>CM021101.1:454054358-454163269 GCA_007115665.2 Sequoiadendron giganteum
GAGGAACAAGAACTGTTGGCAGCATTCTTAAGAGAAAGATAGGTAAAATTCACATGGACTTATGTGGATCCTAAGGTGGTGGTCCATCATTTAGTTGTTCACCCTGGAGCAAAACCAGTCAGACAAAAGCTAAGGAAGATGCACCCACAAATAGCCCTACTCGTCAAGATTGAGCTACAGAAACTTCTGGATGTTGGCTTCATATGCCCGATTGACTATCTAGAATGGGTATCAAATCTTGTACCTGTCTCAAAACTGAAAGGGGGCATCTGCATCTGCATAGATTTCAGAGACCTAAACAAAGCATGTCCTAAGGATGATTTTCCACTACCCAACATTGACATGATAGTGGATATGATGGCCAGACATGAGATGCTATCCCTAATGGATGGCTTCTCGGGGTACAATCAGATAATGATAGAAAAAGGAAGACCAACATAAGACTACCTTTACATGTCCTTGGGGCACATACTGCTGGAATGTGATGTTGTTTGGGTTGAAAAATGCAGGAGCTACATGCCAAAGAGCCATGACATTGATCTTCCATGACATGATCCATAAAACAGTCGTAGATTATGTGGACGACATATTGGCTAAATCAAAGAAAATGTAGTATCACATAGAAACTCTAAGTGCAATCTTTGATAGACTAGAACAATACAACGTTAGACTCAACTCTAAGAAGTGTGTCATTGGGGTACAATCGGGAAAGCTATTGGGGTACATAGTTTCAATGAGAGGGATAGAGGTGGACCCTGCAAAAGTAAAAGCAATCCTTGAAATGGAAGCACCAATAATGTTAAAACAACTCAAAGGATTACAAGGTAGACTCTAGTCCATCCGGAGATTCATAGCACAGCTAGCAGATAAACAGATCGCCTATTCACACTTGCTTCACAAGGGAGTCGCATTCAGATGGGACGACAAATGCAAGAAAGTATTCAGTAAAATAAAAGAATATATACTTACACCACCTGTGTTGATGCCACCAATTGTTGGGAAGCCATTGATCCTTTACATCTTAGCAACAACGACTGCCCTTGGTGCCCTTTTAGCCCAACATGATGAAAAGGGAACCGAGTGGGCCATCTACTATATCAGTAGAACAATGGTGGGGCACGAGCTCAATTGCACATCAATAGAAAAGGCTTGCCTGGAACTGGTATTTATAGCCCAGAAATTTAAACACTACATGCTAGCTCATCAAATCAAGCTGATTGCCAAGATAGACCCCCTGAAATATCTATTGTCAAAAGCAATGCTCACTGGCAGAATGGCTAAATGGGTAATGATATTATCTGAGCATGACATCAAATATGTCGAGAGAAAGGAAATCAAAGGACAGTTATTGAGGACCAACTAGCAGAAGCTCCCCTCTACATAGACAACCTGCTCGTATCAGAATTCCCAGATGAGTCCCTTTTCAACCTCGGTGCAGCCAACCATTGGAAATTGTACTTCGATGGCTCCCACACACAGCATGGGTCAGGAACTGGTGTGTTCTTCATCACCCCACAGGGAGACTGTATACCCAAATCATATAAACTGGCATTCCCCTGTACCAACAATATTGCAAAATACGAGGCTTTAACCATAGGCCTCAAGATTGCAGCATAGTGGTGAATCATGGTATTAAAGGTCTATAAGGACTCGCAACTTATCATCAACCAAGTCAAAAATGAATACCAAACTAAGGGTGATAAGCTCACACCATACAAAAAGGTGATAGAAAGCCTCAAGGAATCATTCATCAACATCACCTTTGAGCAGATACCAAGGATAAACAACAAAGTAGTCAATGCAATGGCAACAATTGGATCCTTGTTGGACATTCCTTGCTTCGAAACATGAATTCCTTGTAGAACAGCTTCTCGTACCCACATTTGATGTACTAGAGTCAGAATACACGTGTGAACTCATTGGTCCTAGTGATCTTTGGTATCGTGATATATACACCTACCTAAGGTTAGGAATCCTCCCAACTGACATCACCCCAATCCTAAAGCGAACCTTTGTCAAAAGGTCTTCACGATTTGTCATCCTAGGAGAGACCCTCTTCCGTAGAAGTATCAATGGAACTTTGCTACGTTATTTAAAACCCAAGGAAGCCTTGACTACTCTAGCTGAGATACACAATGGCATGTGTAGTTCGCAATCAAGTGGTATGACCTTGGCTAAGAAGTTGTTGAGAACTGGGTACTACTGGCCAACAATGGAGAGAGAGGCACATAACTTTGTCAGAAGGTGTTTGTAGTGCCAACAACATGGAGACCTTATTCATGCATCAGCTCAAGAACTGCATCCCATTGTTGCACCTTGGCCCTTTTCACAGTGGGGGCTCAATCTCATCGATAAAATCTCACCCACCTCATCCAATGGCCACAAGTTCATTATCACTACCACTGAATATTTCATAAAGTGGGTCGAAGCAATTCCCCTGACCTATATCACGAGAAAAAAAATATCCAAGTTCATCCTGAACTACCTCATTTGTCGATACGGTGTTCCCCAATCAATTATCTCTGATAATGGGACACCCTTCAAAAATTAGGATGTTCGTGATTTGTGTGAAAAATTCAAAATATCGCATCACTTTTCCACCCCATACTATCTACAAGGCAATGGCCAAGCAGAAGCTACAAATAAAACCATTCTAAAAATCCTTAAGAAAATAGTTAATGACTCTGGTCATGACTGGCATCTCTAGCAAAATCCCACCTTATGGGCCTACCGCACCAGCATCCGCATGCCAATAGGTGCCACCCCATTCTCCCTAGTCTATGGATCAGAAGCCATCCTCCCTATTGAGATTGAGCTCCTGTCACTAAGGATATCACTGCAAAACCTCATCATGGATGAGGAATACAGGGTTACAAGACTTAATGAGCTAGAATTACTAGATGAATGGTGCATGGATGCCTTGAATCATCTACAGGTCTACCAGAATCACCTGAAACGGAGCTACAACAAAAAAATCAGGCAATGCACTTTCCAAGTTGGTGACCTTGTGCTGAAAGAGAACCAAAAGAATGTGCCAAACCTGAATACAAAAGGAAAGTTTGAGCCTAAATAGTTGGGACCCTTCATCATCACTGCAAGCTACAAGTCAGGGGCATATCAGCTATCGACACCAGAAGGCGAGCCTCTGTAGGAGCCCATGAATAGTTCGCACCTCAAAAAGTTTTATGCTTAAATCTGGCAAGGTATAGAACCAGAAAATATAAAAAACAATCAGAAAAAAGTCCTAAAAAAATGGTTACCTTGATAAAAACCTGGCAAACAGGCATCTGGTGACAACAAAAAACAAAAAAATCAAAAAATGCAAAAATCCAAAAAATCAGAAAAAGGATTGAAAATAGTAAAGAGAAAAAATTTGTCCTCTAGTGAAAACCACTTCGGTGGCACTTTGGACAATTTCCTTGGTGAAAATCTGGCAAACAGGAACCAAGTGTAAATAAAGCACTCCCCATCCACCAGGATCTGCACGACTCATCCATTCATCCACCCATTCACTCGCATCCATACCATAGCCTGAGTTGATCCACCATAATACTACTTGGCATATTCCCAAGGCCAGTTGTCCTTCCTTTATCAAAGTAGTCTATCACACCATGCTGGGGGGATGTTCCTATATCGGCATCGGATCAAATTCGTTTATATTCCTGAAATCTTCTCGAAATGACAAAAAAATTAAAAACATTCAAAAAATAATCAAAAATCAAAAACATCCAAATCATTCCAAATATCAGAAAATCTTCAAAAGTTCATCATTGAGTCTTGTCAGTCTTCCACCTTGTCGAACTACATCATCTCTGAGCTTGAACGTAGGCAAGGTTGATCTTTGATCATCCCCCGAGATAATTAGGGTCAGTCCTTAAACGTCTGTCGCATTGGCAATCCATTTTCCCACCTAGTCTACATCTTAAGTCAATCCTTTAAGCAATAAAATGGCAATCCGTTTGTCCATCTTATCATTGAGTCAAGTTTGTTGTCAGTCGAACTACATGGTCTCTGCGTGTATAATGTAGGCAAGGCTAATCTATGGATCAACTCTCGAGACCCCTAGGATAGGTCTTTAAGATAGTCTCTTTGTCTTAAATATTGAAAATCCAAAACATTTGGAAAACATCTCAAAATTCCAAAAACAACCTCAAAACATTTGAAAAACCCAAAATGGTGCATCCATTTCATCTCGCTTTTACCCGTGATTGTTATCATTTCTAATAAAGCAATCGTCACTTTCACCCTCTGCTGAGTCAGTCAGAAGCAAGTATAGTAGGTTCTAAAAGTGAACACCTTATCATCAGAGTTTCAAGCCTAAGTCAGTAAGCAAGCAAGTTGGTCAAGTCCAAGTATCAATAGCTTATCATTGAATCAGTCCCACCAAAACCCTGATCACTACATGTCCTAGGATGAAGCTTTCCTACGATGGGCATAAGCATCAAGTACCCCACAGTAGTTTAGCCTTGGCTAGCGGTACAAAGAATATTAGCTGGTTTGTTTACTTTATCTTGGTCTTTGTGACTTATCTTATGTTGCACTCATTTCAAGGACCTCTTGATGATACCTAGATAAAATAGGTTTAGAGAGAAAGAAATGGGGGAAATGATCATCATCTTTTTATTTGCTATGCTTGTTGGATATCCTTGTAAAATAACTTAGTCATATATGTTTTGTTTGGTTTGTGGAAATGACGTTTTAGATATCTTGTTGACCACATAGGAAAGCTTGTTTTTCTATGTTTTGGTCTGAGATGTTTAGAATGTCTGAACTACATCCTGAATGAAGTATGTATGTTAAGTGTGAACAAGAGTACTCCTATCTGATTTTCGAGTCAAAGTCCATCACACTAGGTACCACACCATCCTGGTCCTTTATACCTCGATGCATCGTGCCTATGTGTGTTATCAAACATAACGCAAGTGACCCATTGAAAATCTCAATTCCTAGCAATGTAAATCACAATCACAATCCTAACTAATTCATTAACTCTACGGTTCTTCTACCTTCTTTCCACACTAACATAGTATCATAACAGTAATCAGAACATCGCCCATGCATACACCCTGCATCCACACAATCATCAGCATTAGAACACATTGCATCATATCATTATCTTAAGTTATGAAGAATAATATAAAATTATTATTCTAAACATCTTAAGAAAACATTACATAATACATTATCATTTACGTTCATTATCATTTGCATCCATTACCGTTTGCATCCATTACCATCATTAATATGCATTACATCCATAAAACATGAAAAATATAAAAAAAGAAATGCATCCATTACATACGTTGCATAACATAAAGCATAAGAATAGAAACATCTCATAACATCTCATACATGTGCACCATACATATCATAAAAGGGTGAATCATCTCATATATATCATCAAAAAATATTGTTATGATACAAATCGGATTAGGTGTACATCAAGTACATAATACAATAAGGCCAAAATACTGTAGCCCATATATCAAAAATAAAGCAAACTATCCTATGATCAAAAGGGGGCTAGCCCTACTGGCTACTGCCCTCCCCATCCTGCCTCTCACCATGTGCCTCTCTCGGTCACCTCCCTATCTGTTGGGAAAAGTCTAGCACTCTACTGCCTGATGGTACTACCTGTCGGTAATGATGCCGATAGTACTCGGCCTCTCTGATAGCATCCCTATAATCTCGGATATCAACTGATCGGCCCCGGGATGTGAAAGCAACACTCTCTAACTGCCTCCATTGACCTATCTCCTGATCCCTCTTGGATCATGCCAGGTCTCTCTTTGTTGTAACTATAGCAACCTGTTGTCGGGCCTCATCCCGCTCAGCTGTCAGAACCTATACCTGCCCCTATAACTACTGAATCAATATGTCACGGGCTTCTGGTTGGCCTATTGGCTGTCCCACTGGCTATCCTACCAGTTGTACTATTGGCTGCTATTCTGCTGGCACATGGGGCTTCCCATCCTGTCCTGCCACATGGGGCCACCCAGCCTATCCTGCCACATGTTGTGTGGGATCCCTCAGAGGTGACTACTAAGGAGGTGGTACACCTCCTCGACCCCTGTCTGCTGACCTACCTCTCAGCCTGCAATGTGGAAGCACTGTCCCCAGAAGTGTCAATCTCACTGGTAGCCTAAACCATGCCCTATATGCTGGAGTCACCCCTGCGTCTGTTGGCCCCTGATCATATGCCCACGGCCAAGCCACCAATTGCCTAAATGAGGTCACTTCCTCATCTGTTGGAATGGGTTATCTCCCTTGTCGTACGAACAAAGATGGTTGTATACTGAGCATCGGGTATATCCAGCACCTCCCCGAATTGTCTGGTCACCTGGTCAAGAAGGTATATCTCTATCAAAGTATGCTCTCAACCCTGCATAAATCTATTCTGACGAGCAAAGAAGAGTTGCTCTGCATCATCCATCCATGGGCCCATACCCATATACGACCTTCAAATGAATACTGTCATCTCATCCGGAACCCGCCACCAGTGAGCTATGCCATCTGTCCCCATGTGGGTGAAGCAAATCATCACCTCACCATACCACCACACCAAAGGATCATCAATATCTAAAGAAATCGGTATCACAAACGGGTAAAGCACTGGAATCCGCTCAAATGCCCAAACATGAAGAAGAGTCAATCCAGCCCCAAGAGCCCGACCCTCCAAATAAGCAAACTCATGCAAATCCCTATATAAGGAGGCCAGCAGTACTGGTCCCTAGGCATAACACACTTGGCGAGCGCACATTTTCTGCCATGCTAGTCCCCAACCTAGACTAAAATATCGGTCGCGTCGATCAGGTACAAGGCCAAAAATAATGGCGGACACAACCAGGCTATAAGTAGGGGCTATACCCTAGTACCTCTCCAAATATATCTGACCATCACAAAGCATGAGCTCATCCACACCCATGACATCGAAGCAGGCATCCCTCCCCTCCTCCAAATCATAAATCACTCACTCTCCATGAATGGGTAGTCGCAGGATGTGCCAGACATCCTCAAGAGTGATAGTGGCCTCACCAGTTGGAAGATGGAAAGATGAGGTTTTGCTATGCCACCGCTCGGCCAAAGCATGCATCATACACAGATGTGCTCACACAAGAGGGATGTAGGCAACAAACCACAAACCAAGCATCCCAAGATGCTCCTAGAAAAATATGTACATATCACCTAATCGCTCAACTACTGGCCATCGTTGCTCCCTCGAATGAATAACCTCGGGTGTCTCCTGCATAAGGAAAAGTACTGCATCAGCTTCCCTAGAAAAAATTTGGTGTCTGTATCACCTTTCGCTTTTGAAACAGCAAAAGTGGCGCAGTTTGTAAGTCTTCAAACTATGCCACATGGTGGATTTAGATAGCAAAATTTTGCAAAGTGCGTCGTGCGGCAGACTTAGATAGCTAATTGGCTTGCGCGGCATTGTTTGAGCGAGCAGCCGACTTTATAAACTGAAAAACCCTAAGCACAAACTTCATCGCACAACGCTCTATGCACATGCGGCCCTATATGGGACCGCGCGGGCCGGTTTGGAAATTTTTCGTGGCGCAATACCGCGCTGACTCGATTGTACCTAAACCCTAATAAATGTGTGTAAAACGAGAAAAATAAAAGTGGGATAGGAGTACATACCACAGGTCCTACGGTGACTGGTCGTTGATATACTCGTACCCACTCTGACACATGCAAGGGAAGCTCTCGTTGCACCATTTTGTCTAAGACTCAAAGCTCAAATGTCAATTTGTTCAAAGTTAAGAGTGCAAATGTTCTTAAAGTGACCCCTCGAGGTCTATTTAAGCTCAAAAATTAGGGTTTTTTTTACCTAATTTGACCTTCTCAATAGGGTTTTTATGCCCTGATCCCGTTTTCACCTAACCGAGAGTCGTTCTACATCCCTCTTGGCTTTTTAATCCTTTTTCTGGCATTCTGGGGCATTTCTAGCCTATCGGGCACCTTGTCATATTTTTTTCGTGAGGTCATCCAAAAAATCAAAAGTTTCATCCGATCTCTCGAGCGAGCAATATCTAGCAATATCCTTCCACTGAGGCAACAATGGGGCATCTGAAAAAATTCAAAAAATCTCGGGCTTTTGATCACAGCAGTTTATTCTTTGAATCAATGCAACAAGTACATTGCTTCAAAGAGAGGCAAAATGTAGACATGGAAAAAGTACAAGTTCGTTTTAGCACACCTGATCCTGATTACTAACAATGTTTCCTCTTAAATTATATTCTCAGCATTTCATCACATTCTATCTCTTAATTTAATAAGTCAGTATTTATTGGATTAAGTCTTTCTCTTTCAATGATTAAATTAATCAATTAATTTAATTAACCATTGCATCCCTGTCTAATTAAATAAATCATTTTATTTAATTAAAATCTCTAAAGTCCTATTAAATTAAATAAATTTAACCTTATTTGATTTAATCTAACATATTCCTTCTTGATTAAATAAAGTAAATCATTTATTTAATAAATCATTTCCTCTCAATTCTTGATTTAAATCAATTCATAAATCTAAGTCTAAATTGTCACATCATCTAAATCTTCATTAAGATAATCAAAACCATGATTAAGTTAATCCCTCTCCCTAAAATCCTCTAGAGAATGCAAGTTGCACAATAAATCAATTACTTTGATTTATTAACTCATCTATTTTCCCTCACAAAGCATCAAAAGGGGAATATTCCCTCATTTGAATTCAAAAAGGCCAAGTGGACTTGGTCCTTCCAACAAGGCATTCAATGCCTCTTACATGTCCTTGACCTTGAGCCAAGTGACATTAACTTCACTTCTCTTCCCTCTTCAACAAGTCAACTCACCATTTCAAATTCAAATTTATGCATTTATCATACACATTGGCCAAAATATGCTCATTCCTCATCCAATCACATGTGGACAAGTGGCACAATGCCATTAGATTATCTTTTGTCCCACATTACTCAATCTTGCTCACTTCTTCCAAATAGAAGACTATAAATTGGAGACCTTTCCTCTCAATATTCATCCACAATTCACATGCAAAGTTACTCTCTCCAATTGAGAACTAATTTTGCTCATCATATCCAAGCATTCATCATTTTGTCATATTTGATACCAAGGTTATGCTCAAATCTCTTTGGAGATTTGACCATTTCTAGATTCACATATCATTGCTACTTAGGAATTGGGAAAGGGCCAATTTCAACACTTCATTGGCACCAATTCACCCATAAGATCATCAATCTATTGGTTAGATTAGGAATTACTTTCATGTTGTTTGAGTTTGTTCTTCATTTCTTAGTATTAGTTTAAATAGGTGGATTTTATGGGGAATCTCTCATATTTGCATGCATTTTGACCTAACATTAACCATGTTTGTTGTCTTTGTGCATTTGCAGGTTTAGGGGTTCACACCCGTGATGGATAAGAATGAGAGAGGACAAATTTCATATTTAATTTAGGGTCCAAACAACATCTTGGATCAATCACATGCTTCCTCAAATTGATGCAACAACTTAATGTAACATGTAGACACCAGGTCAGCCAAACCTAATGAAAACACCAATGATCTTTGAAGTACACACATCTCTAGCAAGATGATCAAATGTGGATCATTCAAGACACTTCACCTAACATATTTTCATCTATGAGAATGCCTCAGATACATCCACAAAAAATGTAATAGACTTCATTCATAGAGAACTCTTCAACAATCCATCCGGACCAACCAGCAAAACACAAGAGCTCTGGAGCAGGTCTTCTAGAGTGCCAAATCACAAGAAAGTTTGTCAGAGCACAAAAACCATCAAAAAGAATCATCTCCCAGATCCGCAAGATCTGAAACCAAATATGAGAAGACTACGGAGCGAAAAAAATTCTCCCAGTCCACAAACAAATATTTTTTCCAAATTAGTTCACACACTGGTGAACATATCTTTTACTCTCCATTGATCCAGAAGCTAAAACGTAGGATATATTATCCATTGAAGCTCGTGAACACAATTATAGATCCGAACAAGCATAGGATCAACGTAGGAGAAATTCATAGCACAATACCATAGCACACTCAGATCATACGTCAACACTACCTTCGTCATTTCTTAAATTCTCTAAAAAGAACTTGGCAAGGACACAGCTACAACTTTATAAATATAGCTCCATGTACTCTAATAAATTCTATAGTATCTCAACTATACAAATACCATTTACAATCAACCTGTACCATGTTGACATCAATGAAAACACCATAAAAAATATCCATACTTTCAACAATCTCCCCCTTTGTCATTAATGGCAACACATGATGTGAAAAAACTCTCAAAGATAGCATACATGATTTTCACAAGTGACAACCTACACAAACATAAAATTTTCACATGATCTCTCTCCTCCTTTAACATCAATGGAAAAGGAAATTCTTTCCATATAAAGCTCTATTCACTCCCCCTTAGGAGTACACCTACATCACATACTGCAACAATGCACTTCTCTACTCCCCCTGAGGAGTAGACCACAATCATTAGTCCAGAATCAAAAGAGTCTGTGAATGCACTAGAATGATGCACCTCCATGTGCACTTAGTTCAAAGAAGGAGGGGTAGTGACCCTTAACTTTCCTCTGAGATACTCAAAGGTATATTTTGGAAGGGCCTTGTTGAATATTTCAGCAATTTGTTCCTTGGTAGGTACATATTCAAGTTTAACTTCATTCTACAATACCTTCTCCCTCAAGAAGTGATACTTGGTAGATATGTGCTTTGTTCTAGAATGCATCACTGGATTCTTCAAAAACATTATAGCACTTGTATTGTCACAAAATATAGATAAAGGTTCATCACTCACCACACCTATGTCCATCAAGGTTTGCTTCATCCACAATACATTTTTACAACATGATGTTGCTGCAATATACTATGCTTCTATAGTGGATAAAGAAACTGAATCTTGTTTCTTACTCAGCCATGAAACTAATCTTCCTCCAAGGAAGAAAGCACCACCACTTGTACTCTTATGTTCATCTACATAGCTATCCCAATCTACATTAGTGTAGGAATTCAATGTGAAATCAGTGTCCTTAAAATACCATAGCCCATAATTTGGAGTTCCTTTAAAATATCTAAATATCCTCTTCACAACTGTAACATGTGCTTCCTTAGGTTCTGCTTGAAATCTTGCAACTAAGCATACTACATGCATGATGTCCAATCTAGTAGCAGTAAGATACAATAGTCCACCAATCATGGATCTGCACATGCTCTGATCAACTTTAGTAGATTCATCATCCTTACTTAGCTTGCATTCAGTTACCATAAGGGTATAGATCGGTTTGGCGTCATCCATTCCAAACTTCTTTAACAATTCCTTCACATAACTAAATTGTGAAATGAATATCCCTTTGTCAGTTTGATTTAATTGAAGTCCAAAGAAGTAATTTAATTCACCAATCATAGACATTTCAAATTCTTTTTGCATCTCTTCATCAAATTTATTACACATACATTCATTTCCACCAAAGATGATGTCATCAACATATACCACAATTATCAGCATTTTGTTTCTCTCAATCTTGAAGTAAATATTTCTATCTGCGGACCCTTTACTAAATCCTTGCTTTGTCAAATATCTATCCAATCTAGCATACCAAGCTCTGGGAGCTTGTTTCAGTCTATATAATTTTTTCTTTAATTTACAAACCATGTCTGGTTTTTCTAACAGTTGAAAACCTTCTGGTTGCTCCATATATACATCTTCTATTTCTCCATTCAAAAATGTATACTTGACATCCATCTGATATACTTTGAAGTCTTTATGAGCTAAAAATTCCAAAAACATCTGAATGGCCTCCATTCTTGCTATAGGTGCAAAAGTTTCTTCAAAATCTATTCCTTCAACCTATGAATATCCTTTGGATACAAGTATTTCTTTGTTCCTTACCAATTCACCATCTTCATTTATCTTTTTTTTTAATACCCATTTTGAACCAATTACATTTTTGTTTGCAGGTCTAGGGACTAGTTCCCATGTATCATTCTTCTCTATCTTTTGTAGTTCTTCTTTCATTGCTCTAACTCAGCTATCATCATTACATGCTTCACTCATAGTCTTAGGTTCTATCTTAGAAAGTAAACACAAGTTTACCTCAACCACTTTGCTTCTTTTATTCACTCCTTCACTTATGTCACCAATTATTTGTTCCTCCAAATGATTTCTCTATACATATTTGGGAGTCTTAGGTGCATTTTGCAAGATTTCTTCTTCATCATTTAGTTCTTTCTCTTCATTTTATTCTTCTTGTACTTTCCCATAGATAGGATCATCAAGTTCAACTTTACTTATTTCCACTAGTCTATACATAGTTTCATCAACCTTTACATTAACACTTTCAATTATTTTTCCCAGTCTCTTATTAAAGCATCAAACTTTCCAATATTTTCATCATCTCTTCTAATGTAAAATATACTTCCAAATAACTTAAATTATTTAACAATAGGATTCTTATTAGACCATAACTCATAAGGAGTCTTAGTGTTGTTACCTCTGATCTAAACTCTATTAAAAATGTAGATAGCAGTTTGGATTGCTTCTCTCCAATACACATTAGGAACATTTTCTTCTTTCATCATAGTTCTGGCAGCTTCTTGAATAATCCATTTCTTTCTTTCCACAACTCCATTTTGTTGAGGGGTTCTAAGAGAATAATAATGTCTCTTTATGCCATGTTCTTCATAGAATGCATTGAACTCACTAGATGTAAATTTTCCACCTCTATCAGACCTTGAGCATTTAGTTCTCAGGTTTGCCTCATTTTCTACTCTTGCCTTAAACACCTTGAATCTATCAAGAGCTTGAGCCTTTTCTCTAAGAAATGTAACCCATGTCATCCTAGAGTAATCATCAATTAAGATAATAAAGTTCATTCACCGTTCAGGCTTCATGTTCTTGTAGGACCATAGAGGTATGTATGGATTAATTCTAACATTCTGATAGATGATTGTTCCTTTCATTTAAAATTGTTTCTAGTCTATTTTCCAAACTGACAGCTTTTGCAAATTGAATTTGAAGGATTTGTGATTCTAGGAAGATCTTTGACAACTTCCCTAGAACTGATCTTGACTAGATTATCAAAATTTTCATGTCCCATCCTCTGGTGCCAAAGCCAACTCTCATTAATTTGAGAAACAAAACACTGACTATCACCACCCTTAAGTTGACAGATGTTTCCATGAGTTCTTCTTCCAATTACTACCACAGTTTTGGATCTTTTTCTGATCTCACAAGTGTTATCCTAAAACACAATCTTAAAACCGTTGTTGCACATTTTTCCAACACTTAAGATATTATGCCTTAAACCCTTTACATAATAGACATTGTCAATATTGTGTTTTCCATAAAAACTAAGTGTTCCATTACCAACAATCTTAGCACTAGATTCATCTCCAAACATAACTATTCCTCCATCATACTTCTCAAGTTTAGTGAACTTACTCTTATCTCAAGTCATATGATTTGAACATCTATTGTCAATTACTCAAAAGTATTCATCTTGTCTAGCATGAAAAGCAGTCACCAGAGTACCTTTTGTTTCATCCTTTTTGTTCTCTGGACCAGATTCCTTTGCACATCTTCCAGGGTTAGTAGATACAACTTTATTTTCTAGAGCTAGAAATAAGCATTCATCCTTATCCTCCTCAAAGTCAGATTCATCATCAGAAATTCCTGCATCTTCTTTGACATAATACAACTTCTTGAACTTCTTATCCTTTTTATCTTTGTAATTATTGTTATTGTCCTTTTTCTCCTTGTGTGTAGTTCTATTAGGTCATCTTGATACATAATGACCAATATTTCCACAACTGAAACACTTAAAAGGAAACTCACCTTTGTATTTACCAGTACCTTTCTTCAATATCCTTGTGAAATTTGCTTCCAATTCTTTTGTATCATATTCATCTGAGTCATCTTTGATCTTCATTTCTTTAAAGGTTGTTTTAGTCTTCTCCTTCTCTCTTGAAAATTTTCTCATCTCAAATGCAGTCAAGACACCAAATAGATGCTCCTTATTAAATGTCTTTGGATCATATGATTCTTCAAGAGCAGATACTTTATCACTCTAGTTTTTTGGTAGGGTCATCAAGATCTTCTCAATTATATCTTCATTTGACATGGTACCACCTTGATTCTTTATTTCAATTGCTATAAGTTCAACTCTCTGATAGTATCTTGCAATATCTTCTCCATCTTCCATCTTCAAGTTCTCAAATTTTTGCTTGGCAGTTAGTTTCCTTGACAAATTTACTCTATCATTCCCTTCATATATCTATCAATTTTTCCCATACTTCATGAGCAGTAGCTAAAGAAATAAATTTTGTTCTTTTAGTTCTGGATAGAGCACTGAAGATAGCATACCTTTCCCTTGCATTCTCCTCATAAGATGCAATCTCATCAGTAGAGGAAGGACCAGTGGAAGGTTTAACATACTTTGTCTCCACAGCTTGCCAAGTCTTGAAACCAATTGAAACCAAATAACTTCTCATTTGTTCTTTCCATTCACTATACTCAACTCCATCAAAAATAGGATCTGCAACTTGTGTTCCATCTAATCTACCTCAAGCGGTTAAGATTTTCATCGAGGAACTAGAGCTCTAATACCAATTGTTGAAATGCACAAGACAACTGAGAGGGGGGTGAATCAGTTTTATCAAATTAATTTACTTCTAAACTTAATCAATTCCACTTTATCTTTAATTTTTATCAAGTGTGAACATGAAATGCAAATAACAGAAAACACTAGAGACACCATATTATGTGGAAACCCCAATGAGGGAAAAACCACGGTGAGGATTAACTCACAATATAGTAGTAATGTAATACTGGATATAAAGGCTCACTACTAGAGGGCTCACTACCCAGATCCAAAGGATCACTACCTAGATTAAGGGCTCACTACCTTAAGAAGGAATCGCTATCTAGAAAGAGGCTCACTACCTACAGAAAATGAAAAATAGATAAATAAAGATCCACCACAAGGGTTCCACACACTTCATAACTTGATCAGAAGATTGTAGATGACATCATCTCATTGGTTTTAGGAATCTAACACAATAAAGTATATTGCCTCAATTCGCTCTTGCACACTTTGCTTTTTTCACTTGTTTGCACACTTCTCTTGCTTGAATCCAATGATGTATGGATATCTAATTCGCTATAATTTTATTTTCTTTTATACCATCTTCAACCCTAGAAACATTCTCCAAGGTCGTCTATACAATTTCATTTACAAATTCAAACTAGGTCGACTACTCAACATTCTTGCAGTGGATAATAATTAGAGAGGACCAATTTCATATTTAATTTAGGATCCAAACAACATCTTGGATCAATCACACGCTTCCTCAAATTGATGCAACAACTTAATGTAATGTGTAGACATAAGGTTGAATAAACCTAATGAAAACACCAATGATCTTTGAAGTACACACATCTCCAACAAGATTATCACATGTGGATCATTCAACATGCTTCACCACACATATTTCAATATTTGAGAATGACTCAGATACATCTATAGCAAATGCAACAGACTTCATTCATAGAGAACTCTTCAACAATCCATTCGGACCGACCAACAAAACATAGGAGCTCTACAGCAGGTCTTCCAAAGCACCAAATCACAAGAAAGTTTATCAAAACATGGAAACCATAAAAAATAATCATCTCCTAGATCCACAAGATCTGAAACCAAATATCAGAAGACTGCATAGCCAAAACATTTCTCCCAGTCCACAAACAAATAGTTCTTCCAAACTAGTTCACACACTAGTGAGCATATCTTTTAATTTCCATTGATCCAGAAGCTAAAACTCAAGATATATTATCCATTGAAGCTCATAAACACACTTATAGATCCATACATGCATAGGATCAACACAAGATAAATGAAGAGCACAATACCATAGCACACTCATATCATACTTCAACATTGCCTACATTATTTCTCAGATTTTCTCAAAAGAACTTGGCAAGGACACAACTACAAATTCATAAATAGAGCTCCATGTACTCTAATCACTTCTACAGTATCTCAACTATACAAATACCATATGCAATCAACCTATACTATGTTGAAATCAATGACAACATAAATGACAACACCATCAAACACATCCATACTTGCAAAAATTTAACCCTAACCCTAACTATAATTTTATATCTAAACCTAACCCTAATCTTAATCCCTTCCCTTAACCATAACCATATTGCTAATTTTATCTCTACCATTTCCCTAACCCTATTTTAATTTTTAATTCTAACCCTAACCCTAACCCTAACTTTTCCCTAAGCATAACTCTAACCTTAGTCGTAACCCTAACTCAAACCCTAACCCTATCCCTAATCGATATCCTAATCCCAACTTTAATTCTAACCCTAACCTTAATTATACTTGTATCCCTAACCCTAACCCATATCCTAAACTCATCACAAACTCTAACTCGAACCCTAACTCTATCACCAATCCTAACTCTAATTTTAACTCTCACCCTAATCCTACTCGTAACTCTAATTTATTTGTAACCCTAACCCTAACCATTACCCTAACCTTAACCCTTATCCCAACCCTAAATCCAATTGTAACCTTAACCCTAATTCTAATTTGAACCCTAACCCTAATCCGTATCCTTACCCTAGCCCTAACCCTAACTCTAATTCTAACACTAACTCTTTCTATGACCCTAACTCTAATTTTGACTCTAACCCTAACCCCGCCCTTAACCCTAATCATAATCCTAACCCTAACCCTAACCCTAATTTATTTAATATTTTACATTTTTCATTGTGAATTCTACTAGCATATATATATTTAATATATATATATATATAATGCACAGAGAGATAACCTTCACGAGGCACCTATTTTTTTAATCAATTTATTAGATATGTGCAATAAGCGCCTCGAGAAGTATATCTCTTGATGTATTTTATATATATATATATGCTATTTGTAGATACAAGGACAAATTGAGGCATAAAGAGGTTTTTCATAGTTGGAAAGGTGTTGCCATGTTGGAGGCAAAGAGGAGAATGGAAGTAGTTCTAATGTAATCTCATTTATTTGAAGATAATGCATACTTGGCCTCTCTTCTTGGCGGTTTTTTTTTCCAAACGGGTTTCTCCATGTAAATCATGTGTTATGTGATGATATTGTGTTGTTGTTGTGTGCCTCAATACTACTATCTTATGGTGAAGTTATTATTTATATATTGTTGTTATAAGTTCACACAAGATGGTGTTTTTGAGCATGTTGTTTGATTTTTAGCATCATAAAGAAGATGGATCTAATCATGGTAATTCTATATTAAGGCAACTTAATTTTCAGATTTTCATATAAGTTTCATACTTTCATGTTGTTGTAGTCCAAGCCTAGTATCTCATCTATTCAATTTATATTTGGATACAGATTTAATTTCCTAACAACTATTAATTAAACCTATTTATTTTTCATCATTTGGTATCGCCATTGACAGTTAACTAGGTTCTAGGTATTCCTTTTTTTTATTTCTTAGCTTGGAAAGTTTGTGGGAATTTTTTAGAAGAAATTGGAGGTTTCTAGAAGGCTTGTGGGGCTGCAATGAATTATATATGAGTTAAATTTGTTTTTCAGATTTGTGAGATTAGAAGCCATAGATATTGTCAATGTGATCTATATTGGGCATTGGAAGCTCATGGTTATGGATCTTTGTCGAGTTGGTTATATTTTGTAACTTGGAGATCTTGTTTGAAAATATGTGTGTATCTTCTTGTTTGGTGGTTTTCTTCCTTTTCCTTGTGGTCATGTGTACTGAGAAGGTGTTCATATTGTATGGGTTGAGACATCCTAGTCACATGGAGAAACATCCTTGATTTGGACTACATAATGGAGTGCTTATATTGGCTTCATAGTTTTAGCCCTTGGTTAAACAAAAGCACTGGAAGATAGGCCACTAACCTCTCTGTGAATTGTGGAGCCGATATATTTCATATGTTATAAGCTCCTAGACAACTTGGTTTTCCTATCAAGTTGCACTTTACTCTTGTTTTCAGGTATGGGTTTTTAGATTTGTTCTTATTCCATTAGTCAAATTATGACATGTTTTATGTGAATGTCTAGATGTTTAAATAGATTTCAAATTTACAGAGATGGTTTTGAATTATTTACATATTAACTAAAATATGTGGTACGTAAACATGTGATGAGACCATATTCATGGTGTTCTGGGCGAATATAGTTACAAGTTTACATGGCTACTTGGAGGGTTCTCATTGATTTATGGTTACTCCTTTGTGGTTTAGTTTGGAAAACTAGATTTAGTGTTGATCTTGGTGTTTGATTCTTGGATATCCACATGTTATACCTAATTATCTTTGTTTTGCATGATACTAGTATGGGGTTGAATCTATTTTTTAGTTATTTGAGATTAGATCACTATTTATGTATTTCTCCTTTGAGATGTTGTATATGTGTAGATCTTGTAAAATTATCTGATGTGCACTATGGTAGGTAGGCCATATTATTATTCACCATTATTACATCGATATGCTCATTGTAGTGAGAGATGGTTATTGAGAGTACCTGATATAGTTGTTCATGTGAATCTTCAGTATTAGTTTATGGTTCACTTAGACACATTTCACGCCCATTCCAAACCCTTAATCTTTGAATGTCAACATTAGCATTTTGTCCTACCTCTCTCCTTTTAGGTGAAAAACCCTAGAAGTGTTAGGGAGTCTTGTGGTTCCAAAATCTATGTTACAGGGATTAAAAGTGATCTCAATATCCACTTGGCTATAAAACTCAACGGAAGAGCTAGAATGGTGGATCGGGGATTTAATCCCTATTTTATGTGTGTGATGATGATTAATTGATTACTGGTTGACTAAATTATATGAAGCAATGTTGTTCCTAGATTAACTATGAAAATGCAGCAAATTGATATGACTTTTCAGAAACACAAAATAGGAAGACAAAAAGAGACTCCAAAAATGTAGAGTGCAGACATAGAAGAAACTAGCATATAAATTTGAGGTTGAAATGGTTGGTCAAGGATGTGGGACACTCTAGACTAGCTTCCTTCTTTTTAAGATCTGATTTCACAATATTGTAGCTCTTTATCCACAAGTCTTTCTCTCCCAGTGTCACTATTGGAACTTCATTTGTTAGTGTTTAAATACACTTTTCTTGACTTGACAACTTCTAGGGCTTAAATGCATGAATGAGAAATTAGTCTTCAATCTTCCTCCAATTTTCCTTAGATATGAAAACCTACACACGTGAAAGGGTGGAAGGGTTGTTCCATATATAACAATTCCTAAGTCAAACCCTATTTTGGTATTTCTACCTCCACAAAAAATATGATGATGTATAAAGAGAGCTTAACCTTAGTTAGGTAGAGGCTAAACGATAAATGATAAATTGATAAATTGTTGTAACTCACCACTCAGATCTGCATTCATTGATGAACTGAAGTAATGTACTCATCACCTTCAAGGAGAAATTGTTGGTTTATTTGAAGTCTTACAAGTGTTAGTACTCACAAAATAAATGAACATAAAACAGGAACAAACTTACATAAAAATATGACATATGATTGACATTATGCTTGACTGAAATAAATACTGCAATAATTTTTCTCTTGAATTATCTTGATTGCTTTTAGGATGCTCAAATTTTCTCAATTAATGGTCTTAAAATGGTGAAAATGATTTGTATTTATATGCAATTCCTATAATTTTCAAAAATCAAATATCGATAGCTAACAAATGAAATTGGAATTCTAAATAATAAAATATCAACACTGACATATTCAAATTAGAGCCAAAAAGGGTTGGACAAGGGTGTGGGGAACCCTAGTCCAAATCCACCCTTTTTGGGGCCTTAAACATTGGGGACAAATATTAAATACCTACTTTCATTATCATTGTTTGATTTTCCAAAGATATTTATAAAATGGGAAATTAAATGGATAGTTAGGTCCAAGCACATAGGTGGGAGCTAAACATAGTGTGAAATTGTCAAGGGTGACAATTTTTATGCTATATTTGGCCCCCACTTTAGTGAGAGTGTTAACTTATGCTCAAAGTCACACTAAAGTACAAAAAATCAAGAGGGGTTCAATTATCTAAACATTGAAGAGATGGGATGACATTGATTCTAGGGGACACACTAGCCCCCAGATTCAAGATCCTATGAAAAAATAATATAAGGATAGAGGAACACACATATGAAGTGAAATGTAGCATGAAAATCATGAAGCATACACAATGAAGACACACAAAATCACATAATATGAATATAAACATGAAATAGAACACTACACGATGAAAATAAAATGCAAACACAATGTCAACACAATACAAACATGCAAAAGGGGGTATGACAATCATAGACTAGCATGTTCCACAAAAATATTACTAGGATTCATACCTAAGGTGTTCATAAGTCACAAGCTAACAAAGTTCGATATTTTCTAGGTGACCCGTGAACCAAAGCATCATAGGCTAGTGAAGGCTAATATTCACTAAGTGAGCTTTGATGAGAAACAAGATAGGCTAATGAAGTTCAATATTCTCTAGGTGAGTTTCTGCAAAGGTAGCAAATGAGAGGCACACAAGAGATATTGAAGTTTGATATTCACTAGGTTTGATCTCATGTCAACCATACCTAGAATTATATTGCCAATAATTTTGATAAGGCATTACAAAAATGATCAATATTCCAAAAGCGTATCACCAAGGTATGTGAACAAATTGAAGCACATAATGGAATGCATGCTCCTACCTTAAAATAATTGCTAACATAAATTGTGAGAAATTGCCTTTAAGGTAGAGTGAAATAGTATATACAACATGAAAAGGCCATGAGAGATTATTGGAAAACCCTATGCCAACGATATGTTCCCAATAAAATTGACTCATGATGGGGTTCCCCCAAGATAAAACCACATAACAAGGCAATAAATAGAACATAAGGGATTCATAAATCCAGGGTTAATATAGACCATAGATAATATATAATATGATTATTCTTGGAATCGACATCATTCCCTAAATACCCGTGGAGTTGGGAATACAATGGAATAATGAAACATGAAAATAACATAACAAGATTTTGGGTCAACATGAAAGAGACCTAAATATCTCAATGAATTGCATCATCCCCAAAAGGAAAACACAAGATAATAACATTTACGACATAAATAAGAATGGAGGTACAAATAGATGAATGTTATGATAAATTCATTTTATTTGTATCCTTGTGCCAATAAGAACAATAAGGGTCATTCAAAGAAAACTAACAAACATAAAGACACCAATCAATATAATACGGGAGATCACATCATGTAATAGAAAATGCATAAAACATACACAAAGGTACTACACGCATTTCGATCTAAATAAAATCGTCTGCATCCCAATCTTTCTCATCATAAATGGAAGGTAGATAATATGCTAAAGGGACTACAAAAAGTGTTGTACAAGGAGTAGAACTAAGTTCAACACATGGTGAATCACTCTCATCAAGGGGATCATCATGGCTACCCCCATTTAGATTCATCAATTTAGAAAATATAAGAGCAAGTTCATTATGATCTTTTTTAATTTTTATTTATCTTCTTCTTTTCTATCCAAATGTATCACAATAGGTTGCTTATTATCATCATGATTATGATTATTATCATTCATATGATTCTCTCTCATTCTTTTCTTAGGTTGGGATAGGTAATTTTTGTTCTGCTTGTTTTGTACACACACCTCGTTCAAAACGGGGACCCTCTCTTTCGTTCTGTCTTTCGGGGTCATTTTGTTTTGCCTCATTTTGTGTGCCCCTTCTTTGGTTTCCTATTTGGTCAATGTTCCCTTCAAAGTCTCATTTTTGGGTGACCATATTTTGCCCCTAAAGTATAAAATTGCTAAGCCTTGGGTTTTTTTGGCTTCGCCTCCCCACTCGCTCGTTTTGCTTTTCCTTCAATTTTGACTTTGGGGACAAGTTTCCCATAGATTTGGGATGCTTTTGTGGTGCCTAAGTGAACTGCCAAAGTTTCATTAAGTTTTGAGAAGTTGCAAAATTTTCATTCTAGAACGTCCGGGAACTTCGTCTGTCCCCAGCTGTTCTGGAATTCCACCTCTGGAATTCCATTTCCAAGATTTCATCTTCGGAATTCCATTTTCAGGATTTCATCTTTCTTTTTCTGTTTCTTCCATCCATTTGCTTAGGAATTCTAACTTCCAGAGCCTGGCCCCTCTGTGGCCGTTCTCGGGTTTCCGTCTCCGGAATTCCGTTTCCGAGATTCCGTCTCCATTTTTCTGTTTCTTCCATCTGTTTTCCTTAGGCATTCTGGCTTCCGGAGCTTGGCCCCTCCATGGTCGTTTTTGGGTTTCTGTCTCCAGAATTCCATTTCTGGGATTTCATCTTTGTTTTTTCGTTTCTTCCATCTGTTTGCCTTAGGCATTCCAGATTCCGAAGCTTGGCCCCTCTGTGGCCGTTTCCGAGTTTCCATCTCTGAAATTCTGTTTTAGCTTTCCATTAGAAAGAAGGCAGCTTTCAGGCAGTTTTAGCTACAATAAAAGGGAAATCAACTAGAAGACAAAACTACTATAGTGACTGGCCACTACAAGACAAAATAGGAAAAGGACAAAAATGTATTTTAAATTGTTGAATATTGTGGGGTAGGTGAAGCCCTAATGTAATTGAATCTGAGCCACACAATGTAACTCAATCATATCCATTCATTTGGGCTTTGGAAAACTATAAATAGGGGTCTCCCCCTCATTTGTAGGAGGTTGGAGAGCTATTGTAAAAACATTCTGCAGCAATAGAAAGCAACATTGCATGATCTATGGGTGTTACTTTTGAGTTTGCTCATTATGTGTGCATGGTTCTACCTTCCAAGTTAGTTTTAGTTGTTAGTTTCTTGAATGGAAGTGGTAATGGTGATTGTTGTTTCAGTATTTGATGAATTTCCAGCCCATACTTTTGGCACTTGTTGATGACAAACTATTGTGCAAAGTTAGCCTGGGCTTCTTTATTTGATTGCTGCAACTTAGTTCACTTGCATTTTCATGATGTGTGTATGCAAACTGAAAATCTGCAGTCCTTAGAAGATTGCATTGGTTTTGTGTAACTGTAGGATCCTCTTGGCCAAGCAAAACCCAGTTTAGGGAGTTTGTCTATTGTAGCAGCCTCCATGATCACTGTTCATTCTTAGTTTCAGATCCAGGAACCTTCTCTCTTCCCTACCTTTTTTCCTTTTTCCTTTTTTTTAATAAGTAACCTTAGGCAAGGTTCATTGCACATTGTAAAGCTAAATCTGATGTTGAAATGGAGTTCCAGACTGTTGTTTAAACCTGCAGCAAACACTCAGCAAATTTCCCATCTTAAGAACTCTATTTGTAGATCCAACTTCCCCACTTTGTAACTCATCCGTAAGTCCACCTTGTGATTCCAGAAAATCACATAAATCAATGAGATATTCCAAGCACTGTCATAACCTGACATCCAAGAGACCTTGGAATAGTGTTCTGCAATTTAATTGTGGAAAATTGTCTTTCAAGAGAGGTAATGCACCTACGTATTACCTGTGTTGTGAAGTGCATAAAACACCATCAACAAGTTTCAATTTCATGGTTTAGTGAGGGTTGTGGGGTGGAGTCGAGCGATGACAAGGATGAATGTGTAGGAGGTAATTCATTAGAGTTGGACAGGATGGATGGATGATAATTAGGTAATGCTTCACACTTTTCAGCAAGCTAACAAGCTATGGCATGACATCTTTGTTTATGCTCTTTTACCCTTCTATTTCTTCTTGCATGGGTTTTAGCTTGTGAAGTGGTAATAGGTTTATTTTCTTCCTTTGGAGTAGGAACTAAAGGCACCACCACATGTTGGGATACCACCATGGTATTAGGTCTAAAATATTGTTTACTTGTCAGAAGTGCAAATTGAATGACATGATTATATCTTGATATTTTATAGGATGATGAAGGTGGTGCCATGACATACATGCTAGGTGAACGAGGGAGGATACCCGGTTCAGACTTAGGTTCTTCTACTTCCTTTGGGATAGGAGAAACATCCGTTGAATTCATTGTAGATTGAGGAATCTCAAGTGGGGTATTATTAAGGGATAACTCAGCTATACACTTAGCTTTAAACTTTTGATATGATATGAAATAATGATCCTCATGAGGCTTAATAGGTTCAATAGGTTGAGTCCAAAACTAATCTAGTAAAATTTCCATGGGAATCCAAAGGTTTAAACACACTATATGATGAAAAATTTGCATTTCATCTTCAAATGGGAAATTTATGCACTTGTGGATAACCAATGGGATCACATTCATTGAGCATATCCATGGATATCCTAACTTCAAATGAAATTGGTCTAACGTTGGAATGATGGTAAATGAGACATCTATTTGTTTTGGTCCAAATTTGATTGCAAGAGTTATCAAACCTATCATAGGGAAAACATAAACATCATGATTTTTAACCATGATTTCAACTGTTCATAGTTATCTTTGTAAATTTCATGCACAAATAGAAATTCCTTAATGATGACATTCTCTAGACACACAATATCAATGAGTATCCCCCTTGTGTGTTTGTCATTAATTTGATTAGTGACATAGAGAGGACCATCAGGTGCACTTATGGATGCATCAATATATGTGAAAGCAATGTTAGGCAACAAAGTGGTTCAGCCCTTACAAGTTTGAACTTCTATCGTGTTGACAATGTTGGATAAATCATCATATTCTTCATCATTATCACTACATTGCACAAAGTTGGATGAATGACTTGGTAATGGGTTTGTGAATATTTATAAGTTTTGGATAGGTAGTGAAATTGATTTATTTCCTTTGTCATTAATGTTTTCCTACTATATTTTATTATAATTGATGGGGTCTTGCACTTTGTGCTTAACATACATACATCACTTTGTATCATGTCCAAGTGCATGATGATATTGACAAAATATTTTTGTATTAATGTTTGGTGGTAAAGGTTTACCTATGTGAAAAATCCTAATCAAAGGGAGTTGAACCAAGTTCCTTTTTAGTAGTTGCAAAATTATCACATGAAGAGAATCGGTAAATTGTTAAAATTTCCTATCTCTTAGTCTAAATTGATAAAGATTTATGTTTATAGAAACTTGTGTTTCAATGTTATTGACGGTTTGAGGAGTGTTTATCTTAATAAAAAAATTATTTTTCTTTTTAAATTACTGATAATTGTTTGATGTATAGATTTGTATTGATCAATAGGAGTCGATGAAGGTGTACCCTTATAATGACTAACCAATACTTGATAATCATGAAGAGTTGTACACAAGTGTGTAAAATATGTATACTTCATCAACAATATATTATCTCAAATATTAGGTTGCAATTTTCTTATAAAAATTCGTTGAATGTAAGTATCTGATGCAAGAGCATCTAGGGCTCCTAGCAATCAACATCAACCAAAAAAGTAGATTTACTTTTTTTGATTTTTTTTAGGTGGGCTAAAAATAGCAAGGTTTCTATTTTTAGTAAATTTTCATTTGTGCATGTAAAGACATGAAATCTTACAAAGAGCTCTAGAATAGTGAAATGAAGCTAATGGTGAAGAAATCACTTCAGTACCATTTTCCACCTATGAGATATTAATGTTTTATTTTAAAATTCACTTTTAAAATGTTCAAAGTCAGTTTTTAGGCACCTAGAGGCATCAGAATGGCTTCAAAAGTGGTCAAAATTTATTAGCCTTTTGTGGCCTTATATCACATCGAGAGCTTTCCAATGCCACGATTGGTTCATCAATCTGACATCTAAGTGAAAAGTCATGGCTCCCAAAAGTTGGACTAAAAATTTAGAAATTTCTAAATTTCGAGCAAAAGACAATTGGATTGGTTTGGTGCCAAAGTGGGAGTCTCAGTTTATTGGCAAGTGCAAAAATCATATAAGGTGGTCATGAATGGAAAAATATTGATGTTAGAGGAGAATCAAGCTTATTTTCTTTCTTTAAATCAACGTAGAGCGAAGGTTGAGGTTTCAGTGGCCATTATTACCATATGCAGACTTGAATGTATTATTTTCTTGCATGTTTTTGTAGCCTATTTTCTGTAATATCAGTCTTATTCAACCAGATTCTTGTAATGAACATTATTGCATGTTTTTCATGGATTTTATCAAGATATAATAAAATTTATAGGTTTGTGTTTCTAATAATTGTATATTTGTGATATTTATAGGTTGAGGTTTTTCCTTTTTTTTGTTTCTAATAATTTATAGGTTTTTGTTTATAATTGAGAATACTATAGGATATTTGTGAGTAAAGTGATTGGTATCATCCTATAATTTTTTTTGATCTTTTCCTTAGGTCCTTGTTTGCAATGCACTAAATATGTTAATGTCACTTTCAAGGACCAATGTTTACTTGAAAATGTTGAAGAAATGTTCTAACAAGTTGTGTGAATGAGGTTATTGGATTGTTTGCCAATGAGAAAATCCATTCCAAGGTCATTTATTTCAATGATCTAGGAAATATTTTGGCTAAGAGCACATCTTCAAAAATTAAGTCACTACATAATGCAGTAAAAGTTGACACATGGTTGTTAGGATCTCCCTTATCATTATACTTGTCAAATCAAGCTATTTCAATATTTTGCAAGATAGGTGTTTTGAGGATAGAAATGAAAATGTGTTACATGTAAGATAATATGGAGATTTACCATTTTTTAATTTTAGTTTAAGGTTGAAACTTTTTGTTAAAGTGACATCATTTTTTACTAAATTTGCTTTATCACTAGATCATTGGATGTCATGTTTTGAGAGTTTATTGAATATAGTGAACTAGTATGGATGACTTTTGGGTTGTTTTTTTGCATGTTTATGAGAGGTGATAGTTATGTTATGGGTGAAGTGACAAAACTATAAAGATTCCCACTAGAAAGCCCTGAGCTTGAGTTTATTCCATTGCTATATTTTATTGCTGATTTTATTGCTAGAGGTGTAAATATGGGAATAGAAGACAATGTTGTGGGAGAGGAAACTTGTTTTCCTACTTGGTTTTGAGAATTGTTAATGCAAGTGAGCACAATGAAGTGTTGTAGGTATGTTGTCATCTACTATGTGAGCTAGGCTACACAACACTTCTATTCCTTAGAAATCATTTTTTAACTTTTGAAGGTTGTCCACAATAGGCACCGTCTCTCCAATTAAAGGTTTGGTCCTTAAGAAGTCTTGAAGACCTTGTAAATCCTTATCCAATTGTTTTATTTTATCTTCAGGAACATGGAAAATAATGGCATCCAAGTCTACATGAAGGTTGGATTATGAAGAATTCACTAGTAATGTATGATTAGAGAGGGAATCCAAAATGGTTTGGATAGAGGTGATACCTTGTGTGAAAGAGTTATAAGACTCAGGCTCCACAACAGTTGTGATTGTAGCACAGGAGGCCATAAGTTTGAAAATGTCTCACAGGGGTATTAGAGGTAGGACACCAAGTTGTGAAGCTCATATGATATACAAAACATTGAGTTTCTCTTACTATGATAGGAAATTACAATACAATTACAACAAATGAAATTTTTTACAAAAACAAAAGGTAGAACCACACAAGAAACATCGAAATATAACTATGATGCAATTTTTTTGGAAAAATTAATTGGACAAGGGTGCTAGGAATCCTAGACCAACAAGTTATTTTTACTGCTTTCAAAATATGGACATGCCCAATAGTGTTTGAGTGTCTTATTTTGTAACTGTTTAGGTCTAAGAGTTTGCAGATTTCTAGAAATGCACAGAATTATAATTTTGCTATGTGTAACACAATAGTGCATGTATTTTTCAAAATAAAATAAAAATTAATGCAATTCAAAATGATATTTTTAGATTGTACAGGACAACAATTGACTAATCCTAAATTAACAAATCTGAAAATGTAAAAATATTTCTATGTTTTTGAAACAACAATGTAACTTTTTTCCCTTTTTCACCATATGCATATGCCTAAATGATCATTAAAACACTTTTAGATTTATTTTTCAGATTTTGAGATGACCTAATGCAGATTTTGGAATGCAATTATGAGCTAAATCTACATTGCAATTACTGAAATTAAACTTAGTTGACTTTTGAATGTAAAATGCAATATAATATTTTTTGAATTTTTAAATGATTTTTATGAAAATCATGTATGCTTAAATTATGAATTCACAAAACCTAAGACTATACTCAAATTTTAAAATGATACGTCTCAGATTTTAAAAGATTTAAAGTGTAACAAACATTAGGTTCACCAAAAAAAATTGATTGGAAAAAGGGATCTAGGTCTTAAAACATGATTTTTCCAATTGGGGACATTAGGGATTAAAAGTGATCTCAACTTCCACTTGGCTAAAAACCTCAATGGAAGATCCAAAATGGTGGATTGGGGTTTTAATCCTTGTTTTGTGTGTGTGATGATGATTCATTGATTTCTAATTGACTAAATTATATGATGCAATGTTGTTCTTGGATTAACTATGAAATTGCAACAAACTGGGATGATTTTTGAGAAACACAAAATATGAAGATAGAAACAAACTCCAAAAATATAGAGGATAGGCACAAAAGAACCTAGCATATAAATTTGAGCCTAAAATAACCAATTAGGGACATGGGATGCCCTAGGCTGGCTTCTTATTTTTTAAGATTTGATTTCACAATCCTGTAGCTCTTGATCTACAAGTCTTTCTCTCTCAGGGTCTCTGTCATAGCTTCATTTTTTATTGTTTAAATCCACTTTCCTTGACTTGACAACTTCTAGGGCTTGAATGCATAAATGAGCAATTAGTCTTCAATCTTCCTCTAATTTGCCTCAGCTTTGAAAACCTACACACATGAAAGAGGGGGAAGGTTTGTGTCGTATAGGAGCTTTCCTAAGTCAAACCCCATTTTGGTATTTCTACCTCCACAATGGCTATGATGGTGTATAAAGAGATCTTACCCTCGGTTGAGCAGAGGCTAAATGATAAAAAAGTGATAAATTGACAAATTGTTGCAACTCATCACTCAAATTTGCATTCCTTGATGGACTAAAATTGTGTACTCATCACCTTCAAGGAGAAATTGTTGCTTGATTTGAATTCTTGCAAGTGTTAGTACTCACAAAAAAATAAACACAAAACATGAACAAACTTAAATAAAAATATGACATATGATTGAAATGATGCTTGAATAAAATAAATGTTGTAATAATCTTGATAATCTTGCTCTTGAATTCTCTTGATTTCTTTTAGGATGCTCAATTTTTATCAATGAATGTGCTAGGATTAAAATGGTGAAAATGATTTGTATTTATATGCAATTCTTCTAATTTCCTGAAAATCAAATTTTGATAGTTGACAAATGAAATTGGAATTTCAAATAATAGAATATCAACACCAACATATTCAAATTAGAGCCAAAAAGGGTTGGACAAGGGTGTGGGGTGCCCTAGTCCAAACCCATCATTTTCAAGGCCTTAAACATTGGGGGCAAATATTAAATTCCTACTTTCATTCCCATTGTTTTATTTTCTAAAGATATTTATAAAACAAGTAATTAAATGCATAATCAGGTCCAAGCACATAGTGGGGAGCTAAACCTAGTGTGAAATTTTCAACAATGATAATTTTTTATGCTACAGTTAGATGTTGATATCCTTTTTGTATGGGAATTGTGAAGGAAATATTTCTTTACACATATTGGTACATATTAATGTGGAACAAGGATAAGTTTTGATTTGTAGGTTCTCTCTTTGGTCCTAGTTTCTTCCTAGATGTTTGGTTTCACATGGTTGAGTGTGAAGAACTTGGGAGAGCCATGGATACTAGTGGTGAGAGAGGTATTGCAGCATATTTTTATGCAAAATTTACATATCATTGTATGTTTCCTTGACACTATCTAATAGAGGAATTAGCCACATCCTCTATGTGAAGTACTATAGGCAGGCTTGGTATTCCTTGATCTATTTTTAGATTTGACATTACTCATGCAATGGGAGTTTTTGGATATATTTTTTGGTTATCCTCTTTGATATCTTGGTTTTTTTATATTGATGTGATGATGAGTGTGCATGCTTCATAGGATTGGGATTGAATATTTATGTAATTTATAGGTGTCCACAACCTATTGGTTGTAGTGGGATGACTAGGATGTGGATTTTCTATATCCACAAGATTATTTCAATGTTTATGTATACTTTTTTAGTTGACCTTGTTTGTGTTCATTTTTGTATTGGTATTTTGCATTGATATAGGAGGATGGATATATAGGGACTTGATTGTATATTTTGGGTTGGTATGTTTATGGAATGAAGTTATATATTTAATTTTTTTGTTAGGATAAGGTGACATTGATCTTGTAATCCTATGTCATTTGTAAGTCTCCACATTCCTTGGAATGTGTTCTAGTGGATATGAGAGAAATTTATTAACTTTTGGCATGTTGTAATTATATTTTAAAGAGAGGATTTAGTTTTGGTGGAGGTTACACATAAAATATATATAATACATCTTTCTTAGGTTTCCATAATTTAATATGAAAGGTCTTGGATGGGGCACCCAATATTGGAGAAGAAAACATGTTTTTTGGTGTTCCATCGAGGAGCGAAAAGGTCATCAGAGCATTCAAAAAGAAAGGAGTTAGATAGGCTATGGGTTATGTGCCCATGTGGGAGTATTGAATTTCCAATTAATATTTTATTATGTCTTTTGGCTGTCCAACAAGAGAAATGTGGGTTTTTGCAAGTGGTTTTGCACCTCTTGTTTTGGTTTACCATTCACGGTTTTACCTCCCATAATTTCTATAAATTGAAGCCGTAAGATGGTAGTTTCATATAGATCTCTTGCAGGTAATAGGGTGTTGCTAGGTTCATCAAAGATCAATATTGAAGAGTATTATTGTGTACTCTCATTCTAAGATTAATAATATACTTGCCCTCTTTTCTTGTGTGGATTTTTTCTCGAAAGGGTTTCTCCGCGTAAATTTGGTGTCACATTTTGTTTATTAATTTTTATATTATGATGTATGTTGCAATCACATGTTTAAATATGATTTGGTAATCTAATTTTTAGATCCAAATTCACTTGCATGAGTTCATATGGTAGCTTTCCTTCACCTTGTTTTCAATATTTAGCATCAAAGCTAATGGTTATGTTGAGAAGGGGACACCTTTCTCTTAAGTGTTCGAGGTTTTATTTGCTACAATGGCAGTTTTTTCTTTGTGGTATATTGCAGATTTGTGAAGAGGATTATTCACCATGGCTTCTACCTCTCACTAGGATATTAAGAAATTCAATGGAATAGTCTACGAGACATGGAAATTGAGGGAGGATCTCCTTGAAGAGAGAGATCAGGGGTTGTAGTTTCACAATAGAGTAAACCAATTGCAATGTCTGAAGAAGATTGGAAAAAGCTAGACAAGAAATCTTGAGGAATCATACAATTGTGTCTTTCAGATTCTATCCTTTTGAATGTCTCCACATAAGACACTACATTCAAGTTGTGGAAGAGGATGGGTGATATTTATCAAAATAATTTTTTTCTAACAAGTTATATCTCAAAGATGATTATAGTCATTCAAAATGAAAGATGGTGATTTTATTGTAGATCATTTAAATAATTTTAATTTGATTATAAGTTAGCTTGCATCAGTAGATGTTAAATTAGAAGATGAAGATAAATGTATCTTGTTTCTTTGTTCTTTTCCTGAATCTTGGGAAAATCTAATTGTTTCCATAAGTAGTGGTAATGTAGAGCCAAAGATGGACAACATGATTTCCATACTTCTATTAGAGGAGATGAGGAAAAAGTCTATGAATGTTGACTCCCAAGATTCCTTGTATGTGTGAGGAAGGTCCAAATAAAAATGTTATAAAGGGGATAAAAAGAGGGATAAGTCTAAAGGATGTTCTAAGACCCCCTAAAAGAGTAAAGTGGTGAAATTTTGGAAAAAGAGGGCATGTGAACGAGTGTCAGTTTAAGAAAAAGAATGTTGATTCCTCCACGTAAAATTCCTCTGATGATGATTCTAATGCTTTTTTATTTCAGCTAACTCTATTAGTGATGATGCTTGGCTTATTGATCCAGGTTGCTCCTACCACATGACTCCTCACAAGGAGTGGTTTACTTCTTAAAAAATAATATGATGGGAGAGATTTTTCCTTGGTGATAACAACACTAAGAATATTGTTGGGAAGGGAAAGGTAACATTGTGTTTCAGTGATGGGAGGATTAAATCCCTTGATAATGTCTTACATATTCCAAGACTTCTGAGAAATTTACTTTTAGTATCCAAGTTGAATGATTTTGGAATGCATGTGACATTTTACAAGCCTGGTTGCAATTTGATAAGAGAGAGTTTGGTGATAGCTAAAGGATCTCAGATAGGGACCTTTTTTAGGCTAAATATATCTACTTTATGTAACTCTTCTAATGTAACTAGTACTAAAAATGCATGTATTTTGTGGTACCATACATTGGATCACATTGGTGAAAAATTTCTAACGACCATTCTTAATCAAAGTTGGTTGATAGTATTTTTTATTATTTTATTGGAAAATTTTATTTTTGTGAGCATTGTATGTTTGGTAAACATAATATATCTCCATTTACTAATGTAATCAATAAGGAAAAGATATTATTAGAGATCATTCATTCGAATGTATGTGGACCAGTGGATGTTGACTCTTTCGGTAAATCTTGATATTATGTCTCTTTCATTGATGATGTCTCAAAATACACATGGATTTATTTTATATGTTCTAAATTTGAATTTTTCACTAAATTTAAGGAATTTAATTCCTTCGTTTAGAAGCAATCAAATTATGAGATAAAATTATTGAGATCTGACAATAGGGGTGAGTATTGTTCCACGTAATTTGATCAGTTATGTAAGCATGCAAGTATTGTTCAGTAGAAGAGTACTCCTTACACTGCCCAACAAAATGTGGTAGTAGAAAGAATGAACTAAACCTTGATGTAAAAATCTAGGAGCATGTTGAGTGGTGTTAAACTTGATAGATGATTTTGGTAAGAATTGACTAGTACTGCTTGTTATTTGATTAATAGATCTCCTTGTTTAGATCTTATTGATAAAGCTCCTTATGAAGTGTGTATAGGTATAAATCATTTTGTTTCACACGTAAGGGTCTTTGTGTACCTCAAGAGAATCAATCTAAATTAGATCCAAAAGATCAAAAATGCATCTTCATTAGTTATAGTGATAATGTAAAAGGTTATAAGCTTTGGAATCCTCTAACCCATAAAATGATCTTTTCTAAAGATGTGATTTTCAAGGAGTTTAGAGCTTACTCAGGAGAAGAACTACCAAAGGAGAAAGATAAGACAAAGAAAGTGTACTTCGAGACAAATGTTGAGAAACAAGAATACGCGCATGTGGAAGAACAACCAAATAAATCTAAGGATGGAGAAGACGAAGAGAATTTAGATAGTTCAGAGGATGTGTCAAATGAACACATAGAAAAAGAAGAACATGTAGAGCCCATTAATCCTACCTTGAGGAGGTCCACAAGGAAAAAAATCTAGTTGATAGGTATATCCCATCATATTATCGTTGTGTATTTTCTTTGTTGAGTATTGATGATGAACCTAGATCTTATAGGGAGGCTCTCTCTTTCGAGGAAAGTGAGACTTGGTTATAGGACATGCAGGAGGAGATGATGGCTTTGGATAGTTGTGACACCTAGGATCTTGTTAGTTTTCCCAAAGAAAGGAATCTCATTAGATGCAAGTGGATTTTTAAAAAAATTGAACTAAATGGTCGGTTAGAGTGATACAAGGATAGATTAGTAGCTAAGGGCTACTCCCAAATAGAGGTAGTTGATTTTGGTGAAATTTTCTCTTTTTTCTAAATTAACTTATATTAGATTCCTATTATATATTGTTGCTTCTTTTGATTTTGAGATAGAGAAAATAGATGTTAAAACTACTTTCTTGCATCACAATCTTGAGGAGGAAATTTATATAGCCTAACAATTTTGTTGTGAAAGGAAAAGAATAATTGGTTTGCAAGTTGAAGAGATGTTTGTATGGTTTGAAACAGTTACCCAAGATGTGGTACCCAAATTTTAATTATTTAGCATTGAAGTTTGGTTTTCTTAGGAGTGAGTATGATCATTGTGTGTACATTAAGGTTATTGTTGATCAAATTCTAATTATTGTCTTGTGTGTTGATGATATGTTGTTTATTGGTAACTACAAAATGATGATTAGTGAGCTCAAGACACACTTTTTGACATATTTTATATGAAGGACTTGGGGGCTACAAAATATATTCTTGAGATGGAGATTAGTAGAGATCGAGTTCACAAAAATATTTGGTTAAGTCAGAGTAAGTATATTGGTACCATTTTGTAGAGGTTTAATATGCATGACTATAATCCAGTTAGTATTCCATTTCCGGTTGGTACTAAGCTGAGCTTGGATATGTGTCCTAATTCTAATGATGATTTTAAAGATATGTCTAAGGTTCCTTATGCTAGTGTCATCGATAGTGTTATGTATACAATGGTTTGTACTAGACGAGATATAGCCCAAGCAGTGGGAGTTCTAAGTAGATTTATGTCTAGCCCTAGTACAGAGCATTGGAATTTAGTTAAGAGGGTGTTTAGGTATTTGCAAGGTACTTCTAATTACTATTTGGTTTATCATGATATTTATGATGTGGACAAGTCATTGGACATACATGGGTTTTCTTGATGTAGATTGGGCAAGTGACTTGGATATTCGAAGGTCCACTAGTGGCTATGTATTTACTTTGTTTGGAGGTGCAGTGAGTTGGATGAGTAAGAAGCATCCTACAGTTGCATTCTCCACCACTAGAGTAGATTACATGGCTCCTACACATTCCTCTAAGGAGGTAGTATGGTTATAGAGGCTTCAAAATGGCATTGGTTTTGATTTCACGACAGTGAGAATTGAATGTGATAGTCAGAGTGTTATTTGTTTGACCATAAATCCTATGTATCATACTCGTACTAAGCATGTTTATGTTCATTAAAAATTTGTGTGAGAGACAGTTGAGAATGGTAAGGTCTTGATGGAAAAGGTTGACACTTTGGATAATGTTGCAAATTCTCTTATGAAGCCAGTGACCACAGTTAAGTTCTCCTTGTGTAGGAAGGCCATGGGCCTGGATCATTGTACTTGATTTTACGTTTTATATCTCTTGGATGTAATTACAATGTATAATGTAAAGTGGGAGAATGTTAGGATAAGTTGAAATTAACCTTTTAATCCTATGTCATTTGTATGTCTCCACATTCATTGGAATGTGTTCTAGGGGACATGAGAGAAAAATCTTAAATTTTGGCATGTTGTAATTATATTTTAAGAGAGGATTTAGTTTCAATGGAGGTTACACATCAAATATGAACAAGGAATTTTTCTTAGGAATCCATAATAGAATATGAAAGGTCTTGTATGGGGCACCCAATATTGGAGAAGAAAAAGTGTTCATTGGTGTTGCATCGGGGAGTGGAAAGGTCATCGAAGCATCCAAAAAGAAAGGAGTTGGATAGGCTATGGATTAAGCACCCATGTGTGAGTCTTGAATTTCCAATTAATATTTTATTATTTCTTTTGGCTTCCCAAAAAGAGGAGTGTGATTTTTTGTAGGTGGTTTTGTACCTCTTATTTTGGTTTACAATTCATGGTTTTACCTCCCATAATTTATATAAATTGGAGCCATGAGATGGTAGTTTTACATTGAGTTATTGCAGGTAATAGGGTGTTGTAAGGTTGATTAGAGATCAATAGAGAAGTTTATTATTGTTTACTCACATTCAAAGATTAATAATATACTTGCCCTTTTTTCTCGTGTGGAGTTTTTTCCTGAAAGGGTTTCTCCGCATAAATTTGGTGTCACTTTTTGTTTCCTAAGTTTTATATTATGATGTGTGTTTTTTATTAGGAAAATAGGTTTTGAAGGGTTCTTGAAACCCTATCCAAATAAAGGCAAGCTACTAATAAAAGAAAAACATTGAGACCACACAACCCCCAAGAAAAATACCAACCAACAACAAAAATTCAACAAACACAACAAAAAATGTAGACAAAATTAGAGACAACAACTATTGCAAATTCTTAAGAATTCTCATTGCCTCCACATAAATAGTAATAAATTTTTTATGAATCTTAACCACATCATTAAGCTCCTTGATAGACAGCATTCCCTCTTTGTTCATTTTTCTCCTAGTCCAAATGCAAGGTCCATCATCTTTACCAATCTCAACATTGCCCAATAAGACCGCATCCTCCAGGTCCACCATCTCCTTGCCATCATGTAGTTGCTTACCAACCCATTTCCTAGATTTTTAATTAAAAATATTTAGTCCCTCCACACTGTTACACAAAGACACATGACTCACAAAAACCAGGGTAGCAATATCAACAATAATCTTTGACACGTTTTGTTTAAGAGCTACCAATTTGACCTTTCATGATCAACCTTGAGCTTTTCCACATTAGCCACAAATCTATCAAGGGTACTATGCATCACTTTAACCCTTTTGGCCACTAAGATTCCATAGTGTTACTATCAATGAGAGACACTGTAGATTCTATTTAATGTGTTTGTAAACTTGGTAAAATCTGCTCAATTTAGAGGGATAATTGGTTGAACAGTCTACTTCACATTGTTAAGACTACATTAAATCATCAACCAAGGTGCATAAGCTTATGATGGTATTGCACAATATGTTCCTTCACAGACTCATGTACACCTAAATTATCCTATGCAAACTTATTCAACTATTTTACCTTGTTGGAAACTTATAGAATTACAAAAATAGTAAAACTAGTTACAAAACCTAATGATTGTGAGTGCCTGCAACATAGGTTGTAGGTAACCGCTAACAATAAGTAAGTACAAAATCAATCTAAAACTTATTCAAAATAAAAAAGAAATCAAATCTAACCTATGGAGTGCTAAGATTAACTATTTATAAAATTGTTCATGAACAACAACTAATGCAATCAACCATAAGAACTATTCTACTTTACTTGCAATGTATTTATGAAACAATAAAAATGTTATTAATAGGAATGCATAAATAAATAAATAAATGAAGTGAAAGGCAGTACCTCAAGTGGCTAGCTTAGGGGAATGTCTCACTTAACTAAGAACCAGATCTAACTTAGAATCTTATGCATCCATTTAACATACAACTCTATTCATTACACAACACCAGATATCAAACAAAATCCTTCTTTAGATTGTATTCAATAATGGCATCTTAACAACATGTTTCTACATAACTTAAAATTAGAAAACAACTAACTTCTTAACTTGTAACAACCAACTAACTTAGCTACGAACTCATCCCTTGACTTTATATAAAAATGGGGAGAGAATTATTCAATATACTAACTAATTACAACCATTAATCCCATTCCTAGATATGAGGATATGAAATTAAGATTAGCTTTATTTGTTCTAACTGAAAAAGGAACAAAGACCTATTCAACAAAGATCTTAAATGGAGCAGCTTGCATGTGAAACACATGGGAAAATGTCCATATTTCTAGAAAAGGTATTCTCCTTCAATATTTATTCATCCATGATGGTTCACATCCAGCTCCATAACTTCCTACACTTTAGGTGGTTTGAACTTCAATGGTCCCCTATTTCACTGCTTTGATTCTTGCTACAAATTCTCTATTCTTGTTACCTCATGATGAGTTACAAAGAGGTTAATCCATACAACATACATATACAAATAACCTTCAAAATTAAATCATAGAATTAAATTTGTATACATACTATTGAATTACACAAGATAACTGAGAGGGGGGGTGAATCAGTTGTATCTAATTACATTCACTTTATATCTTAATCAATTCCACATATACTTTAATCTGTTATTAATTATAAGCATGAAATGCAGATAACAAAAATAAAATACAAGAGACAAAATATTTACGTGGAAAACCCAATGAGGGAAAAACCATGGTGAGGATAAACTCACAATATAATAGTAATGCAAAACTGGATACAAAGTCTCACAGCCTAGAAAGGACTCACTATCCATATAGAAGGCTCACTGCCTATAGATAGGACTCACTATCCAAAACGAGGCTCACTCCCTACAAATAAAGATAGATAATAGAAAAAATCCACAACAATAATTCACACATTTGTAGCCTTGATCAAAGAATTGTAAACACAATCGGCTCATTGCTTTTAGGAGTCTAAGTATTGTTGCCTTAATTCACTTTTGCACACTCTTTCACACCTGCTTTTCTTCTCACACTTTTTCACTCTTCTCACTTCCAATTCACAACATCTTTACTTGTATTAATACCAACTTCAACCTTAGAAACTTTCTCCAAGGTCGGCTACACATTCTTCATTTTACAAATTCAAATTAGGTCGATGACTCAACATTCCCGTAGTGGATAAGAATGAGAGTGGACCAAATACATGTTTAACTAGGACCCAAAACAACATCTTGGATCAATCACACACTTAATTGATACTTATCCTTCATGTAATGTGTAGACACCTGGTCAACCAAACCTAATGAAAATACCAATGAACAATGAAGCACTCACATACGCAACAAGATGATAACACATGGCCCATATAACATGCTTCACCAAACACAGGATCACCTCTTAGATATATTTAAATTCATCTGCAACAACTTCCATATACATAACTCTTTCCATCAGTCCAACTGAACTATGCATACACACATAGTAACTCTAGAACAAGTCTTCCATTGCACCAAACAATGAACACTTTTTCCAGAACATAGAAAGCATTGTTATTAACCTTCTTCTAGATTTGTAAGATCTGAGACAAACTACAAGAGGAGTGTAGAGTAGAAACATTTCTCCCAATCCATAGACAAACAACTCTGCTAGACCAGTTCACAAACCGGTGAACACAAATTTCACTCTCCATAAACCCATAAGCTATAAGTCGGGATATATAACCCAAAGATGCCCATTAAAAACACTACATATCTGCACAAGCATAGAATGAACATAGAAGAAATGCAGAGCACAATACTAGAGCACATTCACAACAAACATACAATTTTTTCTTCACTATATATTAATTTTATCAAGATCACTTGATAACTCATCATATCAGCACACCTGCAACACCATAAAGATATCTCCATGTAATCACAACATGTATATAGTATCTTAGCCATACATGTACCACCCACAATCACCTGATTCCTTTCACTGCAACAACCTAAACTATTTTGACATCAATGACAACACCATCATATGCATTCATACTTGCGAGAATCTCCCCCTTTGTCATTGATGGAAAAACATGATGTGGAAAACCATCAAAGACAACATACACACTCTCCTACATCTTTTTCCCTTTTTTTCAGATTAGACAGCCCACACAACCTTCCTACAAACTCTTCTCCTTACAAGACTCTCTCTCCTTTTCAGCTAGATATAGATAGGATTTTTCACATGATTCTCTCTCCCCCTTTGACATCAATGGCAAATAAATTTTTTTACATGATTCTTCAGCCATATAAAATTGCGATCACTCCCCCTTAGGAGTGCACCCATGAAAACACATACAACAACAATGATACTCTCTACTCCCCCTGAGGATTACACCTCAATCATCAGTCCAAATAGATGATGAATCTGTAGATCCACTAGACTGATGCACCTCCATGTGCACCTAGTTCAAAGAAGGAGGGGCAATAACCCCCAACTTCTCCCTAAGATACTCAAAAGTATCCTTAGGAAGAGACTTAGTAAATATATCTACAATATGATCCTTTGTAGACTTATATTCAAGCCTAACTTCATTCTCCATCAGTTTCTCCCTTAAGAAATGATATTTGATAGATACATGCTTTGTACTTGAATGCATTACCTAATTCTTTAAAATATCTATTGCACTTGTATTATCACAAAAGATAGGGATAGGCTCATCATACATCGCACCTCTATCCTTTAGTGTTTCCTTCATCCAAAGTACTTGTGTACAACATGATGTTGTTGCAATATACTCAGCCTCTACAGTGGATAAAGAAATTTAATCTTGTTTCTTTCTTAACCATGAAACCAACCTACATCTAAGAAAGAATGCACCACCACTTGTAATTTTTTGGTCATCTACACAACCATCACAATCTCCATTAGTGTAGGCATTCAGAGTGAAATCAGTATCCTTAGGATACCACAAGCCATAATTTGCAGTGCCTTTTGGATATTTGAATATCCTTTTCACAGTTGTAACATGTGTCTCTTTAGATTCTTCTTGAAATATGGCAACCAAAGATACTATATGCATGATATCCGGTCTAGTAGCAATAATATATAACAGTCCACCAATCATACATTTGTACATTCTCTGATCAATTTTAGGAGAATCGTCATCCTTACTCAGTTTGCATCCAATCACCATAGGGGTGCAGACAAGTTTGGAATCATCCATTCCAAGCTTCTTCAGCAATTCTTTAACATACTTTGATTGTGAAATGAATATTCCCTTATCAATTTGATTCACTTGAAGTCCAAGAAAGAAGTTCAACTCATTAATCATAGACATCTCAAACTCTTTTTGCATCTCATCTGCAAATTTATTCCACATAACCTCATTTCCTCCAAAGATAATATCATAAACATACACAACCACTATCAGAATTTTGTTTCCTTCAACTTTGAAATAGAGATTGTCATTTGCAAAACCTTCACTAAACCTTTGTTGTGTCAAATATATGTCCAACCTTGCATACCATGCTCTGGGAGCTTGTTTAAGTCCATAGAGTTCCTTTTTCAACTTAAAAACCATGTCCAGTTTATCTAATAACTGTCGGGTTGTTCCATGTACACCTCTTCTTCCAATTCTTCATTCAATAATGTAGAGTTAACATCCATCTAGTATACCTTGAAATATTTGTGAGAAAAAAAATCCAAAATCATCTGAATGGCCTCCATTCTTGCCACCAGGGAAAATGTCTCCTCAAAGTCTATTTCTTCAACTCGTGAATAACCTTTGCACACAAGCCTTGCTTTGTTTCTTACTACTTCACCATTTTCATTCACTTATTACTGAATACCCATTTTGTACCAATTGCATTCTTTTTAATAGGTCTAGGAACCAATCCCATGTCTGATTCTTCTCTATCTATTGCAACTCTTCTTTCATTGCTCTAACCCAATTCTCATCTTTGCATGCTTCACACATTGTTTTACATTCTATCTTAGAAATTAGACACAAATTTACCTCAGCTACTACCACTTTGCTTCTTGTCGGTACACCTTTGCCTTTGTCTCCAATTATTTGTTCTTTCAGATGATTTTTCTGTACATATTTTGGAGTCTTAGGAGAAACTTTCGAAGTCTCTTCTTCTTCAATCTGTTCTTCTTCTTCCTTATCCTCTTCTTGTATTTTTTTGCAAATAGGTTCATCTGGTTCAACTTCACTAACTTCAACTAGTCTATGCACATCTTCATCAAGTTTTACATTTTCACTTTTAACTATCTTCCTCAATATTTTATTGTAGCATCTATATACATTGCTATTAGTTGAATACCCAAGGAAAATACCTTCATCACATCTTGCATCAAACTTTCCAAGGTTCTCATCATCTCTTTTAATATAACATCTACTTCCAAATACCTTAAATTACTTAATAGTAGGAATCTTGCTAGTGCACAGTTCATAAGGGGTCTTTGTGTTGTTACCTCTGATCTGAACTTTGTTAAGAATATAAACATGAATGTGGATTGCTTCTCTCCAATAAACATCAGGTATATTTTCCTCTTTCATCATAGTTCTTGCAGCCTCTTGAACAGTTCAGTTCTTCCTTTCTCCAACTCCATTCTGCTAAGGAGTTCTAGGAGCAGAAGAATGTCTCTTTATACTAAGCTCTTCACAATATGTATTAGACTCACTAGAAGTAAATTATCCACCTCTATCAGACCTTAAAAATTTCATTCTCAGATTCACTTCACTCTCTACCCTTACCTTGAACACTTTGAATCTATCTAGAGCTTGAGCTTTCTCCCTAAGAAAATTAACCCATGTCATCCTAGAATAATCATCAATCAAAAGCATAAAATACATGTCACCATTAAGACTTCTTGTTCTTGTGGGACCACAAAGACATGTATGGATCAATTCCAATATTTCAGTATTTGATTGTTCTTTTCCTTTAAACGTGCATCTTGATTGTTTTCCCATTTGACAACTTCTACAAATAGTATTGGTAGGCTTTGTGATTCTAGGAAGATCCCTAACAACTTCTCTTGAACTAATCCTGATCAGATTGTCAAAGTTTATATGTCCCATCCTCTGGTACAATAGCCAACTTTCATTAACTTAAGACACAAGACACTGACCACCACCACTCTTAAGATGATAGATGTTTCCATGTGTTCTTCTTACTGCAGCTACCATAGTTGCGGACCCTTTTCTGATCTCATAGGCATTATCCTGAAACACAAGTTTAAATCATTTGCTACACATTTTTCCAGCACTCAAAATATTATGCCTTAGGCCCTTAACATAATAGACATCATTAGTATTGTGTTTTCCATCAAAACTAATTGTTCATTTTCCAACAATATTTGCACCAAAATCATCTCCAAACATGACTAATCCTCCATCATACTTTTCAAGTTTAGTAAACTTACTTTTTTCTCTGGTCATATGATTTGAACATCCACTGTCAATTACCAAATAATCTTTTTCGTGTCTATCATGAAAGGTAATAACCAAAGTACCTTCCATCTCATCATTTTTTATTTTTTGGACCACATTCCCTTGCACATTTTCCATGGTTAGTAGACACTGATTTATTATCCAAGGCTAGAAACAAGCATTCATCTTTATCATCCTCAAAATTAGATTCATCATCAAAAATTCCAGCATCTTCTCTAACATAATACAATTTCTTGAACATTTTGTCCTTTTTATCTTTATTATCTCTGTTCTTTTTATGTATGGCTCTATTTGGACATCTTGAAGCATAGTGGCCAATATTTCCACAACTAAAACATTTAAAAGGTAACATACCTTTGTATTTACTGATACCTTTCCTCAACTTCCTTGTAAAGTTTGCTTCCAACTCCCCTAAATTTTCATTATCCGGATCATCTTCTGTCTTAGTGGCTTTGAAGGTTGTTTTTGTTTTCTCCTTTTCTTTTCCAAACTTCCTCATCTCAAATGCAGTCAAGGTGCCAAATATATGTTCTTTAGTGAATTTTTGTGGATCATACACTTCCTCAATAGCTGACACCTTGTAATTGTAACTCTCTAGTAGAGTTATCAAAATATTCTCTATTACATCTTCATCTGTCAGAGTACCACCTTGATTTTTGATTTCATTTTCTGCAATATTTGTTGTGCAATTTTGCACACATGCCCCACTGAAAATGGGGACCCTCTCTTGGCCTACCCTTTTGGCTCATTTTTGTGACTTGCCCCTCTTTTATGCTTACTTTAAAAATATTTGGGTTTTGTCTTTGGTGCTTGCCTTGGTTATGGGTGCCTTCGTGTCGAGTTCCTGATGGTTTTGGAGTCTTGCGAATGTCCTCTCTGGGGTGGTCTTCTTTTTCCTTCTCTTTTTTCCCCTTGGTGTTTTTGTTTGGGCCCTAAGGGTTGGTTTCCTCCCTTAGGTTTTCCTTGTTTTCCTTGTTTCTTTTGTTCTGTCGGAGGCAGAATCGGGATGGGACTGAACTATGAACTTTTCACAAAGTTCACGGTTTGGTTCATGTTTCCATTCCGGCTCCACTTCCCACTCTCTTGCTTTCTTCTTCATTTGGTTTGTTTTTTTCCTAAGGATCACTTTCCTCAGGTTTTCTTTTCTTCGCTTTTTCCTTCATTTTTCGAGGTGGAACCGGGATGGAACTGAACTATGAACTTTCACAAAGTTCACGGTTCATTTCCCATTCCTATTTCGGCTCCTATTCCCACCTTCTCATTCTCTTCATTGCTTTTCCCATTTTCAGCCTAAGGGTTGGTTTCCTCCCTTAGGTTTTCCTCAGTTTTCCTTTTCTTTCGCTTTGTCAAAGGCGGGACCGGGATGGAACTTAACTCTGAACTTTCCCTAAGTTTACAGTTCAGTTCCTATTCCCATTCTCATTCTACATATGCCTATTTTCCTTTCGGTCCCATCTTGGTTCTATCTCCACTTCTGTCATGGTTGGTTCTATTTCTAGCTCCGCCTATTTCCCTTCCTTTCCCTTCTTGGTTTTGTCTTCACCTATTTCCCTTTCCTTTCCCGTCTTGGTTCTGTCTCTACCTCTGCCAGGGTTGGTTTTGTCTCTAACTCCGCCTCTTTGCCTTTCATTCTCGTTTTGGTTTTGTCTCCGCCTTCGCCTCCGCCTCCACCTATTTTGTGTCTTTGTTCCTATTTTTCTCATGGCTCCACCTCCGCCTGTGTTTGGTTCCACTTCCGTATGGGTTTGTGCGTGATTTTATTTCCTTAGGAACTCTATGGATCGAGTTGGATTTTGATGATGTATTGAGAATTAATGGTGGCCCATTTGAATGCAGGTTGGATCAACCTGAAGGTTGTTATTGGGGTTGAAGGAAGAATGGGTGTACTTTGAAGATTTGGTGAGATCTGCAGGTGTAGTCAAGTGCATTGTGGTTGATTTTAGATGAAACCCATTCCTTCATGCAAGGTCAATTCATTTGGTGGCCATTAATGGCAGGAAGATGTGACATGGTGGACTCAACCTGGTATGGCTCGATCTGAGTCATTTGTTTGCCCAGCTCAAATCTAATCGGTGGCTTGTGTTTTCTATTGATGTTTTGTGTGTGTTGTTTTTCATGTGGGTGAGGCATTAATGGTGGGTGTGGCTCGAGGGAATGTACCTAACTTTGTGTGATCCTAGATCAATCTTAAGGGGCTCTTGTTTCATTCATTGTTGGATGGTGAGTTATTGCTAGCTATCAGGGCCGATTTGGTTGGTGGTTGAGCTTCTTTGTAGCCCTAGCTCTGGTTCACGCGGGCAAGTTTTTTATAGGTATGGCCTTTGGCCTTATTTGTAATGGTTTGGATTGGTTCGGTTAATTCATTCTCCCACTGGTAGATTGAGTAGACTAATTCAGAGGACTTGTAAGCAGTAGATTTAGCAGTATAATAGCATGTTAGAAGATTAGAAGTTAGTTTTACATTTCAAGCAAGTGTTGTAATAGACTGGAATTGTTGCTAATGTGATGATTTAATACAAAGTGAAGACATTGTGCTATGATTGATGCCTTCTTTGGATTGAATAATCTTGCATGGTTCTTGTTCTATCTTCTAAATCACTTGGAAATGTTTGAATATATCTTAGGTTTAATTAGTAATGCTTGTGATTTAATTCTTGTAGTGTTGCAACAATCCCTGGTTAATACTTTGGGCAGCTTCTTGATTGTGGGAATGTTGTGCAAGGTCAACCTGTACCTAATACTCATGTGCTTTGTTCAATTGTGGATATTCATCTAGTTTTTTTGAATGAATTCCCACAATCTAAAAATCTTTAACACCTTAGAAGATTGCACTGTTTTTTGTAAGATTGCAAGTATAGCCTGAGTCGAACAAAAATTAATTTAATGGATTGGTCCATTCCAAGTATTTCATCATTTGTAGGGTTAATCTTAGAAGTAGTGTTAACATTAGGACTTCTGAAACCCTCATATTTTGTTGTTTCTTTTATTATTTGGTTAGAACTATAAATTAAAGCATCACCATATCTTAAAATCTAATGAGTTTAGAGCTTCCACCATTTTTTTCGTAAGGTCCCTTTGTGATTACCATCATTTTCAGATTTATCACTGAGTTTGTTCTAATGCATTGTCATGACCTACCACCCATGAGACCTTGGTTTTATCTCTTTGTTCATAGAGATCAACCTTTCAAGAGAGATAGGATAATTTTTATTTTGTCTAAGTTATTTCTGTGAAGAAACACCAAACAACAAGACTGGTGCTAGAAGGAGGTCCTGAAGAGGCAAGATGGAGCATTTTCTAAACACCATCTCTTCTGAGAGGCTCCGAAGGAGAACCAGATCTATACCAGAAGAAGAATAATAGTTTCAAGAATTTCCACCTCCAACCAGGTCAAGAAGGACCAGAAGAGGGAAACAATATGACAAAAATAAGAACTTTGAGACAGGACAAGGTTCTGGTCAGAACATTGATAGAAGTCAACAAGGTGGACAAGGATTTGAAAGAAGATAGCCACCTAGGAAAAATAGGTCATGGAACACTGGGCCTAACAATGAAGGAGTACCTACTCCACTAGATCAACCTTCCAATCCATTAAAACCTCCAAGTGGTGTGTACTTAACATAAGCCACTTTGTCTGGATGGTGTAGGCTTCATAAGACCAGTCAACACTCTGAGCTTGACTGCCCTGAATTTCAAACTGTTGCTTCCATTTTTCAATATAAAGTTGGAAAAAACTCCACTGGCCAATAATTGGTGCTCTCAAATCCCTATGATTCCCCAATTTTGGTGTTGAATCATGCCCCTTTCCCGTAGGATGAGGAGAATGAACCAGAGGAGGAATCAAGTAGCCAGAATCAAGAGGTTGAACAAGTGCTAAATGAAGATGAAATCTCTCATCTATTTGATGAAGAAACTGAGAATGAAAATGGCCCATTGGATGAAGGAGAGGCTGATGTTGAAGAAGTGCAGATGTTTCAACAACCTGTCAGAAAAAATGATTTGAGGAGCAAGCACCATAGGAATCCACAAGCTAGAGGACCATTTACTACATCTACCCCTTCACACAATTTCACCACTCCACGGGATCAACATGCCAATAACAATCCATCTTACCCTTAGGTGCCAACACAATACCTCACAAAAGAAGGACAACCAGATGTTTCCAAAGGAAGTAATGTTGATGCAACAAAGGATAGGAAGACTGATCATTCTAAGGAGCTCCACACTGACATGAATTTGGAATAGTTGGGAGAATATGTGACTGAGAACTCAGAAAAGTGAAGGTGAGTCTTTCTACATTTGAGTTATTAAGAGTTCCTGAAATCATAAATATAGTCCTAGGGTCCTTTAGTTCAAGTATAGCAACACTAGGGGTAGCAACCAATGAGGCAATTTAAAGGCCTCCTAGTTCACAAGCACCCAAAGATCCTAGTAAATCACAACCTAGGGATAGGGGTAAAGAAAAAGATAAGGGTCAAATTGCACAAGTTGACTCATAGTTGAATTTATTCCAAGGAAAAATGGAAACCCCTCCTTTTCTAATCTTTATTCGTATATTTGGTAAAAAATATGCACAATTTCCTGGTGGATTCAGGGGCATCCATGAATTTTATTCCATTTGTTGTCTATAGGGTTCTTGGTATTACCCCTACAGCCTCTCAGAAGAAGCTCACCCAGTTGGACAAAACATAGATGAATATAGTAGGAGAAATGAACATGATTCCCATGCAAGATGTCTCAGATCCAAGAGTACAAAAAGTACTTAATATTCAGGTAGCTGACATTCCTGACACTTATGGTTTGATCTTGGGTAGATATTTTACCAAGGTACTAAATGGATAAACATCCACAGATCATTCTCAGAATTGAGGGAGAACCTAGAATGAAGTATGTCATTATTGAATATCAGAATACTTCAAATGAGATACTGGTATCAGAGGTCAGTATGGGGAACGATTTCCTAGCCCCCTTGCTTCAAACACAGAGGAAATCTTGGTGTTGCAGGGCTCTTCTGGTGAATCCACATCAAAAGCCAGCAGCTCTGAAGTGCAATTTGACCAAACGAAGGAACTTGTTGATCAGGCAGATAAACAACTCAGTTTGTTGGATAACTTCCAAGAGTTTATCCAAAAACGTGTAGAAGATCAGATTCAGTTGGGTAGAAATATGAACTTTGAAGAATTGCTTCTTCCTAATTGGTGCAGAGTTCATAATGCTCCTCATTCTGAACCATAATGTTGCATGTGTCAAACTACAGTAGAATAGACATAGAGGCACATTAACACAAACCCAACTGTTGAGTTAAACATACAGAGTATTCAAAATAGTCTAAAAGGGAAGGACCCAAAACCTCTTGAAGAGCTTTCGGGTGGCAGCAAGGACAAAGGTATCCCAAGAAAAGAAGGACCCAATGACTACTGGACATTAAGGTTTGATGGATCCAAATCAAAGCAAGGTGCTGGAGTAGGGCTCAAGCTGATCAGTCCTAAAGGTAAAACCTACTTTGCTGCTCATAGACTCCAATTCTAGTGCAGTAACAATGTAGCTAAGTATGAAGCTCTAGTTCATGGGCTATTAATGGTATTAAGAAAGAAGGTTAAAATTATGCAAGTGTTTGGATATTTTGAGCTAGTGGTCATAAAATTAAGGAAACAATACTCATGTCATGACAAAAGGATGGCCAATTATAGACATAGAATATGGGATCTTATTGAAGGATTTGATTCCTTCAACATTCACCTGATACCTCAAAGTAAGAATCAAATAGTTGATTCTCTATCACAAGTAGCAAGTACATTGCAGCCCTTATCACTTTCAAGCTTAAATAAGTTCACTATGGAACTTGTTCCAATACCCTCAGTGCCTGACAATGTCACCAATTTTCAGGTATTTGAAGATGATACGCATATTCTTGATTTTATCACTAGTTGTGATGTGTTTTCTTCTCAAGTGATTGATGAGGTTGAGCCTCAAGAGGCTGAAATAGACCTATAAGGGGTCCTTAATCTAAAAACTAATACCATCTCAAGAGGCATGGTGTAATTGGAAAGGATCTTTGATTTGGATTAGATAAGAGATCAAGAGCAGAAAATTAAAAGGGAGTCCCTCAACGATCAGTGTGAAACATACAACATAGGGACCCAAAGTGATGTCAAAAATGTCTTTATTGGTAAGGTGTGTACTCTAGAGGAGAGGAAAGGAATTATTGATGCCTTGCACACATATCAGGATGTGATAGTCTAGAGTTGTGATGACTTGAGGACATATGACACTTTGGTCATTACACATACTATCCCCCTTAAGTCAAATGTTAACCCATTCAAGCAAAGACAGAGACAAATTAATGCTCTACTAGAGCCCATTATTCAGAAGGAAGTGCAGAAGCTACTCTCAGCATAAATCATATTTCTAGTAAGACATTCAACATGGGCTGCAAACTTGGTTCCAGTCAAGAAGAAAAATGGAGAAATCAGACTGTGTGTTGATTTCAGGAACCTGAACAGAGCATCAGAAAGGGATAATTATCCAGTCCCTTCATTGGATGAGATGCTTCAGATCATTAATGGATCTCAAATGATGTCCTTTCTAGATGGGTACTCTGGATACAACTAGGTCATGATCCAATATGAGGATAGGCACAAGACTATCTTCATTACAAAATGGGGAACCTTTGCTTATCGAAGAATTCCCTTTGGATTAATCAATGTTGGAGCTACATTCCAAAGAGCTATGGATATTGCCTTCAAGGACATCGTTCACAAGTGCATAATCATCTACATGGATGATTTGACAGTCTTTTCCAAGATGAGAAGTGATCATGTTGCAGATTTATGCAAAGTGTTCCAGAAGTGCAATGAATTTGGTTTTTCACTTAATCCAATAAAGTGCATCTTTGGAGTCACTGAGGGAAAGTTGTTAGTACATGTTATTTCAGAACAAGTTATTGCCATTGATCTTGAATGAGTGGAGGCTATACTGAAAATTCACCCCCCTACAAGCAAGAAAGAAATGAAGTCATTCTTTAGCAAGATTAACTTTATTAGAAAATTTATCACTAGATTTGCAGAGATAGTCAAGCCCTTAAATGCCATGTTGAAGCAAGAAGAAAAGGTTGAATGGAATATAGAGGCTAAGGAAGCATTTGCAGAAATCAAGCGAGCTAATGTTGAGGCCCCTATTTTGGTAAGTCCTAATTATGCTAAGCCATTCTACATCTATTCATTTTCTTCTGATCACTCATGTGTGGGCTTGTTGACACAAAATTTTGATCAAGGGAATGAACATCCCATAGAATTCATGAGTGCACCATTGAAAGATGTCGAATTGAGGTATCCTAATGTTGAAAACAAGCCTTATTCCTTGATCTGAACTGTGAAGAATTTTAGGAACTATATACTAAGAAACAAGGTCTTTGCTATAGTCCCTAATGCTATAGTCAAGATTTTGTTGATGCAGAATGAGCTGGGTGAACGTAGAGCCAAGTGGGTGACTATGTTACAAGAGTATGATATTGAAATTCAACCCATGAAGTTGGTAAGAGGGAAGGGACTGACCAACACAATGGTAGAAATGGGTCCTGGCCTTGTTACCCAACATTACAATCTTGAGGATATTTCTCTGAGGGACTAGTATGATAACATTATCTACTATCTTTTGAATCAGCAGTGTCCCATACACCTTAATTCAGTACAAACGAGAGCTCTACGTTTGAAGAGTGGCAGTTTTATGATGAAGGGAGTTGTCTTATGCAAGAGAAATCATGAAGGTGTCTACCTAAGATGCCTAGGGAAGGAAGAGGTAGGGAGAGTAATGACTGAATTTCATGATAAATATGGCATAGGCCATGGTTTAGCACCTTCCACTGCAAATCAGATTCTGAGGGAAGGCTATTACTATCCTACCTTGTTCAAGGACACACATCACTATAACTGATTACTTTACTAGGTGGACTGAAGCTCTTGCATGCAAACAATGCACTTCTGAAGTGGTAATCAATTTCATGGAATCCGGTATCATTAACCGCTTTGGTTGTCCATTAGTTGTAGTTTGTTGTAATGGTCCCGCATTTGCATCATTAAATTTTTCTAACTAGGCTTATGATCATAGAATTTCCATAAAATTTGCATCCAATTACTATCCACAGGGTAATATTTTGGCTGAGTCTTCCAATAAAAACTTGTTGATAGTCATCCAAAAACTACTAGAAAACATTCCCAAGGATTGGCACACCCAGCTCATATTTTCCCTTTCAGCAGATCGTACCAAATAGAAGACATCCTTAGGAACCTCTCCTTATCACTTAGTGTATGGCTTGGAACCTATCTTTCCCATCCAGTTGAAGATCCCTACCTTGCAATTCATCAATGAATATTATGATGGAGAGGATAAGCGTGAAGCCCGCTTAACTGAATTGTTACACCTTGAAGAGAGATGAGATGAAGCCCTAGAAAACTTTGTCAAACATCAAGGTATAGTGAAAATATGGTTTGATAGGAGAGCCAAGGTGAAATATTTTAGAATCTCTGACTTGGTTCTCTACTAGGATAAAGCCCATGACAAAAAGGGGGAGCATGGAAAATTTGACAAACTTTGGTTCGGCCCTTATTAGATTGCAAAGATTCTGGGAGATAATGCTTTTCATTTGAAAACCCTCACTGGAGGATATATCCCACTACCTATCAATGGGAAATATTTGAAGCATTATTTCCAATCTTCATTTGTTCTCAGCTCTGTCCTTGTACATAGGTAGATTGGGGTTTCTTTTGGTTTTGCTCTGCTTGTCTGCTGCTTTGGTTTTGGTTTGCTTTGGTCTGCTTGGGTTGGTTTTCCCTACTACTCTGTTGATTGCTTTGGGGTTGTCCTACTTTCCTCTGGGCTTGTTGCATTTGTACAAATAGTTGTTTTTTTGGGGCTGCTCTAGGATTTCTTTTACAAACTCTTATCATCTTTTTGGAGTCATTCAGACTAGTAGATTTCCTTCATCTGATGTTGCATGGGCTGGGAATTAGAGTCACTTGATTTAATTAAATTCTGGAGTGTATTTGGGTCTTATATCTTCACACAAATCTTGAGAATTCCAAGGTTACATATGGTCTTTAGGAGGTCTGACTGGGTGAAAAATCTTAAATTTTTCTCCAGTGCCACTTTGGTTCTCATCCTTGAGTATGGGCTTCATTGCTTGCAAGGTGAAAAGTAAAGCTTTAAAAGCAAATCTCAAAAGAGAATATCAAGAGAAAAGAAAAGAAAATATTGAAAATCAAAAGAAATGTTCACCTTTTCAAGGGTATCCTAGTATCTCTACCGGGGCTATGGACGCCTAGCTAGCAATAGAGCTATGCTAGGGAGGGTCACAGTGATAACCTCACCGGGGCTATGGATGCCTAACTAGTAGTGAGGCTCTATCTAGGTTGCTTTTGGAGTTAGAATCCTTATGTAGCCCTCTCAGACTGAGTTTGGTCCTTGTTACAACATAGGAAAGGGAAATGAATGCATATGCACACACTTTGACCCCAGTACAGGATAGGTTGGCTTGTTACTGATTTTTGAAGCCTTGTCTAGATGTAACTTGATGCTTGGATTGAAACCAGAGATTCTGAGTTCTTGATTCTATTTCTTCATCGAAATGCTCTGGAGCATTTCCCCAGCGGAGTCACCATTTGTTGTGCAGCTTTGCACACATGCCCCACTGAAAGTGGGGACCCTCTCTTCGCCTACCTTTTTGGCCCGTTTCTGTCGCTTGCCCCTCTTTTGGGCTTATCTTTGAAAATCTTGGGGTTTTGGTCTTTGGTGCTTTCCTTGGTTATTGGTGCCTTTATGTTGAGTTCCTAATGGTTTTGGAGTCTCGCGGATGTCCTCTCTAAAGTGGTCTTCTTTTTCCTTCTATTGTGTTTTTGTTTGGGCCCTAAGGGTTGGTTTCCTCCCTTAGGTTTTCCTTGTTTTCCTTGTTTCTTTTTTTCTGCCAGAGGTGAAACCAGGATGGGACTGAACTATGAACTTTTCATGAAGTTCGCGGTTCAGTTCCCATTCCTGTTCTGGCACTGCTTCCTACTCTCTTGCTTTCTTCTTCATTTGGTTTGTTTTTGTCCTAAGGGTTGCTTTCCTCCCTTAGGTTTTATTTGCTTCGATTTTTCCTTCGTTTGTCAAAGGTGGAACTAAGAAGGAACTGAACTATGAACTTTCACAAAGTTCACGATTCAGTTCTCGTTCCCGTTCCGGCTCTGCTTCCCGCCTTCTTGTGTTCTTTGTTGCTTTGCCCATTTTCGGTCTAAGGGTTGGTTTCCTTCCTTAGGTTTTCCTTTTCTTTCACTTTGTCAGAGGCGGGGCTAGGATGGAACTTAACTTTGAACTTTCACTAAGTTCACAATTTCGTTCCCATTCTCGTTCTCGTTCTGCCTCTGCCTGTTTTCCTTTTGATCTCGTCTTGGTTATGTCTCTGCTTCTGCAGGGGCTATTTTTGTTTCTGGCTCCACCTATTTCCCTTCCTTTCCCTTCTTGGTTTCATCTCCACCTGTTTCCCTTCTTTTCCCATCTTGGTTTCGTCTCCGCCTCCATTGGGGTTGGTTTTGTATCTGCCTCCACCTGTTTTCCTTTCGTTCTCATTTTGGTTCTGTCTCTACCTCCACCTCCACCTGTTTTGTGTCTTTATTCCTGTTTTTCTCATGGCTCTGCCTCCACCTGTCTTTGGTTCTACTTCTGCCTGGGATTTTGCGTGATTTTCTTGCCTTAGGAACTCTATGGATCAACTTGGATTTTTATGATGTATTGAGCATTAACGATGGCCCATTTGAATGCAGGTTGGATTGAGCTAAAGGTTGTTGTTGGGGTCGAAGGATGAATAGGTGTAATTTGAAGATTTGGTGAGATCTATGGGTGCAGTCAAGTGCATTGTGGCTGCTGTCAGATGAAACCCATTCCTGCACACAAGGTCGATTTTTTTGGTGGCCATTAATGGCGAGAAGACATGACATGGTGGACTCAACCTAGTATGGCTAGATCTGAGTCATTTGTTTGCCTAGCTCAGATCTGATTGATGGCTTGCATTTTGGCTGATGTTTTACATGTGTTGTTGTTCATGAGGGTGAGGCATTAATGGTGGGTGTGGCTCGAGGGAATGTACCTAACTTTGTGTGATCCTTGATCGATCTAAAGGGGCTATTGCTACATTCATTGTTGGACAGCGAGTTATTGCTAGCTATCGAGGAAGATTTGGTTGGTGGCCGAGCTTCTTTGTAGCCCTAGCTCTGGTTCACGTGGGCAAGTTTTTTATAAGTATGGCCTTTGGCCTCATTTGTAAGGGTTCAAATTGGTTGGGTTCATTTGTTCTCCCACTGGTAGATTGAGTAGACTAAGTCAAAGGACTTGTAAGTAATGGATTTAGTAGTAGAGTAGCATGTTAGAAGATTAGAAGTTAGTTTTACATTTCAAGAAAGTGTTGTAACAGACTGCAATTATTTCTAATGTGATGATTTAATACAAAGTGAAGACATTTTGCTATGATTGATTCCTTCTTTGTATTTAATAATCTTGCATGGTTCTTTTTCTATCTTCTAAATCACTTGGAAATGTTTGAATATATCTTAGGTTTAATTAGTAATTCTTGTGATTTAATGCTTGGAGTGTTGTACCAATCCCTGGTTCATACTTTGGGCAGCTTCTTGATTGTGTGAATGTTGTGCAAGTGCAACCTATACCTGATACTCATGTGCTTAGTTCAACTATGGATATTCATCCAATTTTATTGAATGAATGCCCACAATCTGAAAATCTCTAACACCTTAGAAGATTACACTATTTTCTATAAGATTGCAAGTATAATCTGAGTCAAACATAAATTAGTTTAAGGGATTGGTCCATTGCAATTATTTCATCATTTATAGGGTTAATCTTCAAAGTAGTGTTAACATTAGGACTTCTGAAACCCACATCTTTTGTTGTTTCTTTTATTATTTGGTTAGAACTAGAAATTAAAGCATCACCATATCTTAAAATCTGATGAGTTAAGAGCTTCCACCATTTGTTTGTAAGGTCCCTTTGTGATTACCAGCATTTTCACATTTATCACTTAGTTTTTTCTACTACATTGTCATGACCTAACACTCATGAGACTTTGGGGTTATCTCTTTGTTCATAGAGATCAACCTTTCAAGAGAGATAGGATAATTTTTATTCTTTCTGAGTTGTTGTTGTGCAAAAACACCAAACAACAATATCAACCCTCTGAAAGTAGCTTTCAATTTCTTCACCTTCTTCCATTTTCAAGTTCTCATATATGTGCTTTACTGTTAGCTTCTTTGATAATTTGAGTCTATCATTTCCTTCATATATATCTTTCAACTTTTCCCATACTTCATAACCAGTGCCTAATGAAATAAATTTTATCTAATTAGTCTTAGATAAAGAACTATAGATTGCATACCTTTCTTTTTCATTTTCCTCATAAGCATAAATCTCATCATCGAAAGAAGGACCACTTTCTGATTCAACATATTTTCTCAACAAATTTTTAGGTCTTGAAACCAAGGGAGATCAGGTAACCTCTCATCTGCACTTTCCAGTCACTATAGTCAACTCCACCAAACACAAGTATTGACAACTTGTGCATCATTAGATCTACCTCAAGTGGTTAAGCTCTTCTTCGAGGAACCAAAGCTCTGATACCAATTGTTGAATTGCACAAGACAACTAAGAGGGGAGGTGAATCAGTTGTATCTAATTACATTCACTTATCTAATTACATTCACTTTTGATCTTAATCAATTCCACATATACTTTAATCTATTATTAAGTATAAGCATGAAATGTAGATAACAAAAAGAAAATACTAGAGACACTAGATTTATGTGGAAAACCCAAAGAGGGAAAAACCACAGTGAGGATTAACTCACAATATAATAGTAATGCAAAACTGGATACAAAGGCTCACTTCCTAGAAAGGACTCACTGTCTAGATAGAAGGCTCACTGCCTATAGATAGGACTCAATATCCATAAAGAGGCTCACTTCCTATAGATAAAGATAGATAACAGAAAATCCACCACAATAATTTGCACACATCCATAGCCTTGATCAAAGAATTGCATACACCATCGGCTCACTCCTTTCAAGAGTAACACATTGAAGTACTGCTACCTTAATTCACATACCCACACTCTTTCACACCTACTTTTCTTCTCACACTTATTCACTCTTCTCACTTCCAATTCACAACATCTTGACTTGTATTTATACCAACTTCAACCTTAGAAAATTTCTCCAAGGTTGGCTACACATTTTTTATTTTACAAATTCAAATTAGGTCAGTGACTCAACATTCTCATGGTGGATAAGAATGAGAGTGGACCAAATACATGTTTAACCAAAATAAAAAACAACATCTTGGATCAATCACACACTTCCTTAATTCATACTTATCCTTCATGTAATGTGTAGACACCAAGTAGGCCAAACCTAATGAAAACACCAATGAACAATGAAGCACTTGCATTCACAACAAGATGATAACACATGGATCACATAATACACTTCACCAAACATAGGAACACCTCTTAGATATCTTCAGATCCATCTGCAGCAACTGCAACAAATTCCATATACAAAACTCTTTCCATTAGTCCAACTGAACTATGCAGACACACATAGTAACTTTGGAACAAGTCTTCCGGAGCACCAAACCATGAACACTTTTTCTAGAACACAGAAATAATTGTTATTAACCTTCTTCTAGATCTGCAAGATCTAAGAAAAACCACAAGAGGACTACAGAGCATAAACATTTCTCACAATCCACAAACAAACAACTCTGCCAGACTAGTTCACAAACCAGTGAACACAACTTTCACTCTCCATAAACCCAGAAGCTATAACTTAGGATATATCACCCAAAGATTCTCATAAACAACACTACAGATCCACACAAGAATAGAATCAACACAGAAGAAATACAGAGCACAATAGTAGAGCACATTCATAACACACATATAATTTTGTCTTCACTATATATTAATTTTCTCAAAAGCACTTGATAACTCATCATATCAGCACACCTGCAACACCATAAAGATAGCTCCATATACTCAAAATATTTCTATAGTATCTCAACCATACATGTACCACCTACAATCACTTGATTCATTTCACTACAACAACCTAAACTGTGTTGACATCAATGAAAACAATAATGACAACACCACCATACTCATTCATACTTGCAACACATACATTCTCACATTTAAATCAAGCAATTGCTACGAATATCACCATATTTGATATTCTTCAAACGAGGTTCAAGTTGCAAGGTATGTTATGATAGGATAGCATAATATGGAAGTTTCTATCTGAAATATAGTTAGAAAACATATAAAAAGTGTTTGAAAGTTGATAAAAAGTAATAGAAAGAGCACCAATCATTCCCCCCAACTTATCTTTTTGCTTGCCCTCAAGAAAAAATAATTGACTAAAACCACCTAGGGAAGAAGATTATGATATAAAGAAATTTTCTTAAGATCCATGACTGCATTGAATCCCTATTCCTATTTGAGATAAAATCCATTATAACATGCAAGCATATCCAGCTTAACTGATTCCACATTTAGACAATGATCATTTTCTCCCTTATCCAATGTGGTACTGGATGAAGTAGAATAGGAGGGTGATAGGTAAGTGGAATTCATTCCACTCCTCTCGGTCCTAAAATCTTGATATACATGCACAATATTTCAAACATACTCATAAAATTATAGAAAGAGTGAGGCTCTTTCTTCTATAACTCTAAATTTAATTTGTTCCACCTATTTTCTACATACTTTAGGCAATCCTGGAGGTTGGTCTCTATGAGTTGTTGGATCCTTTTGTAATCTTGAAGCCTCAAGTCCACAATTACTTTTTCCACACCCCGATGAGAAAGGAGTGTCAACCATTGAGTAATGACTCTATTGGGATATGTTGCTTCTTTCCTGATCTATAGTGATATTGTTTTCTCTTGTTCCTCATATTTTTCCATTAGTTCCCCTCAGAGTTGTTCATTCCTAAAATAGGATGTCAAGGCTCCTACTTTCAAATCCCCAACATAAATTAATGGATTCCACTCAGTGTCATTTGTCATCACATAGTTATGGAGATAATACTCACACAACTTATCTTGCTCCTCCAAGTTAACTATATTGAAGAAACTAAGAAAACTATTCCTCTTATTTAAATCAAATGACTAATCATTAATGAACTTAGTAAACTGAAAGTTGAGAAACTTTTCTTTTAATAACAATGCATACACCCTAGGTGGAGGTCTAAACTCAATAATTTGAATGGATCTATCTATCACTTCTATCAATTTCTCCTCCAATTTATTCAGTTTCAAGTTCTTACTTTCTAGTGATGCATTTAAAATGTGTTTCTCCTTCTCCTAGTTTTATTTTTCTTGCTTGAATTGGTTAGTGACTTTTAACAATTCCAATCCTAGAGACAAAGTTGTATGATATGTTAAATTTTTTACAATTGGGAGTCATGGATTTAATGCTACACTCTCCTAAACCCCTATTTTATCCTCAGCCCTCTATGCTAGTAAATCCAACTTAGCTCCATGAACATAAGTCTGTATCTTTTCTTCCAACTCTTGAATTATCATTTCCTTCTCTTTGTCTCTTTGCTCGTACTTTTTCACTTGTGCTTCAAGTTGTTCTATTCTATCAAGAGCTTCCTGAAGCTCTTTTCTTATATTTTTATCTTCCAACAATTCTTCCTTTTCTTCAAATTCAAGTCATCATCATCCCTTGAAATATCAAAAATTTCCCTATTGGGGCTAATGGGGGTTGTTTTTCTTATTTTCTTTGTAATAAAGATATCCTCTGAATTAGAGCCAGAGGAAGAAGAAATATACCTTCTTTTTCTAATAGGCACATTAACATTTTCAGGAATGTTAATAGAAACATCTTCAAGGACATCTCTTTCCCTATATGTGTCTGTATCTATCATCATTGCATCCTTATCTTGTTTTCCTTCATTTCTTTCTTCATGTCCATGCTCTTCCATACTTCTCTTCTCAAAATTATGCCTTCTCAACCTACCTGAGCATTGGGTAGTAATAGTTTCTTGTGTAACCTTGCTCTTTTTCTTCCTTTCATTCCCCTTTTTCTTCTCTACCCCTTCCTATACAACACTTTTCTTCTTCTCAACACCTTTCTTCTTCTTTTTCCCCTTTAAATATGTTGATGCAGTTCCTCTTTTAGCTCTAGGGTTTTGAGATGATGAGGGATCTTTTGTTACCATTGGCATATGTTCTGATATATCATATTGTTTAGACTCACTACGGTTGTGGGTAGGTGAAGCCAATGGTGTAACAAGAGAATTCCCTCTCTCAAGTTCATCTTGCTCAGATTCAATTTCTGGTTCATACCCAAGTTGAGGTTCATCCTTAGCTTCAGGTGCCTCAAACAACTAATTGATATCCTTATAATTTTTAAAATCATCCCAATTAACCTGTGGGTGTTAAATTATTAGAATCCTTTTAACCAATAAAATTATCAAGCAATGATGGGATAGTGTGGTGTCTTCTTGTGTCCTTTGATATTTATTTTCCATTCTCTTCAACATATTATATAGAAAATTGGGTACATTTACCAGTTTGTCATGTCATAAATGATTTAGCAACTTAAAATGCACAGTGTATAAGAGATTTTGATGGCTATCACAAGTAAAATATATAATAATATAAATAGTGCATTTTCCCCAAAAGAATGGAAGGGAAAGTCGCTTTGTACCTTGAGATGTGGAGTCCATAATTTCACCTCGCTTATAGAACTCCTCCCTTTCCGCCACTCCATTTGCGCAAGATGGGTATTCAAACCTCATTCGAGGTAATCTTGTGACTTGAGCAATTGTCAACTTACAGGTACCTACCACCAACCCTCTCACTATTGCTTCATCATATTGTAATGTTTCTGCAAAATCTCTTGCTATGTCATTATCGTACTCTATTAACTTCAAGAAGTATTCCAACCATCCTACTCTGGTTAAGAGGGTTAAAACCATCAAATCTTCTAATATTTCTTTATGCACAGATGGCTCTTTGCGTATAACATCTTCTCTCATTGTCCTATTGTTTTGTAACCTTGTAGAATTTAAATTCTACTCAAAACTTGACTCTGCCACCTTTAAAAACCCTCCAATTTACTATTTTTTTGAATACCTTCCCTTATACCCAATACTGCAACTCAATTCCTCTTTTATTTTAGCTCAATCCAGTGAAAAATCTTCATATCTTAGCTTATTAGGGTGGGAATCACATTATCAGAATTAACAAAGAGGTATTTTATGTTTGGGTTTTCGAAGGATGACATAAAATGATATATGATAAACTTAGGTGGTGAAAAGTGGAAAAAACCAAGAATAATCATAACTATAATACCCCTCCCCCTAACTTAAATTCAAGTGACCTCACTTCATACATGATGCAATAGGGATGATGGAATAATAATGAAAAGTACTAGTGAAATATTTTTCGCATGCATAACTTAAATCAAGAATATTAATGAATACAAAAGAAATCTAATTTAATTATAAGAAGTTACCTATCATACATGTGTAATAGCAATTATTGCTTGGAACAAGTTGGAACCAAAACAATATGTACTTTGGAATTTAATTGATTTGATCGGCATTAAATGCATGATAATGGATGAAAAGTTGGTGGCAATGACTTGAGTGGGATTGGCTATGAACGCTTTATTGGAAAATTAATGAGGCATGTGATATGAGTGGAATGCATGGGAAAACAAATCAATTGTGCTAAGGTAATGTAGGTTGAAGTACAAAAACAGTTGATGTGGGTACTTCAAGCATAGGGCTTGTGTATGTGATATATGAACCTTTCAGGTCCCTACAAAAATAGGTCCTAATAAAATATTGAATAAATGGATAACAAGTCCCTCTAGAGTAAAAAGTGTACATCATGGAGAATGTGTTGTGTGTGCATATGTAATGTGTTGTGTGTGCATATGTTTTAAAGAATGGTAAATTATGCTTCGGTGATTTTAGGGGTTGAGTTGTGTAACTCAACCTCTAGATCACCAAACGTTCTTGGTATGTCCCTTAGTATTGATGTAGGACTTTGTGAATCAGTTTTTTTCTTAGGTTTACTATGAACACCATATTTTTGGATTAGTGAAAAGATGAAGTCATCATGTTGCATTGGTTTCTTATATAATTTTAGACTATGTCCATTAACAAGAAGTGAGAACTGGGTTGCATCAATAGTATGCAATTGAACTGCTTCATTTGGGTAAACATTACTAATTTCATAAGGGCCTAGCCACCTAGACTAGATTTTTCCCTTGAAATCCTTATACCTTGAGTCATATAGCAGAGCCCAATCTCCTTCAATGAATTATTTTGTCTTTATGAATTGATCATGCCATTTCATTCATTGTTATTGCATCACCTCTGTATGATGGACTGCTTGCATGTGTATCTCATCCAACCCATTCAAAGAATGCAAAATTTCCTTTTGTGTCTCTGTTAAATCCATGCCCAACTCAACTATTGTCCTTAATGTTTTGTATTCAAATTCAATAGGTAATACTGTTGTTTTTCCATAAACCAATTCATAAGGGGTAAAACCTATAGTTGTCTTCCATGTGGTTCTATATGACCAAACAACTTTTGGTAATCTAGATAACCAATCTCTCCTATGAAGCTGCACTATTTTTATCAATATATTTTCAATCCCCCTATTGGTGACCTCTACTTGACCATTATCCTGAGGATGATATGGAGTAAATTTCTTGTGCCTGATCTGATACTCTTATACCAATTTGGAAATTAGGTCTAATGTGAATTATGATCCTTGATCAGTCACTATCTCTTTAGGTGTGCCATACCTAGTGAAGATCTCCTCATATAAGAGTTTTGCTACATTTCCATCTCTGGAAAACTACAATGCTTTTACTTCTACCCATTTGGTTAAGTAGTCATTGCATACCAATATGTATTTATTGTTATTCGAACAGGGAGAGATAGGTCCAATAAAATCTAGCCCCCATTTATCAAAAGGAGCCAGTAACTTGTAAAGGCATTTCATCACTTCTTGTGGGTCTTCCCATCCGATGGAAATGGTCACAACTTCTAATATACTTAACAATCTTTATGTAGGGTTGGCCAGTAATACCCTATTTTCAAGATATTAAAGGTTGTCCTCTTGGCTTCAAAATTTCCACCATAGAGTTCAACATGGAATGCTTTCAATATATCAAACACTTCATCCTCCTTAATACATCTTCACATAATGTTATTTGGGCCAGTGTAAAATAAAAATCCAAAAATCCAAGAATAAGGAAAGCATTTGTGAACCAACTGTCTTTTCTCTCTTGAAGAAAAGTAACCTAGAATCTGCCCTAACACCAAATAGTTAGCTATGTTAGCATACTATTGTGTGTGTACATTTAGAGAAAATAGATGCTCATTAGGGAAAGAATCATTAACCACCCCTTCTGTTGATTGGGTAGGCAATCTAGATAGAAAATCAACAACCACATTAGCCTTTCCAGTCTTGTCAACTATTGTTATGTCAAATTCTTATAGCAACAATAACCACCTTACAATTATTCCACCTACTACTGGTTTATTCATCAAGTCTATGATGGTTGTATGATCTGTATGTATGAACACTTTATAGCCAGTTATATAATGTTTGAACTTGTTAATGGTATAGACAACTGTAAGCATTTCTTTTTCTTTCACAGTGTAGTTCAGCTCTGCTCCTTGGAGGTTTTTGTTGATATAATATATTGCATATTCCTTATTCCCTTCTTTCTTCCCTAGGACAGCTCCAACGGAAAATTTTGATACATCAGTGTGTATGTGAAATTGAAATGTCCAATTTGGACCTCTTAGAACTGGTGCATGAGTTCGAGTTGCCTTTAATTTCTCAAATGAACTCTTCAGTCCAATCAAACTCACTATCTTTTGTCAACAAAATAAACAAAGGTGTGGAAATTTTATTGAAATCTTGGATGAATCACCTATAATAACCTACATGTCCAATGAAGCTTCTTACATCTTTTTGTTTTTGTGGTACATGTAGGGTAGATATAATTTCAATCTTCTTTGGATCAACCTATATTCCTTCGTTGGATATAAAGTGTCCTAACATAATTCCTTGTGTCATCATCATGAAACACTTATCATTGTTGAGTGATAGATTGTGTTCCTTACATAATTTTAACACTTTCCCCAGGTCACTAAGAGCTTCCTCATAACTTTCACCATAAGTGATGAAATCATCCATGTACATCTCCATATAGTTTGTGCAAAATCAAAAAAATATGTTGAGTACTACTCTTTGAAAGGTAGTTGGAGCATTACACAAGCCAAAAGGTAAAACATAATATGCATAGGTTCCCCATGGGTAGGTAAATGGAGTCTTATCCTAATCTCCTAGTGCAATCTTGATCTGGTTATAACCACTGAAACCATCAAGAAATGAAAAATATTTCTTTCATGCCAAAGAATCAAGAACTTGGTCAATAAATGGTAGTGGAAAGTGATCTTTCCTTGTGGAAGCATTTAATTCCTTGTAGTCAATACAGACTCTCCATTTCCCACCTTTCTTGGGAACTATTACCAATGGTGAAACCCATTCACTGTTTGATATAGGGTATATGAAACCTACATCGACTAAAATATTTTATAGTTTATCTTTCACTATATCTCTTAGAGTTGGATTCATGCGTCTCTGTGGTTGTCTTATAGGTCTATATCCATCATTAATGTAAATATTGTGCATGCATAGATCAGGATCAATTCCCCTCATATCATGGTAATCCCATGCATATGCGGTTGAGTGTGCTTGCAACACTAATTTCAGATAATTATGTTATTCCTCAGTCAAGGCATTATTAATATTTAACACCCTCCTAGGCATAATTTCCAACTCCTTTGATGACTCTTGAACTGATGAGAGATCAAGGCTTGGTATAATGGGTAAACATTTTTGAGGGAGTAATGAATAAAATAACTATGATATCTCTTCTATAGAACTGGTAGGTACAATACTTTGCAAGGGGTATTTTAGGCATATGAGATAGTCCTACTACTGCAGGCTCCTACCACAGTCATTTTGGATTATATGAGAAATGATCTCATCTTCATCTAGGTAATCCAATAAGGGGCTACACGTAATAGTCATCAATGTCTAAAGAGAATAGTTATCTTTTGCTTCCTCACCCAAATTGGGCCAAATTGTGTGCTCAAGGTTTGCATATGGTTGGGTAGGTGGATAAAGAATGAAGTTATTTGTGATTTTACCATTGGATATTATCATTTTACCATATCTACAGCATATAAATGCATTGAACGTTGTTAACCAAGGCCTACCTAGGATGAGTGGGTAACCTGCAAGATTAACTTTGGGTTGCAATACTATAAATTTTGCAAGGTATTCCCAAGAATCCAATGCAATAACTAGGTCTTCAATAATTCCCTCAAGTTTGACTATAGACCTATCAACTAATTGTAAGATAGTTTGTATGGGCCTGAGGTTGATCAACTAAAGAAACTACATTGTTTATTTTATCATGATATTGATGGCTACCCCAAGTCTATCAAAGTGTTCTTAATGAGTGTCCCATTGATCATAACATCCACAACTAGAATTCTAGGATTGATATACTTAGGGACTATAATGTTCCTTAACATGATATCTACAAGATTCCCCAAGACATGAACTATTTGTGGATCTTTCCTTTTTCTGCTTGGTTTCTTAAGATAAAGATCCCTTATTATTTTAATATAGATGGGGACATATTTGATAGCTTGGATGAGTGGGATTTTGACGTTAACATCTTTCAACTACACTAAAAGTTTTGTCTCGGCTTGTGTTTGATGCTTTTATAGAGCTAGGCATTTAGGAAAAGGTGGATTGGTATTTGAGGTAGTTTGGTGTACCTAATTTTTCTCAGGCTCCAAAGGTGGTTTATTAGAAGCCTCAACTGGAAGTTCCTTATCCTCCATTTCTGTAATTTAGGGGGATGAAGGCCTAGTAAGTTATTTTCCTGATCTGAGGTGGACATCAATCACCTCTACCCCATAAGTGGGGTACTTCATAGCTTCGTTAGTATAAGCCTATTGAGCAAGCTTAATGTTAGGGTTAGGTATAGGTTGGGTAGGTATTTTCTATTTGGGTGGCCAGGATACATGATTTGATGGTGGCATTAGTGCTTGCTGCTATTGTGGAGGAGGGAGCATGGGATCTTAATAGTTCATGTTTTGTTGTTGCCATTGTTGGCCTTTCTACCATTGAGGATGCCATTGATTCTACTAGTTTGGCCATTGTGGATTATAATTGGAACCTTGAAATTTCTGCTAAGGCCAAGGATTTGGCTATTGGTTCCAATTAGGTTGAGGATTTGGCCATTGGGGATTTTTCCACTAGTTTTGATTTACTTGCCAGGGCTGAGAGTTCTAAGAAGAAAAGTTTTGGTTGCCAATAGGAAAAGATGAATTAAATCTAAGGGGGTCTTACGGAATACCTTGTCTTTGCTTCCATGGCCCCCTTTGTGCTATATAAAAGAGTTGTCCATCATCTCCTTCAATGGGTTGAAAGTCAGGTTTCTCAACTTTTTCCTATTGGATGTTGGCCACTCTTTTACATTCACAACTTGATTTTCTTTTCCTACAGCTTGGACAATACTCAGTAAGCAGAGCCTCCGCTTCCTCCTACTTCTTCTTAATATGGAGAGTATCCATCTATGTTTCCAAATGACTGATTATATCTTCTTTCATGTTGGATAATAGATTTCCCAGCTCAACTTTTGAAACCCCAGTAGATGACTTACCAAGAACCGTTGTCCTATTATCTCTTGGCCTCCTTGTAAAGGTTCTAGAATAATTTCTACAAACCTTACAAATGTTTGCAAATTATTGTTGAGAAATATCTCCCTACCCAATGAGGTTCAAGGCATCCATACAGTCTTCATTAACCCCTTTCAAAAAGACTAGCTTGAGAGATTCTTCTAACAACTTGTTCTAGGGGTTTTTCTTTAGAGAAAACTAGAATATTTCAACATAATACTCTAAAGGATCATCATCCTTTTTTGTCATTCAGAATATTTCATCCTTCCTCCTGTCAGGTCCTCTACATTAGTCTGGATAGTTCTCCAAAAATAACGTCTTCATGGTGCCTCCATCAGGAACAACATCTCTGCCTAATCACATGAACCATCTCAAATCTACTTCTTTGAGAGTGTCAAGAAAAATATTTAACCTATGTGCATCAAAATTATAGTAATAACTTATGCATAAGACATCCAAATCAAAGAGAAAAGTATCTAGGTCTTCATTCATTAACCCATAAAAATTTGGCAAGGCCGAAGGAGGAATGTTCTTCAGCACTATGGCCCTTTCCTAATCAGTAATAGGAAACCCAAATGTTGGTCAAGCATCATCATCATCTACTGCATCACCCATGGTGTGATATGTTCCTTTTGTATTTGTGCTAGAAGTTGGTGAAAAGGAATTTTCTTCTTCAGTGGTACCTTCACTCTGAGTACTAGTTTCACCAATCTCTACAATAGCTTCCTAGCATGTAGAGGGAAGGAACCTACCTAAGGGATCTCTCTACCTCCGCATACATAAAACATGACTTTGGATTGAACGGGCTTGCACAATGTTAGTAGCTTGGTGGTGAAAAAGTGGAGTCTAACAATCCTAATGCTTGAAATAAAAATTAACTATGAAAACTTGTAAAAATAGGTCTGTGAAGATAGCACCATCGCCGACAATAGTGCCAAAAATGTAGATTCTAACTAATGTGTTTGTAAACTTGGTAAAATCTCAATTCAAAGGGATAATTGGTTGAATAGTCCAATTCACGTTGTTAAGACTAAATTAAATAATCAACCAAGGTGTGTAAGCTTATGATGGTACTGCACAATATGTGCCTTCATGGACGCATGTAAATGTAAATTATTCTATGCAAACTTATTCAATTATTCTACCTTGTTGGTAACTTACAAAATTGCAAAAATAGTTAAAGTAGTTACATTACCTAATGGCTATAGGTACCTACAACATAGGTTGTAGGTGACTACTAATAATAAGTACATAATCAATCTAAAACTTATTCAAAATAACAAAGTAATCAAATATAACCTCCAAAGTGCTAAGATTCACTATTTATACAACTGTTGAAGAACAAAAACTAATGTAATCAACCATAAGAACTCTTCTACTTTGCTTGCAATGTATTTATGAAACAAAAAAAATGTTATTAATAGGAATGCATAAATAAATAAATAAGTAAATAAAGTGAAAGGCAGCACCTCGAGTGACCAGCTTAGGGTACTGTCTCACTTAACTAAGAACCAGATCTAACTTAGAATATTACGCATCCATGTAACATACAATTCTATTCATTTCATAACACCAGATATCAAACAAAATCCTTCTTTAGATTGTATTCAATAATGACATCTTAACATGTTTTTGGATAACTTAAAACTGGAAAATGGCTAACTGCTTAACTTGTAACGACCAACTAACTTAGCTATGAACTCATCCCATGACTTTATACAAAAATGGGGAGAGACTTATTCAAACTACTAACTAACTACAACCATTAATCCCATTCCTAGATACGAGGATATGAAATTAAGATTGGCTTTATTTATTCTAATTGAAAAAGGGAAGAAAGACTTATTCAACAAAAATTATTCTCCTTCAGTATTTATTCCTCCATGATCGGTCACATCCAGCTCCACAGCTTCCTTCACTTTAGGTGGTTTGAACTTCACTTCTTCAATTCTTGCTACAAATGTTATGTTCTTGTTACCTTGTGTTGAGTTGCAAAGAGGTTATTACATACAACATACATATACAAATAACCTTCATAATTAAATCATGGAATTCAATTCATATTCATAAATTATCACATTTAAATCATGCAATTGCTATAAATATCACCATATTTCATATTCTTCAAACTAGGTTCAAGGTACAAGGTATGTTATGATAGGATAGCATATTATGAAATTTTCTATCTGAAATATACTTAGAAAACATATAAAAAGTGTCTAAAAGCTTATGAAAAGTAATAGAAAGATCACTAATGATCAATCCCATCAGACACATTGAGCTGAGCCACATAATAAATCTTTGAATGCAGAATCTTAACTTCATTAAGAATCTATTTCAGCAACAACAAAATATTACTAGTCCCCTCCCTTGCAAGGTGATAAGAATCATTTCCATCCATCAACTGGAGAGCTTCAACAACTAAATGAAACTTACCATCTGGGGTGACCATCTTATCTTTACTCACATCCAAAGACTCGACCTCTAGATCAATCACCTTATTAGGAGTGAAATATTTTTCCTTCCTTTGCGTTGATTCCTCAAGCATGAACTCCATACCATCCACCGGCTCCTCTGCATCCTCACCAATCTTTCCCTTTCCTTTACCCATGGCAGGGGCCCCTTTTTACATAGAATTCTTTCCCACCTTCTTCATTCCATTATCCCCTAATTGAATTGTTTTGTTAACCCCAAGCAGGGGAGGAGAGTCTTCCTTCTTCCCAAAATCTTTTTTCTTCTTCGATGAGCCAATACCTTCCCCACCCCTCTCCAAATCTGCACATTTAACGATGCTCAGCAAAGTAGATTCAACCTTCTTATTTTCCTTCTTCACACTAGCCTTTCTCTTTTTATAGGAGCCTTCACCTTCCCCATCCCCTTCCAATTCAGTGAAGGACCCATCCAACCAAGAAGAGGATTTCTCTTCCTTGGTCCTTTTTCTAGAAGATTTAGTAGGATCATCCCAAGGGTCCTCAAAATACTCAGACCCAGTATCTTCCCATTCATGTCACTCTCCAAATTATCCCTTGTTTCAAGCTTAGATGGATTATCTTTAACCTTACACCCCTTATGTAATTAAGGATTATCAATTACACAATTGGACCTAATATTCTTAACTACCAGGAGCATAAGCCACTCATGCAAGAAGGGGTTTTTCAAATTCTTTCAGTAGTCTTGAATACCATTTTCAAGACACAACAATAGATAATAGGGGAAAGAGACAACCCTGTTATGTCTGAAATGACTAAGTAGCATGAAATGGTAACCATAAATCACTGAAAACCTACCATCTAGTGTGAAATATCTCATCACATCCATAGCCACATACCTCCAAATGGGTTTCAAGGAATTTCTATCATACCCACTGTTGCTTACCTTCTTAAGCTTCAACCTCTCTTTATCTTTCAAGAAATTCACCATGGTAGATTTAGTGGTCGACCTCTCCTTGTATAATTTTCTATTGAGGAGAGGCCTAACACCTCCACAGTTAATTCCTCAGTTATGTTGACCTCCATCCGACAAATTCACAGAACCCTATTCTTCCAACCACTTACAAACTCCTGCAACACCTAGGAATCAAAGCCAAGAAGGTTCAACAAATAAGGCATCACTCCACCCTTCTCTAGAATCTACCAAACTAAACCACTCGCCATAGTATTTGCATAGGTTATTGGTTAAATTTGACATCTATCACCACACATCATGACCTTTCCATTGGAAACTAGAGCTTCTTCCCCAGAAAATAAAATTGTTAGAGAAAATAAGAAGCAACAAAGCATAAGGAGAAGCCAAACACCCACAAAGCGTGTAACTCTAACATCTTAAGTACTGATAGGCATCATGAAACTAAGATTCCAGAGATTTCCCATATCACTACTACCAGAACTAGGTGAATAAGCCAACTCAAATGTCTAATCAAAATAAATATGCAATTAATTCTAGACACCCCTCCAACCAACACATGGAACATGTGACCTTTTTTCTTCATTTACAATGGATAGAATTTCTATAGGGAGGACATCATTAGATTCCCAATGCCTAGGTGCGATCATCCCCACATTGGTAATGCAATTAGCAAGATTATTAGCCTCTCAATAGATATGAGATACATAAACATCATCAAACGTACCCAAGATAGCTAAAGAATCTTGAATTAAATGTTTAATAGTCTAGGAGGGAGGGCTAACTTTCTTCAAACAATTAATCAAATTCAATGAGTCCCCTTCCAACCAAATTCCTCTTATCCCCTTCTCTTGAGATAATTTTAAGACATGGTAGGCAGTCGAAGCTTCTCTGTAATATTGCGATGTGTGTTGCAATCACATGTTTAAATCTGATTTTCATATCTAAATTCGCATGCATAGGTTCATATTGTAGCTTTCCTTCACCTTGTTTTCAACATTTGTATACCCTAGTTTGAGGCATTGTTAGCTTGGATGAGTTGAAATTTACTGTGGATTCTATTCTAGGTGGTATGAGTAAGGAAGATACTCAGAGTCTTTGCTATCATTTGAATTTGATCATTGTGTTCATGTAAAGATTGGTGTAGGTTTTAGCGACATTTGATATGTTTCACCTTAGCGTGTTCATTTTCTTCCATAGGTGACATGTTGGAGGATGTGGATTTTTTTCTTGATGGTGGTTATCATGGTTGGTTTTGCAGGTATCTTGTTGGAGCATAAGAGCATGGTGAAGATTCATATTGTACATGATTGGATAAGGGATTTTTTCCCTTATTTGTGATTCCTATGGATGTATTTACAATGTTAATGTAAAGTGGGAGAATGTTAGGATTAAGGTTCCATCCACATTATAAATATTATGTCATGGTTCCTTATCCTTGGAAAGTGTCTCTAGGCACTTGGGGTATATTGGAAAAATATTTTGTAATATTAATTCTCACCATTGTTTGTAGTATATTCCTAAGGGGTGATGGGTCCACTAGCAACGATAAAGGTGAGTTGTGGACATAAATATTTTAATATTTTTTTCCCCACGTGTGGATGCCTTGAATGGGGTAATAAAAGATAAGGAAAAGGACAAATGAGTGACTATTGGGATTCCCCAAGTGGGAGCTTGGAATGAGGTGACAAGTGTCTCTTGTATTCCATCATTTGTTGCATTTAATGTAATTTTTATCTTCCATATTTGGGCACCCAAGTTGGAGGGAAAGTATTGGAGCCAAAACCAATGTCCTTTCGTATTTTGAGGTATTCCAAGGTTTGAGGATGTTTGAAATGAAGAGCCATATTAGGGAGCCTTGTATTGGGGTAACCTTTTGGATGTAGAAAACATGAGCAACAATTGAATGTAGATTTTCACTGCAGGTATAGAGATAGAATGAGGCATAGAGAGGTTGTTCATAGGTTAACATGTGCTTCCATGTTGGAGGAAAAAAGGAGAATGAAAGTAGTATTATAATCTCATTTTTTTGAAGATAATGCATACTTGGCCTCTCTTCTTGGTGGATTTTTTTTGCACAAGGGTTTTTCCACATAAATCCTATGTTATGTGATGATCTTGTATTGTTGATTTGTACCTCATTACTACTATTTTATGGTGATGTTATTATTTATATATTACTATTATAAGTTCACATAAGATGGTGTTATTAGGCATGTTATGGTGGTTGATTTTTATCAGCATACAGAAGACGAGACTAATCATGGTAATTCCATATTAAAATAGCTTAATTTTCATATTTGCATACAAGTTTTAGATTTCCATGTTGTAGTCAAAACCTAGTATCTCATCCATTGAAGTCATATTTGGATAGAGGTTGAATTTCCCAATTGTTAATTAAACCTATTTATTTATCATTGTCTTCCCTAGTTAGGTGTTATGATAAGGATTTAGTAAGCTCATGGATCACCTAAGATTGAGATAATTTGGATTTATGGTGGTTATGAAAGAATCTATGATGCTTAAGATGTGTAAGAGGAATTACATAATTTTTAGATATTTGACCAATGAATATGGGGCATTGAATTTGTACATGAGGACTTAAGCCCCTAGTTTTCAGCCTATGGTTTTAACTTATATTTTGGAAAACTATTTGTTGTTTCTAGGTTTTGACTTCTTGTATAATAGAGACATGTGATAAAGGTATTATCTTAATTTTGTAGGTATTGTTATGTTAGAAAAATAGTATCAAACTAAATGAAGAAGTGCATTGTATTTATGTACTTACATTGTTGAGATTAGTTAATGTTTCAGGTTTATTTAGTAGAGTAATTTTTCCAAAAGGGTTTCTCCATGTAAATCTAGTGTCATCTTATGTTTCATTGATTTTTATATATTTATCCTTGTTTTGTTGTATATTAATCAATTTGAACACCATTTAGTTAACATTTGTATTACAATGTTTACCCTATTTTCAATTGTTTTTAGAAGTTCTTACACCATATAGAGAACCTAGAGTTCATTTTACTACTTGATTGACTCTCTAGTAGTTACATGGACACCTTTTATAATGGTTACCTATTTGTGATGATCCCTCAATTGACCATTCTTCACCTAAATTTGGAAATAATATTATAGGTATTCTTTCTACTAATACCCCTTCTACAACTCTTCATAGTCAGAAAAATTGTGAGCAAATAATAGGATGGTCAATTTAATTATTTGAGATATCAAGTCCTTACTCAAACTAGAGTTATAGAGACTTGTATCAAGATTCCACTATTTCCTACATCTACTGAGATTAGTGTTGCTTCTCAAAAGGCTTTCAATAACTCTTTTCAATAGAATAATTTATGTCTATTAGATATATCTCAATTGGATTCATATTTATATGACATTTAATATACATTTATTGAATCTTACCTTTGGGATGTATATGACACTATTAAGGACCCATTTTTCCTCTTTGATGATAAGTCTCCTATAGTTCCAACACGTTATTTGGATGTGATGGGGATGCATATAAACCCTCATGTTCTCTCTCCTCCACATGCCTTTGTAGTGTCACATCTTGTAGTCATACCTATGGATTAGATCTCAACACATCTTAGATCATACATGGAGATATTTGAATATTTTACATAGATTATTAACATGTTTCTTCATTTATATCCTTTTATGGAGAAGGAAGAACTTCACCATGCACCTATGGTTATATCTCTTTCTAAGGGAAGATGTTTTATTTAGTGTAAGTGGATCTTATTTATCATCCAATATCATCCATTTTTAATGGGGAGGCTCTCATTAGGGGTCCTACCTAGTCCCCTCTCTCTCTTCATTATCTCTCTTCTTAGGAGGTTCTTTTTATTTCTTTGGAGGTTTCTTTATACATGGGTGTGTAACATGACTCTCCCCATTAGAACCCATTTCTCTACCTCCCTAAGTTGCACTTAATGGGAATTTTCGGTATAGTATTATGTTGCACATACTTTATGTGTTGGTGTAATATTCTAATCCACATATTTTATTAAGTTTAGCTATGAAAACATATCTCTCTTAGATAAATAATAATGACCTATGTCATTATTGATAGGAGTGAACATGAGGCCACTTTTGCCTCATCAATTCTTGATTGATGACAATTAGGTGTCTCTTTTTCCTAGTCAAATATCACTAGTATCTCTATTTAATTGAGTTGACTCCTCTCTTGATTGAGGTTAACTCATTCTCTAAGACAAGTTCCATCATAGCTCCTTCATCCAATAGGCTATATATGTATATTTTTCTTTGAATTGTTAATGCAAATTAACCAGTATAGAATAGGATTTTAACATAATTAATTTTTAAGAATTCTAGTTTTGGGTTTATTTTTCTTTATAAATTTAACAAATGAAAAGTCCTTTCATTTAACTCCTAGATGATCTCCAACATGATTTTAAATAAATAAACAAATGTATTTAAATACAACCACCAAACACACAAATCAACACAAAATGTGTGGTTGATTAGTTTGCAATAGCTAGGAGGGAGTCAATGAGACCATTTTTTAAAAGTTCATGATTATAATATACAAGTATGAAAGTGGTCTAGGTCAAGTTTGTACCCACAACTCTGATCCAAGGTGACAAAGATTTAGAGATCATGTTTGAATATCTAGGGGAAGTGGTGATAGGATTGGATATGGTGATGACATGAGCCAAATTCACACAAGAATATTCCACTTGTAAAAATGTTATTGTATTTGGGACACTCTAATCAAGCAACCCAAACACTTGAGGGAAAAGGGCATGGGTATGCAATGTTCACCATTACAATTTTTAAAGAAATAAAATACTTTACACAAATAAAATTTAGGCTAATTAAATAAATTCAATTAAGCATACATTCACCCTCAATTAATTAGTTGGATTGATAATTGTAATATATATTTAGAAAAAATAAAATTATTTTCATCTAATTGTTGTAGTAGGTCAGAGACAATTTCATCTGCCTTAACAAAATGGCTCTGCAATAGTCGTGACGATAATGGCCCCCTAACGGTCAACCTACAGACAATGACATATCTATGGATCTGTGAAGGTATCAAAGTCCTATCAGAGGAACCACAAAAAACAACGGATCTCGAGGAAGGTAGAGGTATCGAAGTCCCATCAGAGGACCCATAGGAAACGATGAATATCAAGTTACACAAAGGTATCAAAGAAATGCTAGAGGAATTATAGAAAATGATAGATCACTGGGAAGACAGAGCTATCATAGTACTGCAAGAGGACCCACACAAAATGCCAAGTCTCTGGGAAGGCAGGGAAACCGAAGTCCTCTACACAGACCCATCTATCAGCATGGCCCTATGCAGAACACAACGATAGATCATCAACAATGGAGGGCTCAGGATGCATAAATAGAAAACACATATCGACAACACCACCTCCATTTTCATGATCGTCAATCGAGCCAGTGCCAACATCAAGGGCTACCGAGAGGAACAAGGCATCCTCCAGTTGGGAATAGGCCTGAGAGACCCTTTCGAAAACCATATAGGTATCAAAGGAACAGATATCCAAGAACCCTTAACAAATCCAAGCAACCAATTTTTGATATCTACAAGGACAAGGAATTGCCAGTAGAAGATAGAAACCATTTACAATGCAAATATGAAAATAGTGAAAAAGATTTGAGAACTGCCCATTACCAAAGGGGCTCTCTGCCCTCAGGAGGTCCCTTCAATCCAAAAAATCTTGATAATGGTTGTTTATTGATCCATTCTGCCACAAGGATAGAAAATGAGAACCTTAACAAAGACAAGGCTCCAAAGAAGGGTTTCGATCTGGGCTTGTAGAAAGAAACTGATGAAAAGGCCTTAGAGAAGGGTTCCGCTCAAATCTTCAAAAAGAAAAATCCCAAAATTATGAAAGTGAGGTGAGAAAAAGCCAACAGATTGAGGAAGTGTCAAAGGAAAATCACCCAAAAGCCCAGTGAATGAAGCACCAAAAAAACAAGATATGTGAAGGCGACAAGGGATTTCAAGGGAATAGGAGGAAACGAAAAAAATCAAAACCCTCAGCAAAACAGAGTAAGACCAAGAAAAAGAAAGTATGGAGGTGGAAAGAAACCCCACAAAATGTGGATATACTTCAGCCTATAGCTCACCATGAAGTCGTCAAGGTAACTTTTCCAGATCATATGGTTCAACCACAAATCACTGACCTTAGGGAAAAAACGCTCATCTATAAGTTTTGGAACCTCACTTTGGATCTATATTCTTTAAAGAATATTATTTTCCAAGAATGGGAAGGAGTTGTTAAGGTTTTTTATTTAGATGAAAACAAGGGTATTTTTGTTGTTTTATTCTCAAGCGCATCATCTAAAGATGAGGTTTTTAGAGTTAAATCTTGGAATTACCAAGGATCTGGCCTATATGCAAAAATGGATGCCTAACTTCAAACCTAAAGATTTTGTGATTCATTTTTCTCCCTTCTAGCTGTAACTCCATGACCTTCCTTTGGAATATAGAGAGTTACACCTTCTAGAAATCATGGCTAACTAGATAGGTATTTTTCAAAAGCATGATTTCCTATTCTTCAACAACCCTGCTAAACCTGCTAGGATGTTAGTATTACAAGATGCAACTAAAAGGAAACCAACACATATTGAGCTAAAAACCAAATTTGGTACTTGGCTCCAAGAAATGAGATGGGAAACTCTCCAGGATGCATGTGTTCAGCTAGAATGTTTGTTGCAATCTTCCAACCAAAATCACACTCCTACTAGGACAAGCAAGGGAAAGGATCCATTATACTCCCAGCCTTCACAAAGCAAAATTCAACCAACAAAAGTAGAGGAAAAGAAGGATACCCCCTGATGAGGGACAATTAAGCCCAACCATGGACTTAAATGTTACTAAGGTCATATAAGAGCATAGTAATCAGATTCCCAGTCCTCCTACAAAGCAAGATGTAAATGGAAAAAAACTTCCTTGGAGTTATTGGAAATATTCAAAACCTGTTAGTTTTTATTTGCTCTATGAGTGGTTCTGGAAAAGGAACACTAGTCTAAGTATAAAACTATACTCTCCATCTATACAAATCAATGAATTTCAGCTAGAAGACATAGTTAGAAAACTAATGTTTCAAAAATTGAATATGTTCACTCAGTCTGGTCACTTGGTTAAGCAGGATACAAACATTCCTCTATTAACTTGTCCTACAGTTGTAGCATAGGTTGATTCATAGGGTTTATTACAGTATTCAAAGGAAAGCAAAATTGAGGAAGCAAACCTAGAGCTACTAGCAGAAAAGATTCTGGTCATAGTGGGTTCAAAAATTATTGATGAAATAGCAAATGAATTCTTCGAGGAAGGTTCATTTTGGGATTGGGATAGCAATACTATTAAAGGCGAAAGTACTCACCATAATCAAAATGTTCAAATCAAGCAGGAGCCTCCGAAGCTACCCCAAAATCAGTCACAGTCATAGAAGGAAAAGATAATCATGGATCCACACATAAAAGAAGAGGGAGAACTTGAGGTAGAAGAATTAAAAGCTTCCTCAGAATTTGACTACTCACAATCCCTCTCCATCTCCCAGACTCCTTACCAACCTCCCATAAAGAATTCTTTGGGTAAAAGAGGTCATAAGTCAAAGTATGTAAAAATGCAAGAGGAAATAGAAGCAAGGTGACAAGCTACGTTGCATGACTCTTTGACATCAATTCCAAATAAGCGTCTAAGGAGAGCATGCAAATATCCTCAAGTAAAATGAAGATCCTTTCATGGAATGTCAGGGGCATTAATGCGCCTGAAAAATGAGCTCGCATCAAGCGTCAAATTGATGGATGCGTAGCTGACATAGTCCTTCTCTAGGAAACCAAAATTTCAAATGATATTTACAAATTGATAATTCAAAAATGGCATAGGTGGAATTTTGAACACTCACCTGCACAAGGGGCTTCAGGGGGTTTAGCATCCTTTTGGAATCCGAAACAAATCTCTATGGTCTTGCACAAAAATGAAAACAACTAGAAACTTCTAGAAGTAACGAAATTTGATACCAAATTCTAGTTATTCAACATTTATGGTCCAACGACTACAGTGAGCAAGAAGCATCTCTGGGATCATCTATCACAAGTTATTATTAAATTAGGGGATGCAAAAGTTATTTTGGTAGGAGATTTCAATGCCATTCCATCTCTCCATGACAAGGTAGGGGGTATAAGTCCTCCACCTAAAGTAATGTCTGACTTTAGATCTTTCATTGATGTGAATGCTTTACAGGATATTGTACCAGTTAAGGGAAAGTTTACCTGGACGAACCAAAGAAAAGGTTTCCTTCAAATTGCAGGTAAGATTGGATCATTACCTGCTATCTTCAAATTGGCTCAATAAGTTCTATCATTTCACATCTGAGATATTGCCTTTTCCTGACTCTGATCATTATGCAATATCCCTCTCATTAGCAAATATGCCTTCCCCATCTATTAAATCATCATTCAAATTTGAAAGCATGTGGTTCAAACATCCTAAATTTGTGAAAATGATTCACCAATGGTGGATCTCTACTTCTTTTATGTCTGGAACAATGTTGTTCCAGCTATGCAAAAAACTGATATTTATTAAACATCAGCTCATAAAATGGAACAAAGAGACATTTAAGAATATCTTTCAACAGAAGGAGATGATCCGAAAAGAACTTGAAGATATTCATGCTAAAATTATTCAACAGGGACTTGATGATCTACTGTATGAGAAACAAAAAAATCTAGAAGCAGATTGGGAGAAGAAATGTGCTAGAGAGGAAGCCTACTGGAGGCAAAAATCATGGGAACTGTGGCTAAGAGAAGGTGATAGAAACACTAAGTACTTTCACGTGTCTACGCAAATTAAAAGAGTGGCTAAGGTCATCCAAGCTGTAAAAGAAACTCTCACGGGTAACTGGCTCACAAAAGAGGAAGATATAGAGAGAGAATGTGTCAAAAAAAAATCGGATCTCTTATCTGCCCCAAATATTAAAAAAGAACAAAATGAGAAGGATGAGGAAGAATTATTACAATCAATTTCGGCACTAATATCTGCAAAAGAAAATGAAGAATTACTGAAGCCATTCATAATTGAGGAGCTCAAAAAGGTACTGTTTTCCTTGTCGTCAGACAAAGCGCCTGGGCTTGATGGCTTTACTGCTCTGTTCTTCCAAAAATGATGGGAAATTGTATGTTATGATCTCTTATGGGAATTAGAAGAATCATGAAGAACCAGATCTTTTCTCAAACAGATCAATGTAACCAATATTTTCATCATTCCTAAAGTAAGTGACCCTTCATCATTTGCATAATACAGGCCTATTTCACTATGTAACACAATCTATAAGATCTTTTCCAAGGCAATATATTTGAGGTTACAGCTTATTATTTCGAGGATAATTTCACAAGAACAGGGGGGTTTTGTTCTAGGAAGATAAACTTACGAAGGGGCTATTGTGGCCCATGCGACCTTGCACTCAATAATAACTAATAAAATCCCTACTATCATTATCAAGCTTGATATGTTGAAGGAATACGACAAGGTTAATTGGAGCTTTTTGAGAAAATTAATGCTTAAATTTGGTTTCTCAGTAAGATGGTGGAGATGGATTATTGCTTATCTTTCAGGAGCTAAATTCTCAGTGATTCTCAATGGCTCACCTATTGGTTTCTTTAGTGCTTCCAAAGGTGTAAGGTAAGGGGGCCCTTTATCCCCTTTCCTTTTCATCATTATGGAAGAGGCTTTCAGTAGGTATATTATTACGAAGTGCTCTCTTGGCTTATGGAAAGGAATCCAAATTGAAATATAGATTTAGCCGTTTCTCACTCCCTATTTGCAGATGGCATGAATTATTTGGGGTAGCAAATTTAGCAAATCCATCCAAATTAAAGTTCTAAACAAATACTCTTCATCTTCAAGGCAACGGATTAATACTTCAAAGTCCAAAATCCACATTTTTAATACAAGTGAAGCCATGGAGAAAAAGATTCTCAATGCACTAGGGTTTCGAAAAGCAACTCTATCGGATTCATATCTAGGGATACCTTTTTTTGTAGGTCCTAGTAAAGCTACTTACTGGGAAAAAGTAATTGAAAGGCTCAAGTCAAGGATATCAGTATGGAAAAATATATGGTTGTCATTAGCGGGTAGAATCCTACTCGTCAAGACTGTGCTCTCCTCAATACCTAATTACTTCCTTGCAGTCTTAAAAGCTCCAAAATTTGTAATTGTGGAAATTGAGAGAGTGATTAAAAGCTTCATATGGAAGGGGAATATGGATGAAAACAAGAAGGTGCCTTTAATATCCCTTGAAGCTATGTCTTGAGAAAAATCTCAAGGTGGAGCGGGTATTTTGAACCTCTCCAATCGGAACAAAGCTTTTGGTGCAAAATTAGCCTAGAAAATGTATGTGAATCTGCAAGCTCAGTGGTGTCAGATAATGCAGGGAAAGTATTTAGATAGCAATGACCCCAAAAGGATCTTCACAATTGCCAGTCCTCCAAAAGGATCAACTATTTCGAACTTTTTACTCTCTTGCAAAAAATTAGTAAGTACATACATCACTTGGGAGGTGAATAATGGTCAAAGTGTCAACTTTTGGTTGGATTTGTGGAATGGTAATCTTCCATTAAATAATATACCACATCTCTCTCCAATAATGGAAATTCTAAGGGAGGATTGGGGAGATAACTTGTTGAATTATATTCAATTGATTGAACCCATCTCGGGCAGGGTAACCTGGAAGAGAACAACACACCCCTCTCTATCTACCCATCAATGCAGTGTCCTTCAAAACATTCTAGAAACAAGATTGGTGTATCTTTCTCCTAAGCCGGAAAAATTATTATGGGCCCCCTCAAAGGATGGAAACTACACGGTAATTCAAGGATGTAAGGCATTAAATCAAGAATCAGATCATCTTCTTTCCCAAAGGGCTTACTCACTCTGCTGGAATAATAAAATTCTCCCCAAGGAAGGATGCTTTGCATGGCTAGCACTGAATAAATGTATCTTAACTAGCAACCGGTTGGCTAAACTAAGAATAGAAAACCCATTTGCGTGCCCTTTGTGCACTGAGGAGTTAGAAATTGTTGATCATTTATTTGTTAATTGCAAATTTGCTCAGCAACGCTGGGATTTTATACTTAATAGGCTCAATCTGTGTATGCCCCTCCCAAACTCCTTATGGGACTTGTTCCAAGCTTGGCCAATCCTTTACAAATCTTCTTTCTTTGCTAGCATATGGAGAGTTGTGCCAACACTAGTAATACAAAATCTTTGGTGGGAAAGAAATATGTGAATCTTCAGGAAGGTATCCTCTCCCATTAATGTTGTCAATACAAAAATTGAAAATACAATATCTGAGGTAGTAAATGTGAATACTTAAGAAACTAAAGATGCAAGTTCCTCTTTCACTAGCTTGGATAATACCATCTTGCAGAGTTGGAAGAATATAAAACTCCCTATCCTAGGCAACTTACTGCAATCCAAACCAGAGAAGTGTAATAGAAAATAGGTAAAATGAAAGTCTCCCCAAGGTAATTTTATAAAGTTGAATTTCGATGGAGCATCGAAAGGAAATCCAGGGGATTCAGGTGCAGGGTTTTGTTTGTGCGATTCTTAGGGCAAGGTTTTATCCCTTTGCTCCAAGTATCTTCACAAAGGGACTAATAATTTAGCATAAGCTAAAGCTTTAATATTTGGGTTGGAAATGGCCCTAGAGATGGATATTGAAAACCTCCATATTGAAGGTGACTCCTTACTAATAATTAATGCAAGTAAAGAAAAGAAAATCCACAACTGGAGTCTTAATTATAATCTTCAGAGAGCATGGGATATTCTTGATATATTTAAAAATTATCTGATAACCCATACTTATAAAGAAGGAAATAACTTAGCAGATCTTCTAGTAGGGTGATCCCATAATACTGATCTACAATTTTTGGGCAAACTGGACACTCAACTAATTTTTTTTAACTAAATCTTCACTTTCGGGCTTCTATAGCGGCTAAACCGTGAGGAATTTGAAGATGATGAAAACTAGTGATTTGTGATGTTTTGTGTATAGATTCTAAATATATATTTTTCAATTTTTTTGGAATCAGATTGCACTTATTTTTCCATCTCCTTCGAAAACTAATTTTTTTTTTAAATAGCATTTTTTAAGGAGTGACGCTCATCGTATACAACATAATTTTTTTTGTATGAAGGATAAAATTCTAATTTTTTCAAATTTTGATTTGTAACTATGATATCTAGCACTTTCATTTGGTTTTATAGTGTTTTATTGAATATTTTTTCCTTAATCAAGTTTCAAAGTCAAACCAATTAAAATTTAGACATAGGCGGACCGTATACAACATAACTTTTTATGTATGTACCAAAATTCAATTTATTTTTTTAATGGATCAAAGACATCAATACCCAGCCCGAACATATTTTTCAAAATTTTATTTTGATAATCTGCTATTTTTCCACATGTGTAGAACAAAGAGTTTGATTTTCAGTGAAAAAACTATGTTTAATAAAACTAAAAAATTACATATACATAGTAAAACCAAAACATATTAAAATTATATTCATTGGATAGCTCATTCCAAGGACTACCATCTTCCAGCAAAGGTGTGTGAAGTCTCCTCCATTTTCATCCTCAAGCCGAGCTTTGAAGGGAAAAAATCTGGAGTCTTTTTGTGTCGAAGGGTGGGCAAGTGGGAAAAGGGGGGTTCGAGCGAACCTAAGGGGGGAAACATAGGTTCCCACATGCAAAGGAGTTTGCTCAAACCCCCCAAAATGATTTTTTTTGCATGGGTGATTTTTTTGGAAGTTTTCTTTCCTCACTCAAATTGTAAACCACTTTTGTGGGTTCACCCAGCAAACATGGGTAGTTCAAAGCAGGAGGTTTATGTCTCAAATTTCAACTGGAAATATTCTCACTTCTAAAGAAAATAAGACTCACATTGGCAAATATAATCTCCGTTGTCTTTGACAGGGAAAGCTAAATTTTGTTGCTTCGATGCTAAATTTGGCATAAATGATCATGGTTATACCTTGATTCTCTAACTTTATATCCTTACACATAGTAATGATTTCACCTATCAATTGAATGTGGGTGTGCTGCCCTCATTGGTACTTTAAGGATATCGTCATGTGCTCCAATACGCTCCTAAGCAGTTCACATTTAGAGATGACAAGACAGGTCATGCAAAATTTGGCCACATTTAATTTAGCCACCTCTTTGGTGAATGTTGGAGTCCCTTATTTAATTTAACCACCACTTTGGCGAATGTTGGAGATCCTCATGATGGTATTTTTATGGTACATTTCGTGTATGGTAGTACCTAACATTAATCTCTTGCACAAATGTTAATCCTCTTCGCATGATTCAACATATCTTAAAGGATATTGCCTTATTAATCCAAATTCATACTATTCAATTACCATTATGATTTCCAATTTTTGTGCGAAGGGTTTATTGGGCTTTAAAACTGCATGAAACCAGCCATTTTCATCAATCTATTTTAAGCAACTTTTATCAGTGACACTAAGTAGTTAATTTTGAAGTGGTTTTCGAGTGAATAAACAGTGGTAGCATGGCTCTCTGCCCCTAGAATCTAAGAATCAATTGCCCAGTTCAATCTTGGGAAAGGTCGTTCGAATGCAGCCTCTCTCAGGAGGATTTAAGCCCCGTCTTTAAGATGAACAACATGCGCATGGAGGATGTCGTAAGGTCAGTTTTAGGGTTGGAGATCACCAGTCTAAGAGCTGACGGTTAATATTCCCTTCTCAGGTGCTATCGGTAATCCTTTCAAATGCTATGGATTTATTGCAATCACTGAGAGAATTAGAAATAATTGCCATAAATTTGTGAACCCTCAGTTCATTGACAAGAATGATTTGCTTTCTCTTGTGCAAAAATATAACTTATTCAATGGAGAGGGGTATATTGGAGGTTTATTCCCTCGTGAGTATGTTAAGGAAAGATCTGGGTTTGAAGAAATATTTGAAGTTATCGGGTTGGGTCTTCAATTCATAAATGATTTTGTCTTGTTATCTGCTCTGAAGAAACATGGTAAGCGAATTAGTTTGTCTCTGGAGTATGAAATTAAAGAAAAATTCTATGCCATTTTCTTTCTTTGAGATTATGTGCAGCAGGTGCCTTTAACCCGTTTTTTCCAGAAAAAAAGAAAAATCATGTATTGAGCCAGAGGCTCGAGTGTTCAAAGAATCTTAGGAGTACCCATGTGCGGGTATCTCAAGGAAAGCATTCAAATAGAAGTTGTGGTTCAATCAGAAGATGAAGTTGCTCCTTTTTCTGGTTATGGCTTTTTTGCAAGAGAGTCAGCTCTTCCCATTCAAGTTGACCTGTAGGATGAGCAAACTGGGGTGCAAGACCAGAATTCAACATGTGCAGAGTGTATGGAAGAATAGTTAAAATTCCTAACAACATAAATGTTTTTTGATTTTGGAAGAGGCTTGGCATGCACATGTTTGAAAATCATGTCTCATTTTGCTTCAATCATGTATTGGGTTTTCAATAGGGTTATTATAAGGTGGTGGAATTGTAGTTAGGCCTTGAAAATCGGACTATTGATCCCAACATGTGGGATTTTGTAATCTACTGTAATTAATCGAACCATTTTTGCTTCGTTTGGGCTATTACTAGAGGTTTTCTTCCTAGTTCTTTCCTACCGGTATGCCCTCTGAACTAGGATTTTATACTTCTACCTAGATATATTTTAATATATTATAGTGGCTTGCCACTTTTGTCGAAAATAGATAAATATATATTTAGAAATTAAATGTAAGGGTTAGGGGTACTTAGCTCTATATTCGATGATGGAGAGAGCTTGCTAAGGTCATGTTGAATCTTCTTGCCTTTGTCCATAAATTAATGTCTTTAATTTGATGGATGGGTTAGAATATGTGTATAGCCTTAGAAAACTATATGGCTTATATCCAAGCACTATAAGTCTATCCAAATAGCATGCATTAAATCCAACATGTTGAAATAGTCTATGAAACACTTGATTGATTTTTCAAAATGTTTGCCTATAAATGTATATGCCTTCACCTACTTGATAATTGAACATGTCAAGTTGGTGCCTATTGACATTGTTGAGGAGATTGTTCACTCAATAGGTGATTGTGTTCAGTTGGGTCAACCCCCTTGTCGGAACCTATTAACAATGATGAAGAATATCAAGGATAACATTCACCAACATCCAAATGGCCTATATACATATGCCATTCTTTTGTCCTTTAGAAAATCAAGGTGTCTTCTAAATATTATTTTTATTCTCAAAATTTAGCATATTCTTCCCTATGAAATTAAGTGCATATAAATGTCTTTAAATACCCTAACATAGCATCATGTCACACAAATGTATGTTAAATCAACTCATAATGACTATAGTAAAAAAAACATGAAAATTGAAATGTAAATTTAAATATTTAAATTTCGAGATTATTTTCACATATCTTAAGATTGAGTCAAGTCAACCTCTACAACACAAAATGAACCTAAAAATAACTTGAAAAATATACAAAATAAATAGAAATAAAAATAAATAAATAAATAGCAACTATAAATAATGAATAAAAACTAAATAGACTTCAATAAAAATTATCATATAATAACATTAAAAACATTCCAAAATACCAAACTAAAAATGTCACCATTACACCAAAAAAAAAAAAAAAAAATCTCTGACCCAAGTGCATCATCCTTCCATATCATGCTCCTTGTGAGATCGTGACCAGGTAAATTGAGGTGGACTGAAGTTAAGGGAAAGCAGTGAAGTGCGGGCCCAGGAAGGGAGGTTAGGACAGGAAGTCTTTCCAAAAGCTCGGCTTCTTGTTATGGGCCGGCGTGGCAGTGGGCAGCATTGTGAGCTGGATAAAACGTGACAGGTATCGTCTTTCATGTTTCTCACGGGTACCTGCAACCGCAATACCGGTATTTATGTTTTCTTTCTCTCCCTGACTTGTATCTTTGCCCACCCCACTGATCTGGCAAAGTCTGGCCATTCCATTCCCATTGGTTTTCAGTTGATTAAGATCCAAGTAATCATATGAACATTATGAATATGATCTCGCCTCTTCTGAACTTGACTTTGACCCCCCATCTCTCTTTCTTTGCCCGCTGTGGCGGCGTTCTCTGCTGCTTTTTCCCTCGAACCTAACCCACTCATCGGTAATCAGACGTCAGCTTAGAATATGTTATCAGACGGGTGATTAAAGTATTGCCCACTTGGCCTCTCTACCGCACTCAAAGTTCCGGGAATTCCATGCGCTCACCTTTCAAACTCCACAATTTATGGTACCGAACATTAACAAAGGGTTTCCAATTCCCGAGCCTTAAGCCATGGTGTTCTTTAAGGGTTATATTAATTGCCCCGTGACTGTACGTGGACTTGTTAACTGTAAGTACAATCATTTTTTTCTGAAGACTACATTGGATGAAAAGGGAAATTATTTTATGGAAGATTATATATTATTTACTCAATTCACTTTACCTACTATTCGCTAGGAGGATAAGTTTATGTTAATAATATATTTTGGTGAATATTGGTTGAGAGTTATCGATTGAGGGGTATCTGTTTTTTCAAAATCGTCTGAACCACAATCTAGGTCTCATTTCTTGTATCATATATTTGAAGATTTAAATCTGTTCCATCAAAATCATGTGGAACTCGATCTCAGTCTCATTGTTATATCATACTTCCAGAAATTTGAAACTTGATATATGAGATAATTAAGAAACATACTTTCACTCTCATCAATTGTATTCAATTAAAACAAAAGTTTAAGAGGATGAAGTAAATATATATTTTGGCTGTGGGGGTTTGCTGCTTATGCAATTAACTCTTTCAAAAGGTATCCATCACAAAAAGTTCATCCGACGGGGAGGGTCTGCTCCATATGTCGACCGTGTTGTTAAGTAGTACTCCAATCTCTGGTTGTACAGTAAAATGGTACAGAGTCTACCGTGTGGCGTAGGAATCAATTTAGGTTGGAAATAGGTCTGCTGCTATCATGCTGTTCACACGGTTTCGAATTATGCCTCAACACGCATCTTTTGGGTCCACATTTCAGAGCTTTTGGCATTATGTGACCAATGCGATAATCCTAAACTATTTTGTGTTAAAAGAAAACAAATGAATTGAACAAAGATTTTTATAATAGCAATGAGATTTTCAAATAATTCAGCAATGAATTCCATACAAACATTTGTAAGAGCATTGTATGAAGAATCTGGATCAATATCCTTGTGGACTTGATATTTATTGAATAGTCTGGTCTAGGTTACAGTAGCACAGGCAAACCTCATAAATGAGGAACTTTTAGGATAGCAGAATCCAACTTGTCACGGGAGGCTCCTCTATTGAACAACAGACCATAAATTTATGGTAAACACTTTGGAAGAAGATTTCATATAAGTAAATCCTTAGGCTGTCAAGAAGCAATTTCATTGAAGCACCTTCCTAATTCAATTGTGGCAGCTGCAAATTAAAACATCAACATGAAAGCAGCCTCCAAATCAGCGTGGACTGTCAAATTCTTAGTCACTGCATTGAATTAGGCATCGATATTTAAGTATACAAGGTAATCATGGATTGATAGCTCTGCATTATTTTAGTGTGGACAAAACCTCTTCCCTTGCCAGTGTGAAATAAATGTCCTGGATAAATGCTGAATAAACTCAAATGTATATGCTGGACTGAATGACATAAGCTAAGGATTGCCCCATACAATGCCTCAAAAAGTAACACAATTTGCAGGTTCTCCTGTAATATCATCTGCCCTTACAACCTCTGTAAGCTTACATTTTAACACATCCTGTTGCAGCTTAGATCCTGCAGATTTGAGACCCTTCAAGGTGGCTGGTTGATTGAAGAGGTTGACTACTGGCACTTTGGATACTGGAGGTAGCTTCTGCTGTGGGAGTAGCTTAGTGAAGTCCTCTTTCATGAGGGGAACTTCAAAATCTTCCTTCTTGTGAGTCAGAGTATTGTCTTTTGCGCCAATATGAGCTCCCGGCTCCATGTGATTCGTTGAAAAGCTTCTCTGGTTGGGAAAGTTAGGATAAAGTGTTACATACCCTCTTAAGTACATGACATCAATCAAGAACTTCTTCCAAGATGCTTGCCATCCATTTGTTCGAGATTTAGGTATCTGCACAGGGTTCTGCTTTGCATCGTCAGTAAATCTCATATTCATGTACTTGTAAAACTCCCTCCATTTTTTGGGGAAGAACAGAGAACCCCAGCTGCATGGAAGCTGGTGCAAGTAAGGTGTATTTGGATGCACTGCCTTGAAGGCCTCTGTTGCGTTCCACTTGGGTCTCTCTTTAACAACTTCAACCACCCTTGGAGTATACAATGCTATTGCATTCAACTCAGGTAAGGAAACTTGTGGATCATAGTGATAGGCCAAAAGGGCATATTTGAGCCACATATAGTAAAATGGAGAGACCTCAATATCATCTTCAAGGAGTAGACCAAAATCATCATCAGAAGATGGATACCAACTTTCACTGACTGCCCTAATGAGCCCACCTTGAATAATCCTCCTCCTAATAATTTTCTCCCCAAATGGCCAGACAAAATTATCCACTGTTTTCAAGGTTTCTGCGTCGACTGCACTGTCCATATTGAATGTGATAACAATGTCATCTCCAACATAGTAAGCATCAGTTAACGAATCCAAAAGTCTCTTCAGGGATACAGGTCTATTCTGGGTAACTATATTCACTGATATTCTCATCCTGTGCCAATCTGGACAAACCCAAAAGATGAAAACAAATTAGTACCCATTTCAAGCAAAAGCAACATTGATATCCAATTATATATAAGTGCAAGATGTATCAACTACTGCCCTTTATATTAATAGCATATCTCTATAAGCAAGTAAACAGAGCAAAGTTCTAGAAATTTGATAAAATGATAAAAAGATAACTTACCCTTCAAAGCTGCTGGCTTGACATCGGCCATCCATAAAGCATATGGAATAGATACACGAGGCAGTTGAATCAGAACAGTGTCAGAAGCCTTTCCCACTGCTAAAATCAATCCATCCCGGATGACAGAATCCAAATCGGCTACAGCTACAATGGCAGAAGGGTTATGAATTGCGATAAGACCCTTCATGGATGCGTAAACCTCCTGTACAATAGGTACATCAGAACCTCCTGCTACCACACCAGTACCCACCCCAAGATCAAAAATTTTGAAACGACGCTCACTGCACACAGTTGTAGGCATCCCGAGCATGACAGCAGCTTTTTCACAGGGGCAGTGAGATCCCCCACTGACCACCAGATATGCTTTTCGACCGGGTGTATTGCGGTAGCGGGTAATTAGCGGAGACAGCTCAGCAATCTCCCCAAGAGTGTGTGCATAAAAGAACACATCAGTTTGCTGCGGATACATTCTCGCCCATTGAGTTATATAACCCCTAGACATGTATTGCCACCATTGTTTGTCTCTCACTTCAATTACATCCTTGAATATCACAGTTGTCTCAGACACATATGCGAGCCTATGCTCACTATCAGCCCATGTTTCTTTATCCTTGGGATCCACAGGCAAAACGAATGAGCCCCCGCCTCTGTACTTCTGTAATAGATAGCTGCCCAATGACATGCCAGCAGGATAATGAGCAATATGACTTAAAAATAAAGATAAATCCTAGTAGAGTACTCTATTCTAATTTCTAATTTCTACCAAACCAACAACCAAATGGATGCAGAAGAAGAAATCCAGTAACTCAGCGAGAACATAATTAGTACAAGATTGGATTTATGGCTACACACAAACACATGTTGTGGTGGGATTTGGAAAGAATGTTACACTGAAAGAGGGGATTATAGAATGGAGGCTAAATACACGAACATATACTGATGGACCTTAAATTGGCGGCAAGTTTCTGCAGTGAGATCTCTACTGTTGTCATGACAGAGTTTCTGTTTCTCTGAATTTTTGGAGACGCTCCGAACTGTAAATAAAATATGATTATATGGAAGCGTACAGGGCGGATGGAAAATACTTATACTGCCTGCCAGAGTTTCATTCCTGCCGTGGTTTCCCCCGCTTACATGAAGCTGACGCAAATGGGGGAAAACGAGATCCAGCTAGGTACAAGTTCTGAATGATCAGACATCCGGGCTCAAGAAAATGAAAAGGAAGATAAAATTCATTACGTTCTATGCAATTGTGTTTTCCAAAAGGAAAATTTAGAGCACCATGACCTATATTTGGAAAACACAATTTGCAGAGATGGCCAAAATCCATTTTGGAATTGAATACCATTAAGGAAAACATCTCGGACTCACTTGATCTCATGAAGAGACAAACGTGAAAGTGAATAGCGAAACGGAAACTCAGCAGAAAGGTGAAAGTAACATCAATGGTTTTCCGAGGTTGATTGGTAAAATCGATTCGTGTAAATCATTTTTGCTCGGAATACCAGTTTTAGATAATGCCCAATGCTGCCATCGTTATTAGATGGGACAAAATCCTATATGAACACAGGCCTCGACATATTTTGGGAATCGGATTCTGAGCCAAAACAGTCAAATTGTGTATTCTGTCACTGATAATGACGAAACTAAAGCAACAGAGTGAACATAAAACCAGCATATATAACTAATTGTACTTACATAACATTGCATATGGGCATTGGGTACGAGATTAATATAGAAACAAAGAAAATACCTGAGATGAAGATCCTCCCCGGTGGCAAAGGTGTAAGGATTCTCAATGAAGAGAGTCTTAACAAGCTGAGTGGAGATAAACCAGCCGCTGGACAGAAAATCGACCTCAACAACACGCTCTGCAAGGATGTCATAGGCGGGATCAGGCAAGTAGATTCCCGCCTCTTTGGCGCCGAACTTACGGTAACTGGGAAAGCTGAAATCCTTCTGGCGAAAGGGCAGGATGCGGCCAATGCTACCAAGCACAGCATTCCGATATTTTTCCGTCCCAGCAGCGTGGGCGAAGATCTCCAGAACTCGACGGCCGGGAATCATGTCATCGTCGACAATGTAGACATAATCCGCCCCATCCGCCTGCAGTGCGAGCTGGAAGCGGCCAAAGTACTTAAAATCATAAGTGGAGCCAACAAAGAAGATTCGCGAATTGTTATACGATTCGACTATGCTGCGCAGGGAAGCCTCATTGGGGCTGCCCAGCGCCATAACCCACACACTGTGAAACGGCAGCGTCTGTTTAAGCAGCGCCTCCAACTGCGAGCACAACGTCTTCCGCTTGAAGTGGTTGAGAATAACCGTCACCTTCGCTCCCGCAGCCAGCGGCGTGGCCGACGGCAGCCGCAGCAGCTCACGCAGCGTCTCGCAACCTCGGGAGCGCTGCTGGAAGCGCATGATCTCCGTGTAAAGCTCCTTCTTCAGTCGAATCATGCGCAGGTCGCTGGACTTCTTTTGCTCGAAGCTGATCTGCTCGAATTCACACACGTCCGTCGCAGACTGCGGTAGTTCCTGATTCTCCACCTTCTCCACCAACATCGACCCGTGGTTGCGATTGAGGGAGCCACTGGTGGCGCGGATAATGCCTCTCCATGTCTTCTGGGCGATCTGGAACGTCCACGGTTGTGGCAGGTCCGGTCGAAGATCCACCGTCGACATCATCAGCAACAACATAATCGTACCATACGCTGCCACAACCAGTTGCCCAACGAACATCCATGACATTGCGCAGCGCATGGACCTCTTCCCGTTCCTTCTCTTGGGCACCCACCCAAACTCTTTCGCTATGTTTTCAGAGCTGCTGCTATTCCCATTGCCTTCCGCTCCATTAGGACTTGCACCCATGATTCACAGAACCAGAGAACGAGCTCTGACAGACAGACAGAGCGCGGAACACTCTCATGAAATCAAGGACGGGGAGGTGAGGAAACACAGTAGTAGTATAGGCGTGTCGGAGTCTCTAGTAGGCTGCTGCTGCTGCCCTGGGGTAGTGAAGAGAAGGGTGGGTGTTATAAAGGTCTCCATCTCGTTCAACGACGCGGCTGCTGACAAATAATAAGTTAGTCCACGAATATCCACGCCCTACACACCAGCTCATTGTTTAATTTGGTGTGCGTGGACAAACCATTTTTTTATTTGTTCCTAAACCAGTAATCAATGCTGCCCGCTTAAGTAACGGCAGATCCACCTCTCAACTTTCTTTTTTCCCCTTGGTGTAATTGCAAGTCATTTAAGTTCGGCGACACACGCTTCAAATTCGGGGGGCGGTGTACACTTCTTGGATTTCGTTTACTCGTACAAGTCACGAGATTTATTGTATTTTGGTCTTGGGTTATTATGATTTATGTGAAAAATAAAACGGCACTACATTAACGAAGACCAATGTACCATTTGATTTAGTTATGGTCAGTTAGAAAATTAATTTAAAAATAAATTTCATTAATTTGGATTAGTATTGTATAAGGAAGAGAAGTGTGGAGAACATGGATTGTGGTGGACGTTTGACTTCATTCCACTAAAATTATGGAAGGGGCTAGGTGGTGACTCCTTATGGTTATGTTAAGGAAAATAGATTTCTTAAATGCTTGCTTTAAGTTAGTCTAATCAAATTCATGCACATAAGCAAGTAATAGTAATATGTGTTTAGTTTTTCTATTCTTGGAATAGTACATTAATGTCAATTTGGCATTCACCTCAAAATTAATATCCCTTTGCTCTATAGAAGGATAGGTGTGGGGATTAAGGATAAGTCCATGACCATGAATTTGTCTTGGATTTGTGAATTCGTATATGAAATATGTTAGTTTTTGTTCTTAACATTCCTTTATGTACTATTGTATCTTCTACTTCTTCTAATGTATAAGAGATGTCAGTGTTTATAAAATTGGTAGGATTATCTTTGTTTCACAAGGATATATTTTCTCTTGGTACAACTAGTGAAAATGTGTGTAAAAGATAAAATAACAACATTCTTTAGTCATGCATATGCTTCTACAAATGCTCTTGCATATTAAAGCTCTAATTAAAGTGTGTAATGTGAATGATATACAAATATAGATATCAAATCATGAATGTATTGAATGCCTTTAAATAGAAGGACATAGCAACACATTGTACACATTTGTGTTTAGTCATCCTTAAGTAAGAGCTAGTCAAATTTTAATTTTGAAAATTGTATTTGAGAAGTACAAGCCTACAAGTAAGAGGGCATCCTTGCGAATGTGAATTTATCCTAAAACATAAAAAGGGCCAAATCAAAGTGGGTAACATTTGTGGAAATATGTGTGCATAGGCATGATAAAACAAGTGGATAGAGTGAATGTATTCAGATGTGTAAACATATGGATGGGAGTAAGGGATAAGTGTATATGAATGTGTACAATGGATAGGTAGGTAGCATAGGGAAAGGGACCCAACTTTGCGTAAAATTATCCCATTTGTCAATATATCAAAGGGACCCCAACTTTGCACCCTCCTCAAAATGGGTCTAAAACTAAATATAAATGGCATGAGTATGCAAATTTCACCATATCTTGCCCCCCAATTTGAGGTGTATGTCATATCTCATTTTTATCATTTAGTAAGAACATGTTTAGTTAATGATTAATGGTTAATTTAAGTGTATATAAACAATGCATTGAAAATGATGGTATTATATTTGTATGATATTATGACAATTTAATAATTTGGTATCTCTTAAGAATATTTTTTAGTTAAATTGATAGCTAAAGTATGAATTGATGAAGTTTTCTTAATTATATGCAATTGATGTTTTAAACATTTCATGAATATGATTTTTTTATAACAACCTTGACTAGTGATCATCTATTGACATGACATGGATGTAGGATATTATTTTCTTCTCTTGCATGTTGAGGAGAGTATTATTCAAGAGAGGAATCTAGATGGTAATATTAAGGTGGTCAAACCATGATAATTCGAGAACCTACACACTTGCACAAATTTAACTATGAGATAAATGCATTCTAGGCATGTTGATTTTCTTGTCATAAGTTGGTCTTTTCTTCTATATGTATTTATGATAATTGGTCTAAGTTTTTTATTTAAGCATGATTGGTCAGAGTCATGTATGTCATTTCCTAGATCTAGATCATAGTGTTTCTAGGTAAAGAGATATATTAAATAATAAAATATTTGAAATAGATTTTATTTTTTTTAGAAAATTTTAAACATTTAATTTATTTCAAACATTCCTTGTGGCAGAGGTCATGATTGGAGTTAAATTTAAACAATTTTATTTCAATAATTAAATTATAATTATTATATTGCTATCAGGATTCAACCGTATAGTTTTCGAGTCAAAATCATTGACCCATGTTTCATGAGTAGTGGTTCACAAGAACCCATCTCTCATGATAATGAATGCTTCACTTAACACTCATTGCATCTAGGTGATGCTCACAGAGGTGGAGCATTGGGCCATCCCAAGAGGTCACCCATCCCAGTATTGCTCCAGCTCAAGCATGCTTAACCACAGAGTTTCCCCCAAGGTTAAGCCCACTTAGCTTGCAACCCCATTTGTAAAACCTTCAACAAGTGTTATAGCATATGAACCATTCATTATATAGCCTCTTTAGCTCATCAATTGATAAGTAGGAGGTTTCTTCCACAACGTGTCAAATTATGATATTACTATTAGGATTCAACCATGTAGTTTTTGAGTCAAACTCATTGACCCATGTTTCATGAGTAGTGGTTCACAAGAACTCATCTCTCATGATAATGAATGGTCCACTTATCACTCATTGCATCTAGGTGATTCTCACAGAGGTGTTTAGCATTGGGCCATCTCGGGAGGTCACCCATCCTAGTATTGCTCCAGCTCAAGCGTGCTTAACCACAAAGTTCCCCCTAAGGTGAAGCCCACTTAGATTGCAACCCCATTTGCAAAACCTTCAACAAGTGTTATGCCTTATGAACCATTCATTACAGAGCCCCTTTAGCTCATCAATTGATAAGTAGGAGGTTTCTTCCATAGCGTGTCAAATTATGATATTGCTATTAGGATTCAACTGTGTAGTTTTCAAGTCAAACTCATTGACCCATGTTTCATGAGTAGTGGTTCACAAGAACCCATCTCTCATGTTAATGAATGGTCCACTTAACACTCATTGCATTTAGGTGATGCTCATAGAGGTGAAGCATTGGGCCGTCTCGGGAGGTCACCATCCCGGTATTGCTCTAGCTCAAGCGCACCTAAATTATAATTGACAAGAAGAGTGTATTTTAGATTAAAAAAATTGCGTTGATTTTTATTTTTCTAAGTGGATGCCAAATATAACATAAGCATCATGTTTTCTAATTGGGATTTTCACTTTGCATGGGGAAGGCATTGATATTTACGTCTTTTCATCTTCTTTTTGGGAGAAGGATATTACAATTTGGAGTAGAAATTAAAGAGCTAGGCATGAGAAATAGGTAGCATTATTTTCTCTATTTATTCCTCTTTTCCCTCAAACTTTTCTTGCAGGGCATGAGAGTTAGGCATGGGGTTTTTGGCTTGCATTATTTTATTTTGTGAACTATTATTGGAGATAAATATAGAGATTGAGTAAAAGATCATAAGTATTTAGAGAAATAAGTTATACATTATTGTCTCCATTTTTCTACATTCAAACTCAATTTCAAAATCCAAAGAGAATTATAGATTTAAGTTCTCTTTTATAGTTGCATTTGGGTGTTGGCAAGAAGAGTCCACTTTTTGGCCAAAAAATGGAAGCGTTTTCCTTTATTTTTAAAATTTGTCGCATTTGACCTTAAAATTTGAAGCACTTAGAGATGAAATCTTACAAAAAGTCATTAATCATAAAATGTAGTACTTGGAGTCTAGTTTCCAAGTATGTAGTTTATTTTAATACTCAGATGATACAAATTGATTTTCAATAGGCGTTTCTAAAAACCATTGTTTAGAAGACATTTTTTTTTACTATACCATGCACATGTATGTCATCCATATTTTGACCTAAATAATCATATTTTTCTAAATCATTTTGGGAGAAGATTTGTAACTCACTTAAGGACACTGTCCATATTTTTTTGTAATTTTGTATTGGCCATATTTGTTGTTTTAAAAAATTGTTGTGTATGCCATGCATAAGATTACCTAAACTTGTCATTTTTTATTTTTTTTTTAAATAAAAAGAATTGACTGAAGTATGTTTTCATACAATTTATTTTTCAAAAAATTATTTTAATAAAAAGTTATTAAAATACTAAAAAACCTTAATAATTCAAGTTTATGGACTTGTTTCATCAAAAATTAATTTAAAATTATAAAAAATAATCCAATTGTAAAAAAAATTACATATTTGGAATCTACACTGCCTCATCTATAATGGAATTTAATTTTATCAAAAAATTATGCAAAAAAAGTCTTCAGACATATACCCAAAGTCACTATTTTCTACTAACATTGTCAAGACATGTTAGACCTTAAACTTGCAGGTCAAACCAGGTCCAAGGCCTAGGTTTGGGTCCCCAACCATTTTCCCAAACCCATTAACAAAGCGAAAACCCGACTTGAAATTCAAATTTTACAAAACCGGATCCTATTTACTAAACGAGATCTCGTTTCCTACTCTATCTATTGAAAAGGGAGCAGGATCTTGTTTACTAAATGGAATCCCGATTTATAGAGTGGGATCTCATTTAATAAATGTGATCCCAAGTTATTTTCTATTTTTATTATCAAACAAGTACACTGTTGGACCTGCAACTTGTTTTGTATGGCCGACAATGACATATTTACTATTTTCTATCAACTTTTGTCTTGTAGAGGCTTTTCAAATTGGGATTTTATTACAATTTTGAAAGGAGACATCATTTGGAAATTGTTCATTGGGATTTTATTTCAAGTTTTCGACATTCATTTGTACATACTTTAGAATTTTTAATCATGGGATCACAATGTCATAATAAAAGGAAAGATAGGAAGGTATTGACCCTTGAAGAAATTAAAGCAAAGAGAGGAGGCAAAAAGACAAAGAAATAGAAGAATGATGATTCGATCAATGGATAATACCAAAGCATTCAATTCCACAACTATTGAAGATAAAAACATTGAATAGACTATGGATGTAAATGATGCAAATTTGCAAGAGGAGAATGTGGAAACTAATATGATTATACAAACTACTCCTGGTATGTCTTCAAATATCTCATTCAACACTATGGAGAATATTTCAATAGGCACAAATGTAGGTACATCTTCAAATCCACCTTTGAATGAAATGGAAACGGTGTTTATGGGAGATTTAAAAGAAGATGGATATAACAATGTTGAAATCAATAATATTCATAGAGTTCAAGATTTGAGTCAAATTGTTGTTGAAAATGAAGATAAAAATAGTTTTGTTGTTGAAAATGAAAATGAATATCCTTTTATTGAAAATGAAAATGAAAACTGTTTTGTTGTTGAAAATGAAAATGAAAATAAAAATCCTTTTATTGAAAATGAAAATGAAAACCATTTTGTTAATGAAAATGAAGATGAAAATGAAAATGAAAATCGTTTCAAAGTTGAAATGAAAATGAAAATCCATGATGTGATGTTGAAAATGAAAATATATTTTTTTAAATTGAAATTTTCCTGGTAAGATTTCTTGGAGACAAATAAGAATACATGCCAATAGATTATACAAAGATTTTTTTATCATAGAAAACTATCATTTCAATGTCAACTAATGATGCAATTAATGAATATGTGGAAAATGAGAAAAATAATGAAAAATTAGGCATTTTTGTTAAACCAGGAAGAAAAAATCAATGCCTAAAACATGTTATGTCTAGTGTTGCTAGTTCCATTGAGTCAATTGAACATAATAGTTGATCTAAAGATAAGAATGCAACAAAATGAGCTATAACAACTGCTATAGTTAATAAAACAACTTTGAATAAAAGAATGATAAGCAATATTATTGAAATTCTAAAAATGCGTCCTAAAACATTGGAAAAAATGACAAAGAGAAGAGAAATTATAGAAAATGATCCAATCTTGACCAATGTTGGAGTTTTAGTGGTTGACTCTTGAGATCTAAAATGAAACTGAATGTTGAAATCAGATCTTTGATTGAAAAATACTAGCATGACAATACTAGGGTATCATCTAATGTTATAGATGTTTTAAAATTAAGAGTGGGGTTCAATGTTCGTGATCCTCATCCAAAACACCTATTAGATACAACACAAACTAAATTTTATAAAAAAAATCGTGGTGATTTAATGTTACTTGGTAATATTAGAATACGTCAAGGATCTTTTGAAAAATGTAAACCTTGGTATGTAAAGATTAATAAGAAACAAATATCTTGTTGTTGTAAAACACATGTTCACTTTTGTTATTAGGGCAAGTGCACCAATCTATGACACAATTTAGGTGCCAAATCGAAAAAAAAAAAAAAACCCTGAAATAAGCCCTTTGGCGCATGCCAAATGTCTTTTTAGACATAAAAAGCCAAAATCGGGTTTGGAACCCTCATTTTGTCTTCAACCCGTGGCTTGAGGAAGAGAATTTCAGGTTTGCAACTCGCGCTCACCAAATCTCTTCCATTGTTTGCATCCTTAGCTTTCCATTTTCCATGAGGATGCCGCCAACACGTCGGAGAGGTTGAAGATTGCAAAGAGGTGTGCATTTTTATTCTATTTATTTTGAATTTGATTTGGAATGCAAATTTAAATAGATTTTTATAATAAAACTTTGTTCTAATTCTCAGGGAATGAATCTCCACCTCAAAACATTGAGAATTCACAATCACCCCCTCATGAAGAGCCTCCTATAAAAGAACAACTTGAAACCCCTCCATCAATTCATAGGCATCCTCAAAGAACACAAGAAAATATTCAAAATCAAATTGAAAACAATAAAAAATACATTCAACAATTAATTGCAAGATTAACCAAGCATGCCGAAACCCACCCTTATAGGAGAGGGATTGTTGAATCATTGAAGTCAAATTTAACTCATGTAGGATATAATGAGCAAGCAAATGAATTTTTAGTCAAATAAGGGACATGAGATGAGACAATTTTATGCTAATGGTTTGTCATATGTAGATGTCAAAAAACTAAAAATTAGCAAAGCCAAGTTGTGTGCCCTATTTAAAGACCCAAAAACCAATGAACCTTTGTCCCATGCATGTAGGAGGTTCCCCATCTATTGGTGCCACCATGATTTAATTAGAAACAAATTTTGGGAGCAGTGGTGGATGGTATTTGACCAACCTCCATGCAATAACCATGAGGTGCAGCAATACTTTTTGAGGAAACTCTATTGCGAGTTTGTCCTCAATAAAATGCCAAACTATTTTGACATCTTAGACTTTCAAGGTAGAGGTGGGGGCTCCACACACAATAGACTTGTTGCACGACGTAATCCACAGTTGGCACCGAGAGCCTTGGGCAGACCCACAATGGAGCATGTCATTGTTCCTTCCATTGTTAAGGACAGTGTAGAGGTGGACACGATGAATTCAATTGGCTCACTCACCCAGACCATTTTACAGTGTGTGAGTCCTCTAGTAGAGCCTGGTGTGGAGAAGACATGTAGGCCCTGAGCTCCACCCCACCATTGTGGCGCTTGTGGTGTTGTTTTCACGTACGATTATTAGGGTGCTCGTGATGTAGCTACACAACCTACATTAGTTGCAGAGGTGATGGCTTTCACAGATGATATTCTGAATGATACATTCGACATTGGCACTCAAGTAAAATTTAGCAAGTTATTTTAATGTTGTTTATTAAAATATATTTTGAAATTTAAGAATAACTAAATTAGTAGAATTTTGATATGATGAAATTTCAAGGTCGCACTGTTCATGAGGGATGCTTTATTCCTACAGACCCTTATACATTCTCGACAATGAATCCACAAGTATGCAACTAATATTAAAGATATTATTATTGCATTTGAACAGTTGAATGTTATATTTGAATGTTTGTCTCATAACATGCTTCAGATTTCAAATAGTTTCCTGGTGCACCTTCTTCCTCCACACCTCGTGATTCATATCCTCAAATAGCATACACTTAGGTAGCCTTTATTCATTAATGGTGTTGTAAATCTATGTTAACTAGTTTTCGTAATTTTACGTATATACAAATCTAAAAAATTGATGAGAAACAAAAACATTGCATTCAAGTATTCCTTGATCGTGTCACATTTTGTTCTCCTATATCAACATGATAACTGAGATATTGTTTCATTTGCAGCTGTTGACAAGAGATAGCCCTGGTGATGTTGGTGGCACGATGGACCATGGAGTTGCTGCAGCAATAGCTAGTTCTAATCCATTGAGAGAGGTATGGAATAGATTAGTCGATTTGACATTATATTTTCTCTTTTATGGTCTATTATAGAAAATTTTCATGATAATTTTATGTAGTTTAATTTATATCTTCATGGTTTCTACAGCTGGTTGTCACTCCAGATCATGGACGTGATGATGCTTTAAATGTGCATGATGACTATATGTATGTGGTAAGTGATTATATTTTGTTATATGTCATTCCATAATTCAATTTATATGTTTTAACATCTTTACTTTTAATTGTATCAGTTGAAGGTCTAGAGTGAAGAGAGGAGTAGTGAGTGTGTTCAAAAGACAAGACAAGCAACAATCACTCCATCCAACCGAATTTCAAAAGTAGCACAAGATCTATTTCCTTCCCCTAGAGGGAAATGACTATGTATTAGTGTTGTTTGTTGTATGCCTATGTGGCATTTTGGAACATATGTTTTGTACTATTGATATATATATATGTGATATTTAATGTCTAAATGGCTCCTTTGTACTAAGCCTATATGATTTTTTTGGATATATTTATATATTTTTATCAATATATATCATAGTATAGCCTTTTAGATTTTTGATTAAAGAAACTCTTATTTTGCTATTGCCATTCTTGAATGATGTTATCATGCATATTGTGTAAGTTGTATGTTTGAATGTTGTAGGCATAGGTTTTTTCTACATCTAATGCTTAATTAATTACTGTTGAATGCTCAATAAGCCCCATCTAAAGTGTATTGTATAAATAAGCTCCATTCGTGGTGGTTTGTATCCTTTGGAATGCTTCAATTACTTATGCCTCATAGATGCAAAGGCAAGGAGGATCAAACCCAATTAGTCTGACAACCTACCTTCAGGGGGATCCTAACAAGATTAATACAACCAGTTTTGAGCAATCTACACAACCTCAAAGCCCCATCAAACCAAACTCTTCATTCAACACCTTATCCAAAAATCCACCCTTGTAGCACTCTGATGCTGATCCAAGGTGGAGAAGACTCACAACAATGGAAATGTCAATTCTCAATCAAGAACTCTTCTTCATAATGATTCAACCTAATGGGCATCAACCCACCTTGAAGGGTCTCAACTCCTCAACCTTGCAAATGAACAACAAGACTCCACCAAGGCCCTACAAATACCATCAACATTCATACAATGATAATTGAATCAATTGAGAACAATCCCTAAGTCAGATTCATCAAGGTTTCCAAAACTCACATTTGTGACTGGTTATTCTTGTGATACTCAAAACTTAGTTTTAGCCAGATTTCTCCCAACCTTTCCAAAACACTAGACAATTACAAGATGGATTGAGATACCCTTTTCAGGGCTACAAAACACACATACTTCAATTTTCGCTTCACAATTAGCCCTTTTTTCCAAAGGGACCACCCTTCCAACTTTAGGTATCTACCCAAACGCCTTGGAAAGTCTTAGTTCATGGTGCCAAACCTCAAATTTTTTCATTAGTTTGTGTCTACAGAGCCTCTAACTCATTGTCCCAAGAAATCCTCCTAAACCTTCACAAAATCAAGGGTTTTAAAGAAACATACAACTCCAGACCTCTCTCAACACTTCCAAAGCCCCAAAAACCTCAAAATACTTCTACACAAACTCATCAGACCCTCACATAACCCTTACAGGAATTAATTCTTAAAATCCTCTCTTTGGTTCCTCACTTCCATGTTGGAAAACCCTTGTTCAGTCTTAGAAAAGTCACAAAAATGCCACATAATTATGAATCCTTATTCCAAAATGAGTTGACACACTTATTATAACATTTTTTCAATCAATCCACTGAGATACAATAGAAAACTACAGGTGGATTGATTTTTACATCACAAATTTCCCCTCAAACCCTTGATTCAGCAACACTGGGACAATCATTGTTTGTGTTGGTTCTCTCTACAAACAAAGAGTTAAGACACCAAATAAAAAATAAATGAATTAATAAACATATAGACACATCGTTTTAAATTCTTAGAGCATGAAGAACTTGTATGTGCTCGTACAACACTAAAAAATATCAAGAAAACAATATTTTTTTCCATAAAATTGCTCAAAACTGTGGTGTTTATTGTGTAAAATTGTTACAAAACTTCTTCCACTCTCTCATTCGAGCCTTGGTAAGTATTTTTAAATAATTTTCCAACAACCATCTTCTCCCCAATGCACATAACCAACCTTGGGATTAGTTGGTCCCTTAATTACATTTGTTTGTGTTAAAGTTGCTTTGTCAGCATTTTACAACTTATCTGATTTCTAATTGACTTCTAAGACACAAAACACCATTTATTTGAATTATTCTTGATCTCTCAAATCTTATTAGACAAAATATACCTAAAGACACTAACATATTCAAATAAAAACAAATTGATGATGTGGTTTAGGTGCTCCTGCACCAAACTCAAAACCCGATCCAAACCTAATTTCTCCCAACCTTTCCAAAACACCTAACCATTTAAAGGTGGATTGAGATACCCTTTTCAGGGTTACACAACATATGCCAAAACCAATAGTAACTCTTTTGGACCAAAATGAACTTTCAATACACCTCCCTCGTTCTAGGCTTCACAATTAGGCCTAATTTCCAAAGGAAACCCCTCACAAACTCACCTCCAAACCAGGGAAACTTGAAATAGTCTTAGGGATGCTCACCAAACTCAGGATTCTCCCATTTTAAGAGCCCCAAGAACTTTCTCTATTCTTCTACTCACAAATCGTCCTAAACCTTCACAAAATTAAGGGTTTTAAAGAAACTCATAACTCTAGACCTCCCCAATCCTTCCAAAGGTCCAAAAACCCCACAATACATTTTCCCTAACTTAAAAGACACTCACAATCCCATTCATTTTAGTATTTCTCATATTCACTACTTGAGTTCCTTACTTTCATGGTGGAAACACCCCTAAACAACATTAGAACTTCACACCGCGCTGAGTTTATTCATTCTCTCGGCCTCCAAAGTATTCACACACCAAAATAATCATGGTATAGGCCAATCCACCAAGCAACAAGGTCAGAACAATAGGTGGATTGGCTAATGTGTCATGGTGTTGCCCTTAAAACCCCTAACACAGAAAACAGAGCAGTAACCAAGTTTGTTGATCCCACACACACCAACGGTGGATTTAAAACTTCAGAACAGATGCAAAGAGAGTAAACACATATGAAATCAAGTATCCAAAGCCTCAAGTCATGACAGAATTGTATGGGCCTGTGCAAGGCAAAGAAAATTTAGGAAAACAAAGAAAACTAGTGATCAACGTTTTCAAAAGTATTTTTTCTTATTAGAAATTAAACAAAATCAACCCTCAACTCTGGGTATTACAAAAATATATCTTGATACCACCTTCCAACTACCCCTTGAGCTGATCAACCACCATAACCACCCTTTGTTAGACTTCTAAGATGGCAATTTGCCAATTTTTCTCTTAATTACCATTCATTCACAACTTGATTTTGCAAATACCACCTAACTGACCTATTAAGCCTTTTAAATACAATTACAAGGTATTTCCATAGCATATAGAGATATATAGAGCAAATACAATAAATATTTTAACTAATGAATTGTAAAAAATGGATTTTGTAGTTTATATTCATGTCATTGATTACATTGCATTGCACATCTTTCAAAGTCAAAGCATTACTTCACTTTGCATAACCAATAAGTAGATGTTGATAGATACCGAAAATTTAATTACAATATAGTTTGAACAAAGTCAACCTAAGAAGTTATGCAATTTCTTCACATTGCATAACTAATAACTAGGAGTAGCTGCCAATTGCATTTTCTTATCATGGCATTCTATGAGACCAAATTTCTTTGAGATATTTTTTCAAATAGTTCCTTGCCTTGTCTATGTTACCACATTTTTCATACATGTCTACCAAAGCATCTTCTCAAATAGTTCACTGCATTGTTGCTATGGCTAAAATCCTAAAACAAGTGATTTTGAACAAGGTATGGATGCTTTGAAAAAATATATCAAAAGCATAATAGTAAGCAATAGCATGGACAAGGTAGTGAACTGTTTGAAACAATGCATCAAAAAAATTGCTTTGAAATGATAAATTTAGTTGCACTTTCACTCTTCTTTAACATTGTATATCTGCTCCTTTTTATAACAAGAGATAAAAAAACGTAAAAAAATGTATAACAAGAGATAAAAACTATCTTTTTTGAAATCGAAAGGCATTTCCATAGCATAGAGATATAGAGAGAAAATAAAATAAAGAGTTTAACTAATGAAATGTATAAAATAGATTTTTTTAGTTTATATGAATCATGCATTGCACATCTTTCAAACTCAAAGCATCACTTCACATTACATAATGAATAAGTAGATGTTGATAGATGACAAAATTTCAATTACAATATAGCTTTTTACAAAGTCAACCTAAGCAGTTATGCAATTACTTCACATTGCATAACTAATAACTAGGAGTAGCTGCCAATTGCTTTAGCTTGTCATGGCATTCCACAAGACCCCATTTCTTTGAGGAATTTTTTCAAATAGTTCATTCCCTTGTCTATGCTATGACATTTTTAATATATGTCTACCAAAGCATTTTATCAAATAGTTCATTGCCTTCTTGCTATGGCTAAAAGCCTAGAAAAAATGCTTTCGAACAACCTATGGATGCTTGGAAAAAATCTATCAAAGCATAATAGTAAGCAATAGCATAGACAAGCCATTGAACTTTTTGAAAAAAATGTGTCAAAGAAAAGTGGTCTCATGGTGATGGAATGCCATGACAAGCCATAGACAAGGCAGTGAATTGTTTGAAAATATGCCTCAAATAAATGTGGTCTCATGGTGATGGAATGCCATGATGAATGCCTATGGTGATGGACCATCATGGCATTCCATCACCATGAGAACACATTTATTTGAGGCATCTTTTCAAACAGTTCATTGCCTTGTCTATGGTATGACATTTTTCATACATATCTACCAGAGCATTTCATCAAACAGTTCACTACCTTGCTGCTATGGCTAAAAGCCTAAAATAGGTGCTTTTGAACAAGCTATGGATTCTTGGAAAAAATATGTCAAAGCATAATAGTAAGCAATAGCATAGACAAGGTAGTGAATTGTTTGAAAAAATACCTCAAAGAAATGTGGTTTCATGGTGATTGAAGGCCATGAAAAGCCATAGACAAGGTAGTGAACTGTTTGAAAAAATGCCTCAAATAAATGTGGTCTCATGGTGATGGAATGCAATGATGATAATCACCATGAGATCGCATTTCTTTCAGGAATTTTTTCAAACAATTCACTGCCTTGTCTATGCTACCACATTTTTCATACATGTCTACCAAAGCATATTCTCAAACAGTTTGTTGCCTTATTGCTATGGCTAAAAGCCTAAAACAAGTGCTTTCAAAAAAGCTATGGATGCTTGGAAAAAATCTATTGAAGCATAATAGTAAGCAATATCATAGACAAGGTAGTGAACTTCTTGAAAAATGCATCAAAAAAATTGCTTTGAAATGATAAATTTAGTTGTGCTTTGATGCAGAGCCAAGGTGGAGAAGACTCACAACAATGGAAATTTCAATTCTTAGTCAATTAACTCTTCTTCATAATGATTCAGCCTAATAAGCATCAAATCACCCTTAATCTTGCAAAATAACAAAAAATCTCCACCAAGGCCCTACAAAGACTCTCAACATTCATACAATGGCAATTTGGAAACAATCTCCAAGTCAGGTTCATTGAAATCTCCAAAACTTAGCATTTTACCCATTTACCAACAAGTTGTCCTTGTACCCCTGTCATCAATCCCAACACACTGCCACCATGCTTCTTTATTGTTTTATCAGTGTTATCTATCTCTGTAGTTACAAACCTTTCTTTCTTTACTGTCACATCTACAAGAACAAGACATTCTATGGTGCCCACCATAAGACTTTCACACAAACCTGGTGTCATTACCTCCTTTGTTGCTACATCGGTCCTTATATCCACTACCCCTGTATTACCAGACCTATAATGGTTCCCAAAACCAGAATTTTTTATTTCCCTCACAACACTTACAGGCTCCTTGTTCCCACACATGATTACTTTGGCTTTCCCTTTCACATCCTCTAGAAGTGGAGTCAAAACAAACGTAAGGCTATCTTTCCTTATGGTATACTTATTTTCTTTCCCATCATGCATGGCACACATATCATACTACCATGGTCTTCCAAGGAGTATGTGACAACATTCCATTGGAAGAATGTCACAAATAACACTATCCACCAATATATCTAGCAATCTTTTTATCTTCATTCTCATGATGACTAGATCTTAAACTCAATTAAACAAACTTGTTTACTAAAATTCTCATCAATTTCTCTTCAAATTCACTTGATTTCTTCAGTTCTATAAAAATCCAAGACAACATGTCGGTTTCCCAAATCACCAAAATCATATTCTAGACCATTATCAACATCTAATTGACTGATCTTAACAAAAAAATTGATCAAAGGCATTGAACCAACCAATACTTCAATATTCACCAAAACCTCCTTGATACAACTCACACTCCCCAAGGCTAATAGACATACATTCTTACCTTCAAACTATTATCAGATTTATAAGAGCCTCATAATCATCATGCTTCTAATAGAAACAAACCAATAACATATTCACATAACTCTGAGTTATCAAATTTACTGATTTTCATAGTCATAACACCATTCTTCATCAAGATTCCACCCTAGTCTAAACATCAAATCAACAACCTTAACCTTTAAAATTTTCCCAAATCATTGAAATACCTGTGAAAACATTATTTAAGTATTCACATCACAAATATCACTGGCCTTTGTTTTAACATTCATTTCATCAATTTCCTTGTAGGTTAGCAAATCCCTAAATCGGATGATACAACTCTACCATCTTTGCATCAACACAAGATTGATATAATTTTGGAGACCCATTATAGAGTATTTAGACATATCACAAAAAAATTCCACTTGTTTTGAGAGAAACATCAGAAAACCGGTCTGATACGCTGCTCCCAGCCACAAATTAGGCCAAATTTGCAAGGTGACTATTAACAAATAATCTCCAAATCACTAACCAACCTTAAATAGTATTTTTTCATACCTCCAAACTCAAAATTCCATCATTTTCAAGAGTTATTAGATCCACTAAAACATTTAAATATCAAAACCCTTGAATATAGGCTTTGCAAGAAAAATATTGAGGGTTTCTTGGAATATCACCTTCCACATCTTCTACCAATGTGCCATATCTTCTCCTTGCATTTTTAACTGCACGTTCTTCTGGTGTTAGAGGCTTCGGTTGTTTCCTCAGAATGACCTTGAATGCTACATGTCCACAAACATGCAGAGAACAAAATTAAGTAATGCATTTTACAAAAACATTGATGTAGAGAGGGGTGGAAACCTTTCAATACATCAAATCAATGAGAATCACAAACCTAGGGTATAAATTGCTGCCACCTAAATGAAAATTAGAGACTCTTGTGTTTATTTATCTCAAAACCAAAATTTTGATTGTCAACAAACTCATGAATAATATGGATTCAAAGAAGGGTTTGTGATGCTATATCTTATAATTATTCACTATTTCTTTGGCAATGAGGTAACTTAGAAAGACAATAAGAATTCTCAACTATGTCAACTCACTTGAATTTATCTAAGCACATGTGATGAAGCTGATTTTTTTATGGAACAAAAAAATTAATGGACACTTGCATTAACATTGATAAAATCTATTAGGTTTTCCAAATTAGTTGAAAAAAGAATGAAATATAGTGAATTCCACTAGCCATGCTGGAAATGGAATACTATAAGCAATGCAAATATAATTCATAAGTAAATTTATGTTAAGTAAATGTCATGTTTTTATTTATTTTGTTCTTCAAACTCATAAAAATTGAACTTTTTTATGCAAATCCCATCTAATTCGATGTTGAATTCTAAGTCCAATTGTTATGATTAATAAAATAATTAAGGAAATTTAGTTTATATTGTCAAAAACAAACAAATATACTAAATACAAACATTTCAATTTACCAAAATAAATATATTACCTCAAATAATTTAAAATGATGTAGAAACTTCAAAATGTCTTCTTCTATGTTGTCTACCATGCAAATTGGTGGTAAAAAGGTGATGAATCAAGCATAGATTGGTACAATATGAAGTCATCTACAGAAAAAAAGGTGTTTCTGACTCGGATAAAGCATTAAACCAAACAAATATAGGAGAATATGGGCCTGAATCATGGGGTCAACCCTTATTTTTACCGTTTCAAGGTAAAACCCATCAAATATGTTCCTCTGAAAAGGAGAGACTTCAAAGAGAGGGAGAGACACAAAGTGGGAGAGAGATAGAGGGAGTGTGTGAGAGAGAGAGGGAGTGGGAGAGAGAGATAGAGGGGGTGGGAGGGAGATACTTTAGAGAGAGAGAGTGGGAGGGAGAGGGTGTGGGAGGGAGAAACCTAAGAGAGAGAGAGGGAGAGAGGCTGGGAGGGAGACACTTGAGAGAAGGAGAGGGAGTCAAAGTGGGAGAGAGGGGATGGGAAGGAGATACCTAAGAAAGTAAGGTGGGAGGTAAGTGAGGCTTGGAAAAGAGGGATTGTGAGATAAGTGAGGCCTAATGCCTCAACCCCTATACCCTATCAACCCTCAACCCTTAACCCTCAACCTTTAAATCCTAATCCCTCAACCCCTATACCCTCTTAATCCCTCAACCCTCAACCCTCAACACTCAACCCTCAACCCTCAACCCCCATACCCTCTTAATCCCTCAAACCTCAACCCTCAACCCTTAACCCTTAAACCCTAATCCCTCAACCCCTCTACAATCTTAATCCCTCAACCCTTAATACTCAACCCTTAACACTCAACCCTCAACCCTTAAACCCTAATCCCTCAACCTCCATACCCTCTTAATCCTCAACCCTCAACCCTTAACCCATAAACCCTAATTCCTTAACCCCCATACCCTCGTAATCCCTCAACCCTCAATCGTTAACCCTTAAATCCTAATCCCTCAACCCCTATAACCTGTTAATCCCTCAACCCTTAACCCCTAATCCCTCAGCCCCTCAACCCTCTTAATCCCTCAACCCTCAACCCTCAACCCTCAACCCTTAAGCCCTTAAACCCTAATCCCTCAACCCCCATACTCTCTTAATCTCTCAATCATTAACCCTTAAAACCTAATTCCTCAACCCCTATACCTTCTTATTCCCTCAACCCTCAACCCTTAACCCCTAATCCCTCAACCCCTATACCCTCTTGATCCTTCAACCCTCAACCCTCAACCCTCAACCCTTAAACCCTAATCTCTCAACCCCCATACCCTCTTAATCCCTTAGCCCCTCAACCCTTAAACCTTAATCCATCAACCCCCATAGCCTCTTAATCCCTCAACCCTCAACCCTTAACCCTTAAAACCTAATCCCTCAACCCCTCAACCCTCAACCCTTAAATCTTAATCCCTCAACCCTCATACCTTCTTAATCCGTCAACCCTCAACTGTCAACCCTTAAACCCTAATCCATCAAACCCCATACCCTCTTAATCCCTCAACCCTCAACCCTAATCTCTCAACCCCCATACCCTGTTAATCCCTCAACCCATCAACCCTCAACCCTCAACCCTAAACC
>CM021101.1:454163353-454231986 GCA_007115665.2 Sequoiadendron giganteum
TCAACCCCTATACCCTCTTAATCCCTCAACCCTCAACCCTCAACCCCTAATACGTCAACCCCTATACCCTCTTAATCCCTCAACCCTCAACCCTCAACCCTTAAACCCCAATCCCTCAACCCTCAACCCTTAAACCCTAATCCCTCAACCCCTATGCCCTTTTAATCCATCAACCCTCAACCCTTAAACCCTAATCCCTCAACCCCTATACCCTCTTAATCCCTCAACCCTCAATCCTTAAACCCTAATCCCTCAAACCCTATACCATCTTAATACCTCAAACCTCAACCCTTAACCCTTAAAACCTAATCCATAAACCCTCATACCCTCTTAATCCCTCAATCCTCAACCCTTAAACCCTAATCCCTCAACCCCTATACCTTCTTAATCCCTCAACCCTCAACCCTTAACCCTTATACCCTAATCCCTCAACCCCCATACCCTCTTAATCCCTCAACCCTAAACCCTCAACCCTCAACCCTCAACCCTTAACCCTTAATCCCTAAACCCTCTACTTGAGAGAGAGAGAGAGAGAGGGAGAGGTGGTGGGAGGGACATGGTTGAGAGATAGGGATAGAGAGAGGGATTGAGAGAGAGGGAGTGAGAGAGGGAGGGATTCACTGTGAGAGGGAGAGGGTGTAGGAGGGGGAGACTTGAAAAAGAGAGAGAGAGGAAGATGGGATAGGACAAAGATACTTGAGAGAGAGAAAGAGGGAGATAGGGTGGGAAGGAGAGACATTAGAGAGAGGGAGAGAGAAAAAGTGGGAGAGAGATAGAGGGAGTGGGAGAGAGTGGGAGAGAGACAAAGTGGGAAAGAGAGAGGGAGTGAGAGAGTGAGAGAGAGAGGGAGAGACATAGAGACGAAGAGAGAGAGTGAGAGAGAGGGAGGGAGAGGGGGTGGGGGAGAAACCTAAGAGAGAGGGAGACACCCGAGAGAGGAGGGGGAGAAAAAGTGGGAGATAGGGGGTGGGAAGGAGATATCTAAGAGAGTAGGAGAGAGAGGGAGTGAGAGATAGAGGGATGGGAGAGATACAAGGAGTGAGAGAGAGAGACTTGAGAGATGGAGAGGGGTGGGAGGGAGAGGGAGTACTCAAGATAGAGGGATTCGAGAGAGATGGAGGGCATCGGGGGAGATACATGAGATAGAGGGAGAGAGTGGGAAGGGGTGAGAGGGAAATATTTAAGAGAGAGGGAGTGAGAGAGAGAGAGGATGTGGGAGAGAGACATAGGGAGTGAGTGAGAGAGACAAAGAGGGAGGGAGAGTGGGTGGGAGGGAGATACTTGAGAAAGAGAGAGAGGGAGAGAGAGTGAGAGAGATATAGTGGGCATGAGAGATAGGTGGAATGAGAGATAGAGGGAGAGGTGGTGGGAGGGATATACTTGAGAGAGATGGAGAGATAGATAGAGATAGATAGAGGGAGTGAGATAGGGAGGGAGTGGAAGAGAGATAGAGCAAGTGATTGTGAGAGGGAGATGGGGTAGGAGGGGGAGACTTGAAAAAGAGAGAGAGGGAGAGGGGGTAGGATATAGATATTTGAGAGAGAGAGAGAGAGGGAGAGGGGGTGGGAGTGAGAGACCTGAGAGAGAGGGAGAGAGACAAAGCGGGAGAGAGTGAGAGAGAGGGGGGATAGAGATACCCGAGAGAGACTGAGAGAGAGAGAGGGAGATAGAGTGAGTGAGTGAGAGAGAGGGAATGTGAGAGAGATAGATTGAGTGAGTGAGTGATAGACCTAAGAGAGGGAGAGGGGGTAGGAGGGAGATACTTGAGAGAGAGATACAAAGAGAGAAAGATAACAACCTAAGAGATGGAGATGGAGTGAGAGAGATAAAAAGACCAAAGAGGGAGAGAGAGAGGGAGAGTGAGAAAGGGGTTTGGAGTGAGATAAATTTATTTAGGTACCTATGTGGGAGGGAAAGAGACCTGATAGAGGGGATTGGAATGAGAGAGTAGTCTAGGTCACGTGGGAGGGAGTGAGACTTGAGAGATAGAGAATTCAGAGGGATAAAGATTTATCCAGTTACGATAACGAGTTAGAGAAGGTATGAAAGGTAAAACCTCAACTATCCATCTACGATCATAAATTGTGTACTCTTAGCATTATCAAAGTTGTTCACCAAAGAGGGGAAATTCTAGTTCTGTGCAAAGTAGGCCATTTGGCACTCACCAAATGGCCTGTTTTGGACACATTATTTAACAGGATTTGCCAAATTTTATCATATTTTCTTCCATGCTCCCTGTCTCATTTTCACGTACTTCAATGCAAGTTTATAAAAAAATTGTGATAACGTTAACCTCTCTCTTAGCTATCTAAATATATAATTCTTTTTTCATTTTGATTTAGTTAAGGTTTTGATACATGGCTTCTATTGTAAATGCCTTCGTTTTTGGTCAAAAACCAACATGTGCTAGGTTTAGAATAGATTTTTACACATTCATCAAAACATGAAACAAATTATTTTTTTTGAAACTAGACTCCATTCTACACATGATGAAAAAAAAATCAATTTTCGATTAGTTTGCAAAACAATTGGGGGGGAGCACACTCAAATTTTAGTTTTTCAGGATGTGTCCACTTTGAAAATTCATAAAATATTATATATTCATTAAAAAAATTATCCGAAAGAAGGAGGATAAAATACATAGTGTTAGCTAATTTCTCACTATTAGGATTTTTGAAATTCTAAAAGAAAGTTAATCAAAAAGGGGGGAGCCCTTAGGCGCTATGCTATTTTTTTTTTAAAAGCAGGGACCTATTTTGCCTTTTTGAGACCCTTAATCTTCATTAATTTCAAAAAAAAATAGTAGATTAGAAACTAGACTTAGAGTCAACTTTTTTTCTTTTTGCATCTTGAAATTTTGAGCGTAACTATCTTCATTTTCTCGTGCAAATCAGATTTTGCTGATTTTAAAAAAAAAAGTGAAATCTTAAGAGCCAAAATTGTGTCATAGATTGGTGCACTTACCCATTATTATGATGTGTTTCAATATATACATTGTACTTTACATACTAACATGATTATGTGGGAATGTGGTATTAATATGCCACTTGAAACAATAAAGGAGTTTATATAAAATCTATTTTGTGAAAGATCTAATGGAAAATTATTTTATTTAAGTTCATGTATTTTTAGACAATGCACTAGTTATGGTAATCTTTCTTTTTTAAGATTTTGTATGTATGAAATTGTTGAAAATGATTTTGGACAACAATTAGTGGATGTTAAAAGATTTAATAATGTTGACTATTCTTTAAAAATGGAAAATTTGGAAACTTTTGTGATTTAATTACAAAAAATGTTAGCATACATGCATTCATATCAAAATTTAAGAGTAAGATTTTACCAAAATATTTCAAGCACTCTCAACATGCTCGATGGCTTGATGGACAATTTCACGCATGTAGAAACACATTTCCGGTTTGTACTATACTATCAATGGTTGATTTTGCAAAAAATATACTCTAGCTCTGCAAGAGGAAATCAAATCACAATATTACAATTCAGTGTAGGTGGTTATGTTTGTTCATATTGTTTATAGACATCCAGATGATAGTATAGAGGATGATAGAAGGTTTTTTAGGGAGTATCATTTTTATTTGAGTGACAACCAATTACACTCATAAAACTTTGTTCAATACAATTTCAATATATTTTATACAAATTTAAGAGAAAGAGGAATCCAGATGACATAACATCTCATATGGTCAGATAATTGTACAAGGCAACTCAAGAATGCTCAAATATTCTATTGGTTAAGTAGGGTTCATAAGGAACTTAATGTCCAACATATGTGGAGTTTTTTTGAAGCTGGACATGGTAAAGGATAATATGATGGAGCTAGTGTGTGTGTTAAAAGAATTCTTGCTAGAAAGAAATTAAAATTTGAGGATGCAGTAAAATTTAAAGATGCACGTGAGATTGTGGATTAGTGCAATACAAGATTATCTACACCTGGATCAAACAAGTACTCTACAGTTCATTGATTCTTTGGTTGGTTGAAGAAGAGAAAATTCTACCTAAACTTGATTGCGAGACAATCAATAGATCTACTAAATGGCATTCATTTAAGAGTTCAAATTCAAGCACATGGAATATATGGACAAGGGAGCTTGCATGTTTTTGTTAATTTTGTATTTTAGGAGATTTGGAAGCATGTGAGAATACAAAATGGAAGAAAATATCTTTGACACCTGCACAAACACACGATTAATATGAAACAACAATTGAAGATAATGATCAAGTGTTTGCATTAGATGATTATAACCATGTTTCAGACCTTGTACAAAAAGCTAATTTAATTCAATTTATTTATTTAATTTATAGATATATATATATATGAATGCATGTATGTAGATTGGTCAAATTACATAAGCATGTGCAAGTTATTGAATCAATTTTTTTTTGTAGGACGTGTATGTTGTTGCACCTAAGGAGAATGAAGAAGAAATAAAATATTGTTTGGCTTGTTGTGTGGAGACAACATAAGTTAATAAAACCTCGAGAAGATGATGATGGCTATCATTATCCAATAGGTTTGGTGATCCCTTAAGACATCCCATTAAGAAAATTTTGATAACAAGTCTTTCCCCTTAAGCGAATTTTGAGAACTTCTTTGATCCCCTTAAGAAATTTTTGAGAACTTCTTTGATGATGGCTATCATTATCCAATAGGTTCAGTGGTGGTTGTTGGCACTTGGCTATGAAAATACATAATAAGGAAGAATGTTTTGCCTACATTTTAAGATTATGAAATATATAAGAAGATTATACACTACTCACATTTGGTGGTGGAAACAAATATAAAACTAGTGAGGTATAGTGGAAGACCTACAAATAAAGAGCTATGGATAATTTCTACGGAAGAGCATGAGACAATCATAGATGCATTGCAATAAAAATATGATGTAGATGGTACAATAGAATACGTAAATACAAATATAGATTGTTTTATATTATCTTTTTAAATACATTAGATACATGTTTTGATACTTATCGTGTGTTATTAGTTGAATTTGATTTAAATTATCCTTTTATATCCTTAGGCCATCATCACAAATTCATCACATACTTTGAGATAAAAAAGAGATTCCATGAATCGATTCAACCTAGACATCATGGAATACTTGATAAAAATTGTTAATTATTAGTTAAAATATATTTAAATACATGTTTTAATTACATATTGATATTGCTTGGACTTTTATAGTTAAAATTGATTTATTATCATTTTTTGTATCCTTAAGACATCATCACATTGATCTCATACTTTGAAAGAAAAAGGAGAGGATGCAAATTAAACCTATACACATGTGTGAGGCACTTGTAAATACAGGTACACGTTGTGTATATAGATAGTTTTATATAGATTTTAAATACATGTTTGATGATATATTGATATTTCTTGTATCATTTTGATATTAGGTGGCATGAAGACTTGCTACATTCCCCACAAGTTTCAGATTTTCTTGAGATGACATAGCCACATTTTGTAAAAAATGTTTTGAGTTGGCATATATGTACTTACACAATTACACATTTTGTACAAATTTGTATACATGTACATACACAGTTATACTCTACACTTTTATATATCAAAATCAATACTCTATATATTTTGTTTGTTAAATGTGCATGTTTTACTACTTTGAATTTACTTTAAATTTGATTGTATTATTGTTAAATTTGGTTGCCTTGGGCAACTTCACCAAATTTTGAGAACTTATTTGGTCCCCTTAAGGCATTGTATTAGGACCCCTTAAGACATCCTATTACAACATAAATTAAATTAAAATTGAGACTATTTTTGTATAAAATGTGATTTTTTATGATGAGTCATCCTAAATTACATCAATTGTGATTAAATACGAGACATGTACTTTGAATTATTTGATCCCATTAAGACATCCTATTAGGACATATCCTAAATATATCATTTGTTATGATGAGTCACCCTAAAGTATAATACTTAATAATATAAATTGTGACCCAACATGAGACATGTAGTTTGAATTATTTGATCCCGTTAAGAAGTCCTATTGAGACCCCTTAAGAAATCCTATTATGACATAAATTACATTAACATAATTTTTGTATAAATTTTGTGATTGTTAAATGATGAGTCATCCTAATTTCTACTACTTCTCCCTAAAGTCTAATACTTAATTATATCAATTGTGATTAAATATGAGACATGTACTTTGAAGTATTTGATCACCTTAAGCAAGTTTTTGAGAACTTCTTTGATCCACTTAAGAAATTATAGTGATTAAATACAAGACATGTACTTTGAAGTAAATATGATCTCCTTAAGTATTTTTTTGAAACTTCTTTGATAAGTTGATGCCTTGACTATGAATCACTAAATTTGTAAAGTACAAATAAATGTCCTATTAATTTCAACTTTAATTTCATATTTGTCTTTAATTTCACATTAATGTCCTATTAATGTCTTGACTATGATTTTTTTGTAAAGTACAAATATGTCCTATCAATTTTATATTGATTTCACATAAAATGCATAAATGCACACGTGTAAATTACTATTTAACAATAATAGACCATAAAATACTGAAATGAAATAAAGTCCACGAAAGGTAATATATTAAGTCCATGACAATACAAACCATGAAATATAAAGTCCATGAAACAATATATTAAGTCCATGAGATAATCAAATACAACCCATGAAATAATCTAATTGAGCATATTGTCTCTATAATCAAGAGACCTCTTCACACCACGTGGACTAACTAGATGACCTAAATCACTTTGTACACGATAAAGAAAGATGAAATCAGATGTAAGACAATTAAAAATGATTTAATGATAATTTAATTTATAATTTATCATAAAATTAAATTACCATGTGAGGCTACTTTGCATGCTCTAGTACACCTGGACCTGTCTCTACATACTCTAAATCAATCCACATACAAGAGAAATAAAGTTGAAATTAGATGTAAGACAATTAAAAATGATTTAACTCAATTTAATTAATAATTTGTCATATTTAAATTGTACCATAAGAGGTTGTTGTGCATCCTATGTTCTAGGACATGTCTTTACATGTTCATCTATAGGACATGTCTCATGCTATAAAATAAAAAGAATTTGACATGTATGAGCAAATATATATTCAATTTCAAATTTAATTTAAGTTATTCACAATGTATAATAATTTGTAATTGACTTTAAATATAATTAAAAAATTAAATTACCATATGAGGTTGCCTTGCATGTCTTAGTTGAGGTGGTGTGACCTCCTGAGGGAAAAAAATGGCACTAAAAAATTCTTACAAGGTCAAATTTAAAGCACATGTGTACTTGAATTAGGTTTATATATATATATTCATGTGTGCAGACATTGTGTAGAATTTTTTTGTAAACCTAAAATTTAGATGCCTCCTGATTTTCCTCCACATCAAATGTGTCTTATCCCCATTCTCATTGTTGTGTCAACCTACATACATATACATAATGATTATAATATTTACCTGTACATGCATAGTTGACATACAATTAATTCAAAATACAAAATTCTAAGTATATAGTTGTAGACATGTAAAAATGACCTAACATTTATCACACATCCTGAATAACATTTTCTCATCATCAAAATTATTAACACTTAATATCATTTCATTTCACATCATTCACATCAAAAAACCTATTTTCCTCTATTAATTAAATAATCTTTGAATTATTTAATTCATTCACTATTTTATCATTTATCTAAAATTTATTCCTCTTGATTAATTAAATAACATCAATTATTTAATTTTGTCGCTAATAAACCCTATTCCCCTAAATCAGTTAAATTATTATCACTTAATAGTTTAACTAAATCACTTTCCCCCTTTCTAAATAGAATAATTAAATTAATTGTTCAAAACATCATTTAAAAAGGTCAACAAACAAATATAACTTTATTTGTTAAAGTCAAACATGACTTTGCACGTTTAACTCAAAAAGCTTAATTAATTAATTAATTACCTTGACACGCTTTTGTGATTGAGAAAATTGTCACCATTGATTGCTCGCTCTGATTGGCTAACTGATTCATTTATCCCCTAATGAATTCATCTATTTCCTAACCAATCCCACCGAAAGCGTAACTTGATTTCCTCAATTTCACAAATTATGCAATCTATTTCCTCTGATTGTTCAATTAACATCCTTAATTAATTCGATCACAAAAGCTAACTGAGCAATCTAATTCCTCTCAACAGTTTTCAACCATTGATCTTGATTCAACATTGTTTAATCTTGGATCTTCATCTCAAAACGTGAAATCTATAAAATAACCTTCAACCTTCACACAAATCATCTAGAATTCACATAAGTGAAGCATTGCACAATTACCTCTTGAGCACGTTACAATTTATCCTCACAATTCTAGTTCAACCTTTGTGCATATTGAAGCTTTTGCAACACATAATGGAGGCTTTGTATTGTTTACGAAAATCTAACATTCAACATCATATACAAATACAACTTTGACATGGGATGGTAAAGGTTTTTAGTTTTGAATTCATTATGTTATCTTAGGATTTCGTTATTTGATTTCATTAGTTTAAAAGCTTCATTTCATGAATAATGGATATGGAATCTTAATCTTTGTTTGAGTTATGTTTTTTTTTTATTCATTTATGTTGAGTTCTATTTGCTTATGATTTTACCCCTTACGACATCTAGCATGCTTGGTGGGACCTCGGTCCTTAACATTAACATTTCCTTGAGTTTTCCTAGGTAGTTATAGGTGTAGATATTGGAAAACATCCTAAGTCTACGAGCATCATTTTTCTTGGTCATCATCTTTCTATAATTGAATAATTTTTCAATTATGTTTGATCATATTCCTCTATTAATTGAATAATTTTTAATTATTTAATTGATTCACCTTCTCATTTCTATCTTGATCAATTAAAGTTATTTAATTGTTTCACTAGTATATTCCTTTCTCCAATAATTAAATAAATTATTTATTTGATTATTTATCTTGCATCCATAATAAGATAATAATTATTTGACCCTTTATTCTTTTATAATTAAATAAATAACAAAATTATTTGATTATGTGTCATTCCCACCTTTTGAATAAATAATTAAATAATTTAATTATCCATGTCTAATTTCTATCTCCTCTTTTAATTAAATTTATGGATTTAATTAAATCTCCTTTTTCATTTCCTCCAAATAAATAATTTGAAATAAATTATTTATTTGCCACTTGTCCCTCTCCTCCATTTTCGAATAAATAATTTAAAACAAATTATTTATGCACCTCTTTTGGTCAAAGATTCCATGTTCATGGCCTTTATTTCTATCATAGCCATTTCTATCATAAGCCTTCATGGCCTGTCATAGTTGTCGAGCATCATAGTTGTTGGCATCATAGCCTTCATTGCCCACCTTTTTTTGGTGCATCAATTCTCCACCATTGATCTAGGAATCTTTCTAGAAACTTGATCTTGGCCATCTATTTTGTAACCTCCCTCTCATACATCCTCATTCGTTGATCTTAGAATATATCTAGAAGATCAATCTCCTTCATCCATCTAAATGGTTGTCTATAAAAGAGACCATTCTCCTCAATTTTTGATTTAACAGTCAGTATCTCCAACTTTATTTCATACTATTTGTAGGTATTTGCACAACTTCATCAACAAATCTGAGGGCAATATTGGAATAAGAAGAAATAAGAGAGACAATAGAAGTGAAGCAACTTCAAAGGGGAATATTTGATTTGAATGTTTTTAGCTTATTATTCTCCATTTGTTTGTTTTCTCTTGTTTGGATGAGGCTAATAACTTAGTTTGTGTTGGTTGTCACTTACTCTATGCTATTTGATTTTCCACATCTTACATTGGTGAACCCAACGTGAATCTTAAAATTTGGTAGAGAAAATGGTTTATTTTCTTGTTTGTTTTTGTTGTTTTGCATGTTACAACCAATAATTCACACAAAATCCTGTCATCTTATTTTGAGCACAAAAAAATGAGCGCATGAAATATTAAAAATGATTATTTGGGTTTCGTAGGCCTCGTTTTTAGCTTTCCAAAACTTCAAACGGTTTGAAATTTTGATATGTTTTGAGAAATTTATAGCCATTTTAGTGCTCACAAATTTTTAAGATTTAATTGTTAAGATCCAAATTTTCTTTTGTTTATAACACGTTTTTTGTGCAGGATTTCTCCAAAATTTGTCTAGGTTTTGAAGGTCTATGTCTTAACTTTCCATAGATTTTTACAGTTTAAAATTTTGTTTAAGTAATCACTATTTTAGTTTGTTGTTTTTATTCAAGTTTTTTTTTTGGTTTACTGATATTTTGTTTTCATCGTGTGGCTTTCATCAAGAAGATCTAACTTGTGTTTTGCAAGATTTTTGGCTTGTTTTGGATAAGAAATATTTTGTGTGTTTTTCAACACACTTTTTGAAGAGCTAAAATTATATTTCATTCATTAGTTTTAAAATTTACAACAAATTGCATTTACACTCATGAGGATAAAATGAACCACAATTTGCATATGTCACTCATTTGGTCTTAAAATTTACAATAAATTACATATTTCATTCATGGGATTAAAATGAGAAAAAAATTGCATATTTCATTCATGGGATTAAAATGAGAAACAAATTGCATATTTCATTCATGGGATTCAAATGAACAACAAATTGCATGTTTCATTCATGGGTTTAAAATGAACAACAATTTGCATATTTTCACTCATAAGATTTAAAATTGATTTACATCACATTTCACTAGCTTAAAAATAATCCAAGTATTATCAAATAATAAGCAAGGTTTAAAATCAATCGATTATATTTTAGTGTAGAAAACACTTCAATTGGTGTTTTAAAAAGAACATCTGTCTTCTTTCACATAGATTAAACTAGAGGGTAAATGAACACCATGTTTTAATGTTTGAGGATGGTAGGTATATGCTCTCACCTTGTGTAAACTTGATGATCATAAAGTCAGACCCATCCATTTTTTGTTTTCACCCATTTAGAAGGGTCCGCCTTAGTGGGAAAAAGTACTCACCCCAAGGGACAACCCTAAGAAATAACAAGCTAAATCCAAGTCCTTCCAAACCATTATAGAAATTTGTGATTGCAAGAAAAGTTTGCAATCAATAAGATGTGGTACATAATAGCTCTCCCCCAGTATCTTTATGATATGTAACCCCTTGTTCTAAGGGTAGGGAGACCTCTTGTTTGTAGCAGCCAAAATCTTTCTATTTGCCAATGTAGGAGGTCAGACCTTCGAAGCCGTCCCACATACTCGTGGTTCCTAGTAGAGATGAAGAGTTTTTCATGGGATATTGATGATAACTCAAAGCTTGGTTGACCTAGAGAAGTGAGTGCCATGGAGGGGGGGTAGTGTGGCCAAGATTCTAAGTCATCCACTAAGAATAAGAAAGATTGGTTAATCAAGTGGGAATTCAACAAATATTATCCTTGCCAACCTTAGGATTGTGCTTGTCTTCTAAGTTAAAAAATTAAAAAAATTTCACATCAAACCAGTTCCCAAAAAAATTAATTGATACTATCTATTGTGTTTTTCATTCACATTCCATCAAAAATAATCAAAAACTCGACTCAAAACTAGTCCAAAACATCAAATTTGCAAAATAACTCTTTGTGAATTGCAACTTCTTGCAACAAAACCACAACAGAATAATCACCAAAATTTTAAAAAGCATTGTCCAAAATTGATCCAACTCATCTTGACTATGATCTTGATTTCCAAACCAAAGACTTGTAGACCTTTACCAATCCATTCCATCATCCTCATTTAGGTTTGCATTACATTTTAGATTGCACCTTAGGTCACCTTTTCCTTGCATAATTAATCTTAGGTATTAGGTTGCACATACCTTCTAGATTTCAGACATAGGAAAATTATCAAGCCGTTGGACAATCCTTGGTTACTTATTTGACTTGTCATTTACCTTCATCTTTTAATTTATCAACCTTTGTCTTTATCATCTTGGTCAAAAATTTGGGTCTCAAATGTGCATCCTAGTTTAGACTCACCATGTCAAATCCACCATCTTGTTCATCACAAAGGTCAATGACATTTGGGTTTGTTATCTTGGACCTACATTAGCTTGGTTTCCATCCTTTGTCTCAAATTTTAGAATTCATAACCTTACTATTATCATTCATATCATACCCTTTGACCATAGCTTCATTATCATTCTATCAATCCTTAGTATTGGACTTAAATTGCACTTTCACTTTGCATCCTTATATCTCAAAAACACAAAAACATAGTTTCATTTCACCTTAGCCTTAGTTGGATCACTACCCTTGATCATTAATTTAGCATCATTTAGTCTCCTTGTCATTATCCTTCATCATTAATTAGTCCATCTTTGATATCCTTTGCATCCATTAGTTTCATTTAGCTTCATCCTTTGGTCTAAAAGTCAACATTATCCTTGCATGATCATCTTTCATTTTCATATCCTTATAATCCAAAAACAAAAATCACAAAAACATAGCTTAGTGACATACCATCTTGCATTATTTAGCATTTATCTTCATTTTCATGCCATATCCTTTTGTCATATGGTCATTATTATCCTTGCATTATCACTCCACACCTCTATATTATCCCAAAAATCCCCCCAAAAAAACAAAACATATACTTTGGTCATCATCATCCTTGCATATCATATCCTTTGGTCATAGGGTCATTATTGTTCCACCATTCCTTAATCTTGGTATTAGGTACATTGGCACTTTGCATCCTTATATCCTTCAAAATAACAAAAAAAATAACATAGTTTCATATCTATTTTTCATTGGCACCTTGCATTGTCATCCAAAGGTCACAAGTTTTGTATGGTCCTCACTAAGTTTGCCTTATCCACCCAAATCCAAATTCATGACCATGTCTTCACTTTACCTTGATCTTCTTCATAGTCAAGCTGAATACTAATTAATCCTCAATCTTCAATACCAACCACTCACATACCCTTCTTACCAACAATCCATAAGCTCCATTCCTTCATCCATCTACCCTCACTATCAAGAGTCACTTGACATGACCCATACCATTAATTCCCAACAAATGTTCATTAATCATCCTTATCCTAACCTTGACAAGGGAAACCAACCTTCCACTAGTCCATTCCAATCCTCCACAACCTATCATAATCCATAATCCAATAGTCCATTCCAATCCTCCACATCTTATCCTAATCCACCATCCACTAACCCATTGTCATCCACTCCATCCCAAACTACAATACCATCTAATAAAATAACATTAATTAATGCTCTCCAAGGAAAAATAGACAAGGAACTTGTTCGACTCCTAAATGTAAACAATTTTAGAAAATCCAATCACATTGTTGATCCTACACCATCCAACCATTTGGCACCATCATGTCCTTCATTGCCTACCCATACCGAAAAATATTTTTCTATTGAAGCTCTGTTATTGGCATGTGAAAATCTTGGGTCTATCAAAGAAAATAATATCCTTGTCCAAAATCAAATTCCATTGCCTAAACTTGAGGATACATGTCAAAAAGAAAGTCCAAAGAATGCCATCGTAACTTCACCTTTATATCAAGATCAAAGTAGTCCATCTCATGACCCCATCCTTAAGTCCATCCAAGAAGTCCTTGTAGATAATTATGGCATCCAAAATACACCTATTCTTGTTCAAGAGTCTATTCACAACCATGTTGTCCAAGATACACCTATTTTTGAACAACATCCTACCATTAAACAAGAAATGAAAAATGATCCTCTCAATGACCTTTATACCATCCATGATCAAACATTTGAAGCTGGTTCCATCCAAACTCCAAACTTCTCCATTTCCCAAAATGAGACCTTTGGACACATAGATAATCAAATGAGTGATATGGATAACATATAAGAAGAGTATAAATAAGCTACTATTGATCAAGTCAAAGAAGAACATAAAAAAGATACTATGGATCAAAGAGAACATAGAGAAGCTACCATTGATAACGTCAAAGAAGAAGATACAAAATCTACCACAAATCAAATCGACATCCCAAATGATCAAGAAGAAACAAGCATGACGAATGATAAATTCAAAACATCCTATCAACTAGGAGCATCCACCTTTGTCAAAGTAGGATTTCTTGCAGATGAGGAGATTTTAAGTAGCAACTTCCAAATACAAAATGATGGGTTCAAATCTTGATTTCAAAACAAAAAATACCCCATCGCAAACATAATCTATCAGAGCATGCAGTATCAAGGAAAATGAATAGGCCTACATGAGCAAGGCATTATAGAACCAATATAATTTTATGCAAATCCTAGACATCAAGGTCTTGGTTATTCTTCAATTAGAGAATCAAATGATGTTAGTGGTACCTCCTCAATATTGGGGGAAACTTTATCTAATACAAACATCAAAATGGGGGCCATGAGCAGTCCTTGTCATAAGGTTGCTACAAACACTCCTTCCATCCATACCATAAACCATGATTCCAACATGAATAAATATTCCATTTGGAACCAACGTAAATAAAATTATTACAAATCCAAAGTTCAAAATCAAAATTTCAAAGGCCATTGAATCAAACAAAAATCCAAGTGGAAAAATGAAACTAAAATGGATCCCAAAGAAAAATGGATCAAGCAAAGAAAATAGTTCAAAAGTAAAATTCAATCAAAATGTAGAGCCACAAGAAAAAATATCTCCTACATATAATACATTTACACCTCCTTCAAAATGATCATCAAGAAAGACATGTAAAAGTTTTGGTTCCAAACATTATTCCAATCAAAATTCCAAACTCCATCATCCACCATCCCAAGTTTGGAAAATAAAAAATTCTACATCCAAACGTCCAAATAATCCTTCCATGACTACCATCATCCATCATTCCAAAAATCATACCTCACGAATCCATTGAATCTTGGTAGCAAATCTTTATCATAAGGACTCCCATGGTACTCTATCACGATGTGCATATTCTGATAAGGACAACTCTAGTATCAAAAATGATCACAATAATATCGATCAGTTGTATGGAAGTGTTATGATCCTGACAAGAAAATTACTCCATAAAGGTCACTATTGAAATATCATGACAACAATATATACATCAACACAATCAAAAGATTCAAAACAACCAAGAATCATCTAGAACATCAAGTTGATATAAAAAATTCAAAAAAATTGTCACCTTGATGAAAATCTGGCGAATAGGTGTCTTGTGTGACATCATTAAAAAAAAGAGAAAAAGAAACAAAATAGTAAAGAGAAAAATTTCTTCTAAATAGTGAAAACCATTTTTATGGCAGTTTGGATAAGTACCATGATGAAAACCTGGCAAACAAGTGCCATGTGTAAGAGATATTATCTATGTGGACCATTACACTTGGGGGCAAGTTGCCTCATATTCCATGCCCTTCTCATAACATTTCCATCTATCTATCTAATCCATATTATTTCCATCCATTTTCCCACCTACTTTGATCTTGATAAGGATTGGGGACAAACGTAAATCGTGCTTTGGGAAAATTATTGACATGTCTATCCTTTGGTCATACACTACCCATGAAATATCATGTCATTGTCTTCATAGAATTTATCCAAACCCATATCTTGGAAAAAATAAATTATTCCTATGTGAAATAGTCCTTGGAGATCATATCCTAATTCTTCCATCCAATAATCCTCATGTATCTTATCATTTACCAAAATAAATCCATTATCCTTCCATACCTATTATTGGACTTAATTTTCCCTTGTCATTGGTTTAAGGATTCTAATCCACTTATCCAAGTTCCCTCCATAATCCCATCTAGTCCTAAGGTTAGTCATTTCAAATGCAACAAGCCTAATCCATATAATATTTTTATGAACTGTAGTGCGTCATCCAAAAAAATCATTTGGATTTATTCCTAGCCTTTTTGCAAACCTTGATCCTTTAGTTACATTATCATCCACATGATATGTCTTTCTCAATCCTCATGTTGTTTTTGGATGTGTCCTTCCCATATCAAACAACATTGCCATCATCATCATCACCTATCAATTGGTTTTCAACTTGACTAGGGGCAAGATTGTCCTTGGATCCTTTTGCATGCCTGCTTGGTTGATTGTGGGTATCTTTCACATGCATTTTCCATGATACTTATAGCTGTCATACATAACAAAGTCTTATTCATCCATAATAAAGCTCCATCATCCTTCTCATGGCTTGAAGACCTTCAACATTTAACATCCTTCACTTTCATATCCACCCGTCGCATTCATTGCTTCCCCTTTCACATAGTAAACTAGCCCTATACCTCATTGGGGAAATTCCTTGAATTACATCTTCATGGGAAATAATACATGGTATCAACCCTTTAAAACCTTCAAAATCCATAAAAATCATAAAATGTCTCGAAAAAATCCCAAAAAAATTACATTTCAAAAATCCAAAAAAATCACATTTCAAAATCCAAAAACATCAAAAAGCTTCAAAAATCCCAAAAATAGAGTCCAAGTCTAAGTCTCAGTCTGAGTCAATTTTGTTAGAGTGGTTGAACTACGTTGTCTCTATGCATCTACTATGTAGGCAAGGTTCATCTTAAATGGCCCCCGAGGCATTAGGTCAGTACTTTTAGGTTGTCCAAATAAAATCATGATTCAATATTTTGTCAAATAAGACAAATTCAAGTCATGTCGAACTAATAGGTCTTTATGCACTACCATGTAGGCAATGCCATCTATCAATGAGCCCCCGAGGCCCCCTAGGTCAAGTCCTTTAGGGTTCATCAAGTTGGGTTGTGTCCTTGGTCCGAAAGCAATCATCATTCAAACTAAATCACAAAACAACAAACAAATGAAATCTTTTGTCAATAAATTATCTTATCATCCACCAACCTAGTCATTCGATTGGAATGGGGCATTATGTCTTTTATCTCACTCAGCCTTATCTCTTATCTTTTATCAAGATGTGTCCTTCCTAGGATTAAACGTTCTCAACCTTGTCATTCACCTTAGATAGGATGTGTCCTTGTAGTTAGGTGTCTTGTCAACATTTTCCACTTGGTAAAGTTTATCAGATGTGTCCTTCATGTGGTTGGGTATCATCACATCACTTGGTCATATTCATCAAACAAACAATTGATCTTTTTCAACCTAGTGATCAAATCAATTTGTCAACTTTTATCAATTTGTTAATCAATCTTTGTCAATCTATCAATCAAATCAATTTGTCATCTTTGGCATTCAAATTTGTCACACCAATGAATCTTTCCTTCATCAGGATGTGTCCTTCCTAAGTCTAGGCAATGTCAATCAAATACTTTATCAATACTTATCAACCTATCAATCAACTCAGTCATCTTGGTCAACCAATCAAACAATCATCATTATCACTAGAAAACACTATCTTGGCAAACACTTTGTTGGTCTAGATTTTCTTATCTTTTCAATTGGTTCTGGGTCATGTTACTAGTCTCCTCGAGGATGTCCTATCAATGGATTTAGAGGGACGATGGATCATGGCATCTTTTCTTTGTTTGTTGCATGCGGTTTGTCTTGGCAAAAAGATTGAGACAATTGGGTCCCTAGTATGAGCTGGGGCATTCCTTGTCTTTTTTAATTGTGTCTCTCCCAAATGGTCACTTTGCATAGCTTGGTTTATGTCATATATGGTGTTTGTGGTCCATTTGTGAAATTTTTGATACCCAATGATGATAAATATAAAAATGTAAGCATGAAAGTCAGTTCCCTTATCATTTCCTATCTGTCTTATTTCCCTTTTTCGCACTAAAATCCCATCTCCCTTGTCTTTCCCATGTTAACATCCATCTCCTTCATGCTAACATTTCTTCTATCCTTCATCCTCTAGTCTTATCTTCCATTTCGAGAGCACGTTCGTGTTCTTTGAACCTGCTTGTCCTCTTAAGGGGGCATACCACAACCCTCCCGGTCATCCTTCCCCTTTCTCTTAACATTGGGACATATTTTAGAATTAAATTTCTTTGAAACAACACAATGAACTGCATTATGTCAAAGAGAGGCAAAATGTACACTGAAAATATCCTAAGTCTGTGAGCATCATTATTTCTGGTCATCATCTTTCGGTAATTGAATAATTTTAATTATTTAGTTATGTTTGATCATATTCTTCTATCAATTAAATAATTTTTAATTATTTAATGGATTCACCTTCTCATTTCTATCCTGATCAATTAAACTTATTTAATTGTGTCGTTAGCATATATCCCTTTCTCCAATAATTAAATAAATTATTTATTTGATTATTTGTCTTGCATCCATATTGAGATAATAATTATTTGACCCTTTATTCTTTTATAATTAAATAACTAATGGAATTATTTAATTATGTGTCATTCCTCCCTTTTGAATAAATAATTAAATCATTTAATTATCCATGTCTAATTTCTATTTCCTCCTTTAATTAAATTTATAAATTTAATTAAATCTTTTTTTACATTTCCTCTAAATAAATAATTTGAAATAAATTATTTATTTGCCACTTGTCCCTCTCGTCCATTTTTGAATAAATAATTTAAAACAAATTATTTATGCACCTCTTTTGGTCAAAGATGCCATGTTCATGGCCTTTATTTCTATCATAGTTGTCTCTGTCATAAGCCTTCATGGTCTGTCATAACCGTCGGGCGTCATAGCCTTCCACCTTTTTTTTGTGCATCAATTGTCCACTGTTGATATAGGAATCTTTCTAGAAACTTGATCTTGGCCATCTGTTTCGTAACCTATCTCTCATGCATCCTCATCCGTTGATCTTAGAATATTTCTAGAAGATCAATCTCATTCATCCGTTTGAATGGTTGTCTATAAAAGAGACCTTTCTCCTCCATTTTTGATTTAACAACCATTATCTTCAACTTTCTTTCTTACTATTTTTAGGTATTTGTACAACTTCATCAACAAATTTGAGGGCAATATTGGCATAAGAAGAAATAAGAGAGACAAGAGAAGTGAAACAACTTCAAAGGGGAGTATTTGATTTGAATTTTTTTATCTTATTATTCTCCATTTGTTTGCTTTCTTTTGTTTGGATGAGGTTAATAGCTTATATTTGTGTTGGCTATCACTTAGTCTATGCTATTTGATTTTCCACATCTTACATTGGTTTTTTCTATTTGATGAATTACATTATGTCAAAGAGGGGAAAAATGTAGACACTGAAAAATGTCCTGAGTCCGTGAGCATCATTTTTTCTGGTAATCATATTTTGATAATTGAATCATTTTAATTATTCAATTATGTTCGATCATTTTCCTTGATTCACCTTCTCATTTCTATCTCGATCAATTAAAGTTATTTAATTACATCGCTAGTATATCCCTTTCTTCAATAATTAAATAAATTATTTATTTGGTTATTTGTCTTGCATCCATAGTCAAATAATAATTATTTGACCCTCTATTCTTCTATAATTAAATAACTAACAAAATTATTTAATTATGTGTCATTCCTCCCTTTTGAATAAATAATTAAATAATTTAATTATCCATGTCTAATTTCTATCTCCTCCTTTAATTAAATTTATGAATTTAACTAAATATCCCTTTTCATTTCCACCAAATGAATAATTTGAAATAAATTATTTGTTTTCCACTTGTCCCTCTCCTCCATTTTCAAATAAATAATTTAATTTTTTTTATTTATGCACCTCTTTTGGTCAAAGATTCCATGTTCATTGCCTTTATTTCTATCATAGTTGTCTCTGTCATAAGCCTTCATGGTCTATCACAGCCATCGGGCATCATAGCCACCGGCATCATAACCTTCATTTCCCACCTCTTTTTGGTGCATCAATTCTCCATCGTTGATCTAGGCTTCTTTCTAGAAACTTGATCTTTGCCATCCGTTTCATAGCCTCCTTCTCATGCATCCTCATCTGTTGATCTTGGAATCTTTCTAGAAGATCAATCACATTCGTCTGTTTGAATGGTTATCTATAAAAGAGACCATTCTCCTCCATTTTTCATTTAACAACCATTATCTCCAACTTTATTTCTTACTATTTGCAAGGTTTTGCACAACTTCATCAACAAATTTGAGGGCAATATTGGCATAAGAAGAAATAGGTGAGCCAAGAGAAGTGAAGCAACTTCAAAAGGGAGTATTTGATTTGAATGCTTTTAGCTTATTATTCTTCATTTTTTTTGTTTTCTCTTATTTGGATGAGGTTAATAGCTTAGATTTGTGTTGACTATCACTTAGTCTGTGCTATTTGATTTTCCACATCTTACAATAGGTTCCAAAAGATGGATGCCTTTTTCTTCAAATGCAGTTAAAATTTTTTAAACGAAAGATACAAGAATCTTACACGGTCGTTTCTTTGTTTCTACTATGGTTGCAGTTCTTGCAACTGCTATTTAAAATCCCAACCACTATTTCTTTAGATAATAGGGCCACTTTTTCCATTTGGATCGCTCTTGACAGAAATAGGTCCATAGTTGCTCCTATTTGGACCTCTTTTGACTATGATCATCGTAGTTGCTAAAAATGAAAATTCTACTACTATCTAAAACATTTACACTTTTTCCCTATGTCTTTTTGATTTAAAATCTGCAAGTAGTTTTGTTGATTTCTAACACTAATGGGTTATTGTTTTGGGTGTTTTTGAGGTTGCTGACTTTGTTTGTGCAACACTTGTAGGATTATGACATACGTTTCCATAAAAAACAACCAATGATTTTATTTTAGGATGGCGAACGGTCCAAGGACACTTAAATTTTAAAAGGAACTTAAATTTCAAAGCTTTCATAGTTTAGAAAAAAAATGAATGTGGTGTTGTAAAATTGAATCCACAACTTACACACTTCGAATTGGTGATCTTAAAATGAACTTTCAAAAATATTTCTTAGTTTAGAAAATCTTTCGATTTGGTGTTATAAAATTGAACCCAAAACTTGCACACTTCAATTTGGTGTTCTAAAATGAACTTTCAAAAGATTTCTTAGTTTAGAAAACATTTTGATTTAGTGTTGTAAAATTGAACCCTCAACTTGCACATTTCAAATTTGATGTTTTAAAATTGGACTTTTACAAGCTTTCTTAGTTAAACAAACAATTTGATTTGGTGTTTAGAAAATGGAATGACCAATGCATTTCATTATGTATGTTGACAAATGAGCATTTTCCATTTTGTTGACTACATTAAGACAATACCATTAGAAACACTCAAAATTGTTACTTAAAATTGAAAAAATCAATTTTTGATTTGGATAGTGCTATATACTCGATTGAAATCTCACACTTTAAATTTGGTACACATAAAAAATGAACTGCTATATTTTCACACTTCAATTTTTGGGTGATGCATATTGGGGCTTAAAAACAATAACTGTGATGAATTGTATGTTGTGTTTTTTGTGTATGGTAAACTAAGTGTCTATCCTCTCCCCTCACATTTTTTGGTGATCTTGGGTGATGAAAAGAACTTTGAGTTTTGAAGTTGTTTCATTTCAAGCATCACATTTAGAGGGCCTGCCTTTGAGATACATCTTGAATTGGAGAACTCAAGGCAAATCAAAGCATTTTTTCCCTTAGGCTATTATATAAATCAGGTCATTGCTAAACAAAAAAACCAAATCAGCGATTACTTGGTCGTTAGTGCCTTTCAGAATGGGGAGGTTCCTTCGGGTATATAGAGCCCCTAATAGGATTGGTTAAATCTTTTAGTATCTTGTTGGGTGCTAGCCAAGCATTGGATCCCTTAAGCGATGACTAAGAACCATTATAGTAGAGGCCACCCTTTTTATACAAAAAAATATTTGAAAGTGGTGCATTGGAATTTACTTTCGAGAAGTTACTTACCAAGTCTGATTTATGGTTGAGTTAAAATGCTCTCCATAAGTTACATGTAAAATCATCCCTTCGAGGCATGAGGCAAGCCCACTTAAAAGAAAATGCTTGTATCTATGGTGTAATGATTATCTTCATGAACTTGAAAAAAATATTTGTTACTTTGGACATCAAACACTTTTCTTGATTTAGAAAGAACACATCAAAACAAACATTTAACTTGGTTATAAAAATCTCAAATGCTTTGGAATTAGTGTGAATACCTTTGAAAAGAGCCCTATATTTGTACTCATTAAAATATATCATAAAACAATATCTCTAAAGGCTTTTGAATATTTAGGCTTACATTTAAAGTCACATTTAGACCAAATTCAACATTGGAAACTATGGTTTTAGTATCTTGACTTTCAAAAACTTTGAGCTTTTGTGTAAAGAAACTTGCTTAAACTATAGAATTTAGAGTCAAATTGTTTTGATTGTTGTGTTGTGTTGTATCACTTGCCAAAATTATTAAAACAAATAAGAACAACCAACACTTCAAAATTGCAAACTTTTCTAAACAACTATCAAAATGAAAACTATAAACAAACCTAAACAAAAGTTGCAATTTTTGTTGTTTTTACCACTTTTGACTTAAGATTTTCATAGTTGATCTAAAACAAACCACTATTTCTCTCTGGTTTATGAAAGTGACTATCAAAACTATTCCGCATTTTAAAAATAGAACATAATTGACTTAACATTTCTGCAATCAATCTTAATATTGTCGTAGTTGACCTATTTCATAGCCATAGTTGACATAAAATTGACCGCTTTTGACCAAACTACGACTTTTGCCCTCATTGTTCACTAATCAAAAAAATTGTAAATAGAGGCTACTTTTGATAAAACTTACCACAATTGCTCTTCAAATTTAGTCACTATTGACTTAAATAGGGTTGATTTTTTCAGAATTACCACCATTTCTTTCTCTATTACTAGTCACAACTTGAAATAGTGATTGTAATTGCTCTAAATTTGATCATAGTTGTCCTATGTTTCAACTGCTACTTCTCTAAATATTTCTGCTATTGCCTTGTTTTTTGGTGAAAATTAGAGACTGATCTTAAATTGGTCAATCTTTCTATCTTTTGAGAATGAAACAGTCAAATTTCCAAAACACCTCATAACAACATCAATCCATATCCATTTGAAATCCAAAACACATCAACCTAGTTTTAGGATATAAAATCAAAACACAACTTGGATTATTCCTTTACTCTTGATTTCTAAGATATCAACATTTTCTTGCACCTCAAGGCTAGTTTTAGTAGATCTTCAAAACATATCCTCTAGAAAAATGAAGTGAAATATCAATCCAAGTTTTCTAAACATTTTGAGTCCCAAAGTTAGCATCTTTTTCAAAAATATTCACCAAACATCACTCACTTTGTGACCATTTGGCGTCCTACTACTCTAGTTCAACAACCAGATCTTACTACACCTATTATAAAACCAAATCTCATATGAATTGAAGGTGAACAAACAAACATTATCAATGATTTGATAAATTTTGTGTTTGAGAAAAAGGAAACACACACTCAGTAAAGAAACATAGCTAATATCCTAGACAAAGAAGAATGAAAAGTTGATCTTGTGTTCGGAAGGCTAGTATTACCACCTCTCACCTAGAAAGAGAAAATATTAGCTTACCAAAACACCTTTAAATAGAAAATCCAAAAAACAAACATCATTCCATTCCATAGTTAAGTGATCATAAAAAATTTCCCAAGGTCTTGGAATTGTTTATGACAACCACGAGATCCCAGCATAGAATAAAGATGGAAGCCAACAAGATTAGCTCAAGCACACCAAAAACCAACATCATTAATGATGAAACAAACCCATGGGGATACAAACCAAGTGACCTTACAACTCATCAAAAGGAACCTTCCTTCAAGGAAACACTAAACCAACCACCAAGTGATGAGGAAGTACACCTTAGACACCAAAACATGGTCGATAGAAAAAATCAAAATCTAGATCCCAATGATATGATCATAGAGAATACAATAGTGATGAGGAGATAATTGAGGAGAAGATATTAGAATACTCCCAAGAACCTAAAACACAAAATCTTATGGACAAGATGCTTGAAATAAATGCTAACTCATATTTCCTCACACTAGCACAAAGTGGTGCAAAAATATCCATTGAATTCAACATGGAAATACCAAAATATCTAAACCTTATTCCACTTGGAGATCAAATGGTAGTTAGGCAAATTCCAAAACCAACCATGAATACCAACAAACCGCCATTATTTTCACAAAACAATGACCGAACACAACCCATGGATAACCCATTGTTTATGAAAACATCCCAAATTGAACAAGCATCTGTGGCACAAGAGTATCAAGGAAATATAACCCAAAACATGCCACAACATAACACCATGTAAAACATAGGGAACGTTCCAAATGGACCAATAAGGTGGTAACCCATCACAAGGGCAGTGCATGCCCCAACACAATTCCTACATTGACCCTTCTAACAATATAAAAAGTCAACAAGGGAAATCATCATAAAATCAACCACAACAAGGTGTACCATCAACAAAATACTTAGGTAACCTTCCACAAAATCAAACAGAAAAAGGTGTACCATCAATGAAGTATGTAGGTAACCTTCCACAACATCAACAACAACAAGGTGTACCATCAATGAATTACTTAGGTAACTTTCCACAAAATAAAACACAACAAGGTGTACCATCAAAAAACTACTTAGGTAACCTTCCATAAAATCAACCACAACAAGGTGTACAGTCAACGAACCATATAGGTAACCTTCCACAACATTCATAAAAATAAGTTGTGCCATCAAAATAATACAAAGGTTTCCTTCAACAACACTCATAAAAAAATTATGTACTATCAACACAACACTAAGGTACCCTTCAATAACACTCACAACAACAAGGCGTACCATCAACGCAATACCAAGGTACCCTTCAACACAATCAACACTAACAAGGTAAATTGTCAATGTAACCTTCAAAAAAACACACATCAACATGGTGTACCACAAATGAACTATCAAAGTACACCCCAAACTCAACAATACTTTGTTCAACAAACCAAAAATCAAAATCCTCAACAACAATAGCAAGGAGGACCACAAAATCAATACCAAGGAACACCTCAAGGTCAATATTAGGGTACACAAGAAGGAATCAACATAACTTATGCACAAAAATAATCTCACCTACCTTATGCACAGCAAGGTCCTTACATACCTTATGTACACTATGGTCCTTAGAATCTCATGATCACACAATATCCTTTTTATGATCAAACAAACATTATGAAACAACATATCTACAATACCCAACATCCTCAAACAAGCACACCAAACAATGACATAAATGTGCAACTAAAAACACTCAATCAGAGGATATTAGATATACAAATTGGAAAACTGAAGAAGAGCTATACTCTCCAATACATTTGCCCATATCCGTTTGATCAAAATATATCCATGGTACCTTTCCCAAAAGACTTTGAAATACCAAAATTTGACAAGTATAGGGGGAAGGGAGATCTAATTGAGCATGCACATGATTTTTTTGTATCTTACATGGAACTACAACAAAATGAAGCCTACCTGATGATACTTTTTGTATGAAGCCTCAATGGGCCCCATATAGACTGGTTCTCTCATTTATCGCCAGGTATCAAAATTTATGATGAGTTATTAGACAAGTTTGTCAACCATTTCTCGTATAACATAGAACAAGACATCATGATCATTGAACTCTATAAAATTAAAAAAAGTCAAGGTGAATCATTTTCCTCATACCTACAAAGATGGAGGCACAAAGTGAGCAAAATCAAGTGGCCCATTCCAGAGAAACAACTTTTCGATGTCTTTATCTCCAACTTACATCCAAATATCAATTAGAACCTCACAGTACTATGTCCAAGTAATTTAAAGGAAACTATTGAAAAGGGTATACTTATTGAAAGAGCCCTTGTTGCTAGAGGAACAATAATATTTTATAACCTAAAATATCAACCCTTTACTTCAAATGACAAACCCAAGATATTGGCAAAAAACAAGAACGTAACCAATGATGGAGTAGTTGATGCTAAGGTTGTACGCAATGCGAAAACACCCAGTATACCACAAAACCAAGTCCAAACAACACAACAAGTTTATCAAAAGAATAACCAACCCAATTATCAACAAAATAACCAAATAATCCTTAGAATAATCAAACCAATAAACAACAAAAAAATCAAGGATGGGATAATGAAAGGAGGCCACCTCGACAATATGATCAATCGTGAAGGAAATTTACTCCTTTGGGAGAATCCCTTGAAATGATTATGCATAAACTAGTCAACAAGAAACTCATCAAGAATAATGATAAAGAAAACTATGAAGAACCTAACTTCAAACCCCCTTGGTATAATGAGAATGATCAATGTGAATTTCATAAAATCAAGGGGCATACTACCAACATCTACATGAGACTTAAGAATATTGTGCAATACTGGATATAAAGGCTCACTACTAGAGGACTCACTACCTAGATACAAAGGCTCACTGCCAACAAAGAACTCATTGTCTATAAGGAGGATCACTACCCACAAAAAAAGAAAAGATAAATGAAGATCCACCAATAGGGTTCAACAAATTCACAACTTGATCAAAAGATTGTAGACACCATCAGCTCACTACTTTCAAGAACCTAACACCTTAAATTATTGTTGCCTTAATTCATTCTTCGACATTCTTCTTTTTGCACTTGTTCACACACTTCACTTACTTGCTCGAATCGTGGATGGATGGATATCAAATTCGCTACAACTTGATTTTCTTTTATACCATCTTCAATCCTAGAAACATTCTCCAAGGTCAACTATACAATTTCATTTACAAATTCAAATTAGGTCAGCTACTCAAAATTCTTGTTGTGGATAAGAATGAAAGAGGACTAATTCCATATTTAATTTAGGACCCAAACAACATCTTGGATCAATCACACACTTCCTCAAATTGATGCAAAGACTTAATGTAACATGTAGAAACCAAGTTAGCCAAACCTAATGAAAACACCAATGATCTTTGAAGCACACATCTCCAATAGATGATCACACATGGATCACTCAACATGTTTCACCAAAAATTTTACATCACTGAGAATACCTCAGGTACATCCGCAACAATTGCAACAAACTTCATCCACTTAAAAATCTTCAATAGTCCAACCAAACCAACCAACAAAATTTAGGAGCTCTGGAGCAGGTCTTCTGAAGTGCCAAATCACAAGTAAGTTTGTTAGACCACAAAAACCATTAGAAGGAATCATCTCCTAGATCAAAAATATTTGATACCAACTATCAAAAGACTATGGATCCAAAAAAATTCTCCTAGTCAACAAATAGATAGTTTTTCCAAACCAGTTCACACACCGATGAACATATCTTTTACTCTCCATCGAACCAGAAGCTAAAAATCAAGATATATTATCCATTGAAGGTCATGAACACACTTACATATCTTCATAGGCATAGGATCAACATAGAAGAAATGGGGAGAACAATATGAGAGCACACTTAGAACACACACTTCAACACTTCCTTCATTATTTGTCAAATTTTCTCAAAAGAACTTGGAAAAAACACAACTAAAACTTCATAGATATAACTCCATGTACTCTAAACACTTTTACAATATCTCAAGTATACAAGTACCATTTGCAACCAGCCTAAACTATGTTGACATCAATGAAAACACCATCACACACATCCATACTTTCAATTATCTCCCCCTTTGTGGTTGATGGAAACACATGATGTGAAAAACCATCAAAGACAACACACATGATTTTCAAAAGTGACAACCTGCACAAGCATAAAATTTTCACATGACTCTCTATCCACCTTTTACATCAATTGAAAAGGAAATTATTGCCATATAAAGCTATGTTCACTACCCCTTAGGAGTACACCCACATCACATACTACAACAATCCACTTCTCTACTCCCTCTAAGGAGTAGACCTCAATCATCAATCCAGATCAAAAGAGTCTATGAATCCACTGGATTGATGCACCTCCATGTACACTTAGTTCAAAGAAGTATGGGAAGTAACCCCTAACTTCCTTCTAAGATACTTAGAGGCATCATTTGGAAGGGCCTTAGTGAATGTGTTTGTAACTTGCTCCTTGGTAGGTACATATTCAAGTCTAACTTCATTCTTCAATACCTTCTCCCTCAAGAAGTGATACTTGATATATTTATGCTTTGTTCTAGAATGTATCACTAAATTCTTCAAAATGTTTATAGCACTTTATTGTCACAAAATATAGAGATAGTTTCATCACTCGCCACACCTATGTCCATGAAGGTTTGCTTCATCCAAATTAACTATATACAACATGATGTTGCTACAATATACTTTGGTTTTGTAGTGGATAAAGAAACTGGATCTTGTTTCTTTCTTAACCATGAAACTAATCTTCCTCCAAGGAAGAATACACTGCCACTTGTACTCTTTCGGTCATCTACAACCAACCCAATCTGCATTAGTGTAGACATTTAATGTGAAATCATTGTCCTTTAGATACCATAGCCCATAATATGGAGTTCCTTTAAGATATCTGAATATTTTCTTCACAACTACAACATGTGCTTCCTTAGGTTCTTCTTGAAATATTGTAACTAAACATATTGCATGCATGATATCTGGTCTAGTAGCAGTAAGATAAAATATTCCACCAATCATGGATTTGTACATGCTCTGATCAACGTTAGCTAATTCATCATTCTTACTCATCTTACATCTGCTTACCATAAGGGTACAGATCGGTTTGAAGTCATTCATTCCAAACTTCTTTAAAAATTCCTTAACATACTTGGATTGTGAAATGAATATCCTTTTTTCAGTTTGATTTACTTGAAGTCCAAGGAAGAAATTCAGTTTACCAATCAAAGACATTTGAAATTCTTTTTGCATTTCTTCAACAAATTTCTTACACATACCTTCATTTCCACCAAAAATGATGTCATCATGGACACCTTGGAATGAACTCCTATAAAATAGGAGCACATGGGCTCACTTATGGTAGGTGACAACTCACCTTGAGTTTAGTTAATTGGTTGGTAAATTGAGTACACTTCAGAAATGCATCCTAGGTTCCTACAAAATAGGGATTTTGATTTATGCATGTTGAGGTCCTATGAAATAGGGGGTGATGTGTATGAGGTTCAATTCACTAAAGTTCAATTGAAGTTCAGTTCACTGAATTTCAATTGAAGTTCAGTTCAATTCAGTTCAGTTCAATTCAGTTCGGTTTAGTTCACTTATGGTCCAATTGTCTTCAGTTAGTTTTAGTTGAATGCCTAGTTGAGTTCCGTTAACTTGGAATACTTGGCTAATAACTTGAGTTGCATGGTAGATAACAAGTACTACCTTCTATTAACAGGGGATAACCATTCTTGCTTGAATGGTGTTGAGAAATGTTTCAATTAACAAGAAATATCCTGGACCCACTTTGGGTGCCCAAGTTGGCTTCTTGGAATTAGCTCCTTTGCATGTTGATATATTTATGAAGGCTTAGTTAAGTGGGGCCCTCTTTTAGGTGCCAAATTTGAGGATGAAGCCTTAAGATATTTACAGAATAAAAGTTGAGTTATGACTTCAGTTTGGGACACCCAAATGGATGAAGGAGATGATTTGACATTGTTCTTCATGACACAAATCTACTTGCATGAGATAGGTGTACCTTTAGGGTTAGGGCTTGAGCATTGTTATTGTAAATCATTTGGATTTTACAATGTTGATTAAAGCCTATTTATCTCAAGCAAGTTGAAGAGATTTATGATCAGTTGTTATTGCAGGTTGTGAAGAAGATTGGTGAAGGCAAGAAGAAGCATTCTGAAGCAAGAATTGGATCTATTGTATTTCATATTTTGAATAATAGAGAATAATTCTTGGTGGAGTTTTTTCCCGAAAGGGTTTCTCCACGGTACATATTGTGCAATATTTCTATTATCTTGTCTAGTTCTTCTATCAACTTTTGTCTACATTCTACAACAGTAAAATGGATTAATCAAGATAATCACCCACAAAAAATTTGTAACAAAAGGAAAAGCTTATTTAGATCAGCAATCTTAAAGTCTTACAGAGTATTAAGCTAAGAAAACTCCTCAATTTTCAACATTTGGTATCAATGTTGAGGTTGGGTAGAGTATTGGGATGCCTTTCTCTTAAAATATTGGAGGTTTTTTGGCTTAGTGGGTGTTTTATTATTTTAGTTATTTGCTGATTTTGGAATTAAGTTTTGTTACAATGAAATATTAGTTAGAAATTGAAAGGTTGAATGGTTCTAACTATGAAATGTGGAAATTGAAAATGGAAGATCTTATTGAAGAAAGAGATTAGTGGTTAGCGGTTAATAATGAGACAAAGACACCTACAACTATTTCAGATGCGGATTGGGCTAAGTTAGATAAGAAGGAAAGAGGAAAAAATAGGTTATGTCTTGTTGATGCGGTTCTCTTGAATGTTTCATATGAAAATACTGCATATAAGTTATGGAAGAGAAAAGGAGATATTTATCAAACTAAGAGTCTCACCAATAAGTTGCATCTAAAAAGACAGTTGTATTCATTAAAAATGAAAGATGGTGAATCTGTTGCACAATATTTAAATGCTTTCAATTTAATTCTTAGTCAGTTAACACCTATAGATGTAAATCTAGGAGATGAGGATAAGTGCATTTTGTTACTTTGTTCTTTACTAGATTCTTGGGAAAATATAATTGTTGCAATTAGTGGTAATGGTGTAGATCCAAAGATGGACAACATTATTCCTACTCTTCTATCAGAGGAGATGAGGATGAAGTCTTAGGAGGAAATCAAAGATTCCTTGTTTGTAAAAGGTAGGCCTAAGAAAAAGGAACCTAAGGGAAACAAGGAAGGGAAGGGTAAGTTAGAAGGATGAAGTAAGGTAAAGTGTTGAAACTGTGGGAAATCGAGACATGTGAAGAAGGATTGTAAGAACAAGCAAGAAATTTTTGATTCTTCTATAGATGAGATGATAGTAATGATGCATTGGTTATTTCAGCTAATATTTTTTGTGATAACTCTTTTCTTCATGTTTCGGAGTAATATTCATGGAGAGGATGGTAGTCATGATGCCATGTGTAACTCGGTACCATAGTTTAGTGGGAGTTATTGGTAGTGACTTGGATGCATTTTTGGTAAGGTTATCTTCATGTGATTGGGGATATGGTTTTTTCTTGGTTTAGAGTGGTTGTTATTATGTCATGGTTTACTCTTGATTCTAGATTAGAGTTTTGGTATATTACATGTTCTCTTGAGAGTAGGATGTATATATATATGTTATGGTGAATGTGATCTCCTAGGAGGAGATGGTTAGATCATGGGTGTCATGTTTATGTTCAAGGTTGGAGATTTGACATTGATCTTGTGTAGTTCTCTTAAGTATTGGGTACATTAATCATTTTCCTGATTACTTCATGAAAGTGTTGTGTTGCATTTGGATTTTGGCATGGATTGGTTGGTTACAGGTCCTCATGGATACTTGGAGAAATAGGTGAGGTTGGAATTCTCTTTTGGTAAGAGATATTTGTTGGAATGATTACTTTTAAGAAAAAAAATTAACAGAAAAGACCGAGGAGCCTACAACTTGGTTGAACATGAGTTCAACACACTCAATGGTTTAGCATACCTCCATAGAGGTTGTTTGGATTCAAAGACTTGGGAAAGATTTTGGTTTGATTGATAGTGGGAAGGTATTAATTGAGAAATTTAACACTTTAATTAATGTTATAGATCATCTTATGAAACCATATAGATACGTTCTCTTGGTTTTAATCATTTTCTTGGAAGCTTCATGATTATGTAGGTTGTATTTGAAGTTAGCATGGATTGATTAGTTGGTGCAAGAATTTCATTGGCCTTGAGTCTTGTACTTGTTATATTATTCCTTGTTTAGAATAAATGCAATGTATAATGTCAAGTGGGAGAATGTTGGAAATAGGATGTCATTTAATTACAATCCTAAACATTATTTTTTTCACCATATATCCCAAGTCCTTAGAATGTGTTCAACAACACTAGGATTAGGAAGAGATTAATATTTGATGAAATAATCATGTTAATTGAAATTTGTAATTAATTCTAAATGTTAAAAGAATGCGTGGAAACCTTGGAATTATCTCCTATAAATAGGAGCACATGGGCTCACATTAGGTAGGTGACAACTCACCTTGAGTTTAGTTAATTGGTTGGTAAATTGAGTACACTTCAGAAATGCATCCTAGGTTCCTACAAAATAAGGATTTTGATTTATGCATGTTGAGGTCCTATAAAATAGGGGGTGATGTGTACAAGGTTCAGTTCAGTGAAGTTCAATTAAAGTTTAGTGAAGTTCAGTTGAAGTTTAGTGAAGTTCAGTGAAGTTCAGTTGAAGTTCAGTGAAGTTTAGTTGAAGTTCAATGAAGTTCAGTTGAAGTTTAGTGAAGTTTAGTTCAAGTTCAGTGAAGTTCAGTTCAAGTTCAATTCAATTTAGTTTAGTTTAGTTTAGTTTCATTTAGTTATGGTTTAGTTCTCTTCAGTTAGTTTTAGTTGAATTATAGTTGAATTTAGTTAACTTGGAATGCATGGCTAATAAATTGATTTGCATGAAAGATAACAAGTACTAACTTCAGTTAATAGGGGATGAACATTCTTGCATAAATGGCGTTGAGAAATATTTTAGTTAATAAGAAATATCTTGGACCCACTTTGGGAGCCCAAGTTGGCTTCTTGGAATTATCTCCTTTGCATGTTGATATATTTTTGAAGGCTTAGTTAAGTGGGGCCCTCTTTTAGTTTCCAACTTTGAGGATCAAGCTTTAAGATATTTACAGAATAAAGGTTGAGTTATGACTTCAGTTTGGGATGCCCAAATGGATGAAGGAGATGATTTGGCATTGTTCTTCATGAAAAAATCTACTTCCATGAGATAGGTATACCTTTTAGGGTTAGGGATTGAGCATTTTTATTGTAACTCATTTGGATTTTACAATGTTGATTAAAGCCTATTTATCTCAAGCAATTTGAAGAGAGTTATGATCAATTATTATTGCAGGTTGTGAAGAATATTGGTGAAGGCAAGAAGAAGCATTCTCAAGCAAGAATTGGATCTATTTTATTTAAAAGTTTGAATAATAGAGAATAATTCTTGGTGGATTTTTTTCCTGAAAGGTTTTCTCCATGGTACATCTTGTGTTATCTTTCTATTATCTTGTCTAGTTCTTCTATCAAGTTTTGTCTACATTCTACAACAATAAAATGGATTAATCAAGATAATCACCTACAAAGAATTTGTAACAAAAGGAAAATATTATTTAGATAAAAAATCTTAAAGTTTTACAGAGTATTAAGCTAAGAAAATGCCTCAATTTTCAACAACATATACCATAATTGTCAACATTTTATTTTTCTCAAACTTGAAGTAAAGATTGTATTTAGTAGACCTTTTGCTGAATCCTGGCTTTGTCAAGTATCTATCCAACCTTGCATACCAAGCTCTGGGATCTTGTTTAACTCTATATAATGCCTTCTTTAACTTACAAACTATGCCTGGTTTGTTAGACAACTGAAAACCTTCTGGTTTCTCCATATATACTTCTTCTTATAGTTCTCCATTTAGAAATGTAGACTTGACATCCATCTGATATAATTTTAAGGTAAAGATATCAAGTTTCCACAATCCATCATGCTGTTCAAATTTAGTTTCTAGTTTTGATTGTGTAAATTTTTTTATATCGACGTTTCGGATGAGCTAAAAATTCCAAGAAAATCCAAAAGGCCTGCATTCTTGCTACAGGTGAATTTTTTTCTTCAAAATCTATTCCTTCAACCTATGAATATCCTTTACATACTAGTCTTGCTTTATTCCTTACCATTTCACCATCTTCATTCAACTTATTTCTGAATACCCATTTTGAACCAATTGCATTATTGTTTGTAGGTCTAGGGACTAGTTCCTATGTCTCATTCTTCTCTATCTATAGCTCCTCTTTCATTTCTCTAACCCAACTTTCATCATTACATGCTTCACTCATAGTCTTAGGTTCTATCTTAGAAAGTAAACACAAGTTTACCTCAACCACTTTTCTTCTCATCTTCACACCTTCTCTTATGTCTCCAATTATTTTTTCTTCTCGATGATTTCTCTGTACAGATTCAGGAGTCTTAGGTGGAGGTTCTGAAAATTATTCTTCATCACTTTATTCTTTCTCTTCCTTTTCTTCTTCTTGTACTTGCCCATAAATAGGATCATCAGGTTCAACTTCATTTATTTGTATTGGTATATGCATAGCTTCATCAACCTTTACATTATCACTTTCAATCATTTCGCCCAGTCTCTTATTAAAGCATCTATATGCCTTGTTTTTATTTGAATATCCAAGGGAAATTCCTTCATCACATCTAGCATCAAACTTTCCAAGATTTTTCATCATCTATACTAATGTAACATCTACTTCCAAATACTTTAATTTATTTAATAGTAGGAGTCTTACTAGTCCACAACTCATAAGGGGTCTTAGTGTTGTTACCTCTGATATGAACTTTTTTAAGATTGTAGATAGTTGTGTGGATTTCTTCTCTCCAATACACATCAGGAACATTTGCTTCTTTCTTCATAGTTATAGCAACCTCTTGAATAGTCTAGTTCTTTCTTTCTACAACTCCAAACTATGAGGGGTTCTAGGAATAGAATAATATCTCGTTCTACCATGCTCTTCATAGAATGCATTGAACTCACCAAATGTAAATTCTCCACTTCTATCAGACCTTAAGCATTTTATTTTCAAGTTTGCCTCATTTTATACTCTTGTCGTAAACACCTTGAATCTATCAAGAGCTTGAGCCTTTTCTCTAAGAAATGTAACCCATTTCATCCTAGAGTAATCATCAATTAAGAGCATAAAGTACGTATCACCATTTAGGCTTCCTGTTCTTGTAGGACCACAAAGGTATGTATGGATTAATTCCAGCATTCTGGTAGATTATTGTTCCTTTATTTTAAAATGATTTCTTGTTTGTTTTCCCAATTGGAAACTTATGCGAATTGAATTTGAGGGCTTTGTGATTCTAGGAAGATCTCTAACAACTTCCCTAGAAGTGATCTTGATTAGACTATCAGAATTCATACGTTCCATCCTCTAGTGTCATAGCCAACTCTCATTAATTTGAGAAACAAAGCATTGACAATCACTACCTTTAAGTTGATAGATGTTTCCATGATTTCTTCTTCTAGCTTCTACCATAGTTATAAATATTTTTTTGATCTCACAAGTGTTATCCTAAAACACAAGCTTAAAAGCTTTGCATAATTTTTTTCCAACACTTAAGAGATTATGCCTTAAACCCTTTACATAATAAGCATCATCAGCATTATGTCTTCCATCAATACTAATTTTTCCTTTCCCAAAAATCTTAGCACCAAAGTCATCTCCAAACATGACTATTCCTCCATCATACTTCTCAAGTTTAGTGAACTTACTCTTATCTCCAGTAATATTATTTGAACATCTATTATCAATTACCCAAAAGTCTTCATCCTATCTAGCATGAAAAGAAGTTACCAGAGTACCTTCTATTTCATCCTTCTTGCTCTTTGGATCAGATTCCTTTTCATATATTCCATGGTTAGTGGATACAACTTTATTTTCCTAGGCTAGAAACAAATATTCATTTTTATCCTCTTCAAAGTCAGGTTCATCATAAAAAATTATTGCATCTTCTTTGACATAATACAATTTCTTGCACTTCTTATCCTTTTTATCTTTGTGATTATTGGTATTGTCCTCGTTCTTCTTCTGTGTAGCTCTATTAGGACATCTTGTTGCATAAGGACCAATATTTCCACAATTGAAACATTTAAAAGGAAACTTGTCTTTGTATTTACTAATACCTTTCTTCAATCTCCTTGTGAAATTTTCTTCCAAATCTTCTAAATCATCATCAACATCACCATCTCCTATCTTCATTTCTTTAAAAATTGTTTCAGTATTTTCCTTCTCTCTTGCAAATTTTCTCATCTCAAATGTAATCAAGACACCAAATAGATGCTCCTTAGTAAATGTCTTTGGATCATATGACTCTTCAAGATTAGATAATTTGTTAATATAATTTTCTTCTAGGGTTATCAAGATATTCTCAATTATATCTTCATCTGACATGGTACCACCTTGATTCTTTATTGATTCTTGATTCTTGATTTATGTTGCTATAAGTTCAACTCCCTGATAATAGCTTGCAATGTATTCTCCATATTTCATTCTCAAGTTCTTAAATTTATTCTTACTAGTTAGTCTCCTTGAAAACTTTATTGTATCATTCCCTTCATAAATGTCTTTCAATTTTACCACTTCATGAGTAGTAGGTAGAGAAATAACTTTTTTTCTTCCAATTTTAGATAGAGCACTGAAGATAGCATACCTTTCCCTTTCATTCCCCTCATAAATTGAAATCTCATCAACAGAGGAAGGACCATCAGTTGGTATAACATACTTTTTCACCACAACCTTGCAGGTATTGAAACCAAGTGAAATCAAATAGCCTCTCATCTATTCTTTCCATTCACTATAATTAGCTCCATCAAAAATACAAATCTACAACTTGTGCACCATCTGATCTACCTCAAGTGGTTAAGATTTTCACCTAGGAACCATAGCTTTGATACAAATTGTTGAAATACACAAGAAAACTAAGAGGGGAGGGAGTGAATCAATTGTATGAAATAAATTTACTTCTAAACTTAATCTTTTCACTTTAACTTCAATATGTTATTAAGTGTAAACATGAAATGCAAATAACAGAAAGAAAACACCAAAGACACTAGATTTACATGGAAAACCCAATGAGGGAGAAACCATGGTGAGGATTAAATCACAATATAATAGTAATGCAATACTGTATACAAAGGCTCACTGCCAGAGGGCTAACTGCCAACAAAGGACTCACTGTCCTGAAGGAGGCTCACTACCTACAAAAAAATAAAAGATAAATGAAGATCCACCACTAGGGTTCAGAACATTCACAACTTGATCAAAATATTGTAGACACCATCAACTCACTACTCTTAGGAATCTAACTTATAGTAGTATTGCCTCAATTCAATATTCCATAGTCTTCTTTTTGCACTTGTTCGTACACTTCACTTACTTGCTAGAATCTTGGATGGATGGATATCAAATTCACTAAAACTTGATTTTATTTTATACCATCTTCAACCCTAGAAACATTCTCCAAGGTTGGATATACAATTTCATTTACAAATTCAAACTAGGTCAGCTACTCAACATTCTCATGGTGGATAAGAATCAGAGAGGACCAATTAAATATTTAATTTAGGACCCAAACAATATCTTGGATCAATCAAATGCTTCCTCAAATTGATGCAAAGACTTAATGTAACATGTAGACAACAGGTTAGACAAACCTATTGAAAGCACCAATGTTATTTTAAGTACACCCATCTATAGCAAGATGATCACACATGGATTATTCAACATGCTTCACTAGACATTTTCCATCTCTAAAAATACCTTAGGTACATCTGCAACAATTGCAACAAACTTCATCCACAAAAAGCTCTTCAACAATCCAACCAAACCAACCAGCAAAACACAGGAAAACTGGAGTAGGTCTTGTAGAGTATCAAATCACAAGAAAGTTTTTCAGAACATAGAAACCATTAGAAAGAATCATCTCTCAGATCTGCAAGATCTAAAACCAAATATCAAAAGACCGAGAAACCAAAAAAAAAATCCCAGTCCATAAATAGATAGTTCTGCCAAACCAGTTCACACACTAGTGAACATATTTTTTACTCTCCATCAAACCAAAAGCTAAAACTTAGGATATATTATACATTGAAGCTCATGAACACACTTACAGATCTGCACAAGCATAGGATAAACATAGAAGAAATGGATATCACAATACCAAAGCACACTCAAAACATACACTTCAACATTGCCTTCATTATTTCTCAAATTTTCTCAAAAACACTTGGAAAAAGCACAACTAAAAATTCATAAATATTGCTCCACATACTCTAAGAAATTCTATAGTATCTCAATTATACAAGTAGCATCTGCAACCAACCTGAACTATGTTGACATCAATGACAACATTAATGACAACACCATCACACACATCCATACTTGCAACAATACTATCACTGATGGATGGCTTCTCTGGATACAACCAGATCAAAGTATCTCCAAAGGACCAACATAAAACAAAATTCACTTGTGTGTGGGGAACATTCTACTAGAAAGTTATGCCATTTGGTCTAAAGAATGTAGGGGAAACCTATTAGCGAGCAATGACTACCATATTCTATGATATGCTACATATAACTATGGAGGATTATGTGGATAACATACTAGAAAATTATATCAAATGAGAAGACCATTTGACCAACCTAGAAAAATTAATTGATAGGATTGAACAATACAACTTGAGGCTCAATCCAAAGAAGTGTGTATTCAAAGTAACATTTGGAAAACTACTAGGGTGGATATTTTTAAGAAGATAAATTAAGGTAGATCATGCCAAGGTGAAAGATACATTAGAAATACCTCATCCAAGGGAATTGAAGCAACTGAGAAGTCTACAAGGGAAACTATAGTCTATCAGGAGATTTATTGCATAGTTGGCAGACAAGTGTCATCCATTCACCCATCTTCTACACAAGGATACGACATCCAAGTGGGATGAAAGATGTGATCAGGCATTCCAACAAGCCAAAAATTATTTGTTGGAATGATGGATCCACCAGTGGACCTTTGCCAGAAAGAAATATTCAACCACAAAGAAAGTATGATAATGACATGAAAATAGAGATTCTATTATGATCTATTAGATTGATAGATAGATGGATATTTTCCAAAGAGTACATATGCTTGATTATATAGGCAAGTGCTAAACCTAGAATGAAAAGGATGTTTCCAAGTGTTCAAATCACACTTCATGTGACAACAAGAAACCCTAACCAACTACCTAGGGAATGATAACAAGATGGAGATAAGTTCTAGAAAAGACAACTCATCTTCTAGAAGGGAATCTTATCTCAACTTTATTAAATGATTAAATACAACTTAGGACTAATATGATTAATTAAAACCTAAGTTAACTTATGCTAGTGTAATAATTAATTAATTGCACTAACACCCCCCCATAAGTGCAACTTAGGGAGACTAGATAAGCATGCACCTAAAACTAAGATGAATGCAAGAAAGCATGAATGGGTCCCGACAACAAGGCCTGATCAGGTACCCATGTACAAATGCAATAATGAGGTAGAGAAGGAAAACCCAATGGGACAACCCCCCCTACAATGAGATGACTACAACAAAGAAGCACTGGAAGAACACTATGGAGTAACACTAGAACCACAATCCGACAAGTAAGGAAAGATACTTATGTCTACAAGAAACCATATTGAAATCATAATAATGCAACAACAGACTCGATGCCATGGAACACTCGAAAACACCAAACTGAAACAACCCTGGAATCCATAAAGCAACAGTAGATGAAACGATGATGACATAATCTGAAAGCTATGAATCTCGATGCCGATGTCAAACTGAGACTAAAACTTTTCCATGAGAACAAGTACCATAAAGACTCAGGAACATTAACCACAAATTTAGTGGCCCTCAAACTGAGATGGATCTGAAATGAATCTAATATGTGTCAAGCTAAGACAAAAAAGTAGCCAAAAGAAACTAGGAAACCAGATTACAACCCATGCGAATTGTCATCAAAACACAATGAAGATCAAAGTGTATGCACACTCTAATCAGATTATTATGCAAAAAACCCCCCCTAATGGAACTTTATGTAAGTTCATTTATTACAATACCCCATGACTGTAAAAGGAGAACATGCAAAACATGCATAAATCAAAGACAAAATGCAAACTTACTGCATAAAAACAAAAAAGAGTCTATGCACAAACCAATGTTCACATTTGTTTCCATGATGAAAAATAACCTCAAATTTGTGTAGATGACCAAATCTGAAAAATGGCCTAGACCACTATGAAGTGCTTGAAACAAGCTTTCCGTCAATATCTCGTTTGCCAAAAATGGACATCATGGCCAAAAGTTATGAATTTTTTAAAAAAATTGAATTTAGCTTGCAGGAAATGGGTTTTCTAGCAAAAACGTTTATTTCTAATTTGATTTTTGGAAAATCTACTCACAGTTTGTAGACAGAAATAAAACCCCAAAAAAATTTTGATGCTAGAAATAAAACCCAGAAATCATTTTCTTGATCCAACATGTAGAAGATGAAAAATTGATTTTTTTAACCTTTAGCTAGGAGAAAAATGACACTTGATGCTTTTTAGACTGCAATTTTTCTCCACATCTATGCAAGATATGCAAAATCTAAAAGATACCCAGTTCAAATTTTGATGCTGGCTACAAAACCGAAAAATAAATTTCCTACAAATGAGTGAAAACTAGATTTTTGACGCAAATATGATGACGACTCCAATAAAAAATGGCTTGCAACAAACCCTTGCTTGCCAAAGAATCTCACTAGCCAAAATTTCTTGATCCTGGGATGAACCTTCACTAGAATAGCTCTAATACCATGTTGGAATGATGGATGCACAGGTGGACCTTTTCCAGGAAGAAATATTCATCCACAAAGAAAGTATGATAATGACATGCAAATAGAGATTCTATTATGATCTATCAGATTGATAGATAGATGGATATTTTACAAAGAGTACATATGCTTGATTATATAGGCAAGTGCTAAACCTAGAATGAAAAGGATGTTGCCAAGTATTCAAATCACACTTCATGTGACAACAAGAAACCCTAACCAACTACCTAGGGAATGATAACAAGATGGAGATAAGTTCTAGAAAAGACAACTCATCTTTTAGAAGAGAATCTTATCTCAACAACTTTATTAAATGATTAAATGCAACTTAGGACTAATATGATTAATTAAAACCTAAGTTAACTTATGCTAGTGTAATAATTAATTAATTACACTAACATTATCTATTCATTCCTTTGGTATTAATGCCACCAATTCTCAATAAATAAATGATCATGTATGTATCTACAACACAAGAAACATTAGGATATATATTAGCATAATTAGATGACAATAATAAGGAAAGAGTGGTCTATTATATCAGCTAATCATTGGTGGGCTATGAATTGAACTATTCACCCATAGAAATATTGTGTCTATCTTTCATCTTTATCACAGAATTTGAGACACTACATATTAAATAGATGAGTAAAGATTATCTCCAAGGTAGATCCCTTAAAGTACCTATTATAAAAAGTATCTCTAAGAGGTAGGATCACCAAATGGATAATGATACTAAGTGATTTTGACATAGAGTATGTCGACAAAAATACTATCAAAGGAAAAATCATAGAAAATCAACTAGTAGAAGAACCGATGGAAGATCATCAAACTTTAACAAAAAAACTCCTAGATGAAAGCATACTACTAATAAAACAAAAAAGTTGTTGGACTTTCTACTTTGACAATTCCCACACTCAACACTACTCAGGAGTAGGTATCTTATTTCTCACACCACAAGGAGATAGTATACCTAAGGCATACATAATTTATTTCTCGTACACCAATAAAATCTCAAAATATGAAGCGCTAATCATAGGACTAAAGATGGACATCGAATGGAGAATAAATAACTAAAATTTTATGGAGACTCTCAACTAGTAATCAAGAAATTAAATGATGAGTATCAAACAAAGGATGACAAGATATGCCATATAAAAGAATGGTGGACAATTTCAAATGATAGTTTTTCATCATCACCTTTTAAAAAATTCCTCGGATCAACAACATGTAGCATTAAACACTATGGAGACAATAGGATCACTCCTTGATATTCCACAAAACATTCCAAAATATGAATTCAATATCCTGGAATTAGAGCTATTTTGTGATGTTGTTGGTCCTAACTCACCATGGTACCAAGATACATTTGACTATATTCAACATGGTATCATATATGTTGACTTAACAACAAGCCAAAAGAAGACCTTCATCCATAGAACCTCCTGATTCACTATCTTAGGAGATAACCTATAAAGATGAAGTCTAGATGTAACATTACTTTGATTTATCAACATGGAAGAAGTGAAAACCACTTTATAGGAAGTGAATGAAGGTATTTGTGGGTCTAACACAAGTGGACCTAGTCTAGTACAAAAATTGCTAATGATGGGGTACTATTGGTCCTCAATAGAACAAGAATGCATCCATTTCTCAAAAATATATCATCAATGCCAACAACATAGTGACCTTGTCCATGCACCAACATAGGAACTAAGACCTATAACAACACCATGGCATTTCTCACAGTGGGGATTAAACTTGATAGGTAATATCTCTTGTGATTTATCCAATGGGAATAAGTTCATTATCACTACAACTAAATACTTCACAAAGTGGATAGAAGCAATTCCATTAACATACATCATGATGAAACATATATCCAATTTCATCTTGACTTATCTGATCTGTCGATATGGAATTCCCTAAACCATTATAATGGAAAATGACACCCCATTCAAAAATTGAGATGTCAAAGAGCTTTGTTCCAAATTTTCTATCCAACACCGATTATCCACGCCTTACTACCTCTAAGGAAATGATTAGACTAAAGAATCCAATAAAACCATCCTAAAGATACTAAAAAATATGGTTAATGACATCGAATGTGATTGACATTTGAAACTAAACCCCTCCCTATGGGCTTACCGAACCATTATTCATACACCTACAAGTGCCACACCTTTCTCCTTGGTCTACGGATCCAAAAAAGTCTTACCTATTGAAGTTGAAATCCCCTCACTATGAGTATCATTGAAAGGTATAGTCAATAATGATGAATATCGGGTTTCTAGATTGAATGAGTTGGAACTCTTAGATAAAAGGTGTTTGAGTGTGTTAAACCATCTACTAGTTTATCAGAATTGGATCAAATGAAGCTACAATAAAAATATCAAAAATAGAAGCTTTCAAGTTGGTGACCTGGTACTAAAAGAGAACCAAAAGATCCAATTGAATCAGGATGGGAAGGGGGAGTTTGAACCAAATTGGTAAGGTCCTTTCATCATCATAGCAAGCTATGGCTCTGGAGATTATCAATTGGCTACTCCTGAAGGAGAAGATTCAGTCAAATCATTGAACAACAACCATCTTAAGAGGTTTTATACTTAGGCACATCAGAGCATCTCAAAAGAAAATCTAAAAAAAACAAAAATCAAGAAAAATGGAAGAGAAATAAAATACTCTTTAAGTGAAAACCACTTTGTGGCACTTCTAGGATAGGTAACCCAGTGAAAAAATATCAAGCAAGTGCTACATTTGAATAATACCTACATCTTTATCTATCAGTACTATCTGAAGCATCCACCCATTTGTCTCATAATAAAACATGCAAACCAACCATGGCTCGATGACTGATTAAGTGTTGAACCTTGCCACACCATCAAAATTTGTCTCCGCTAAGGAGGGTAATCTTGTCTCGAAGTGGGGGAAACTTCTCAAAACTAGTAACGAATTGGGACCTTGCAAATCCCATATGGCCAAAAACATTAGAAAATCAGAAACATCCAAAAAATAAATAAAATAAAAAATAAAGTAAAAACCATCAAATTCCCAAAAACATGTTATGATTTGAGTCAACACTAGTTGAACTACGTGGTATTTGCATGTACAACATAGGAAAGACTTATCTTTGGTCAGCCCTCAAGGCCTTAGTCAATCCCCTTAGGTGTCAATAATGGTCTTTTAACTTAGTCAAAAATACAAAATTAAAAATAAAAATTTGAAAAAGAAAAAAGTCAAAAACATGTTCTTTCAAACAAGTGAACTATGACCCTTTTCATGGATAACATAGGCAATGCCATCATAACTAATGATCCCTTAAGGCCCTAGGTTAGTCCACCAAAACATGAAAAAGAAAAAATTCAAATATCTTAAAAATTAAAAAAAACTCATAAAATACAAAAACTCCAAAACAAAGTCAATTAATATAGTCAAACTATGATGTCCCTGTGTTCATCTCATAGGAAAGTCTTATGTATGATCAAAACCTAAGGCACTAGGTCAGTCCCTTTAGGTCCCCCCTATATGTTTCTAAATTTCCCAAAAAACAACAAAAACAACATCAAATACTCAAAAAATTGTAAAAGGTCCAACCTCCATTATCACACAACCACAATAAAATCATCATCCATAATAAATAATCGTCACACTCACCTTTTTCCAATGCAAACAACAATCAAAACAAACATAAAAATAAAAAAAATCAGGGTAAAGATTGAAACAATTAGATTACAATCAAGTTAAAAAAATGTCTACCATACCTATTTGAAAATCATATCAACAATCCTAAACATGAGTATTAATGGATAAAAAATTCTTACAATAGACATCATAAATATATTTCATCATGAAACATAAAAAAAACTATGGAAAGTGATAGTGATACTACAACATTGTTTATCTTTTTATAGTCTTATCTTTTTTATTTATCTTAATACCACATTCCCAAGATCTCTCAAGGATGTCCATAATGATTTAGACGAGAAGGAATGGTGGCATTAACTATCGATTTATGTTTGTTCTATTTGTAAGATATTTTTGTGATACTACCATTGCGAATAATTGCTTTGTTTTGTGTATGGAAGTTGTTTTGAGAAAATATGTGTAGCAGTTGCATGTTAGGTACTTCATACCTATCTATGCAGTTGGTCCAAAATGTTTTAATACGACTCAACCATATACTCTAATAGATTTTTTGTATGTCAAGTCAAAGTCCACACAATGGATAAAATTCCACCTTGGTAATCAATACCCTAGTGCATTGTGTTTTTTTGTTACATCAAAAGGTGTTGTTAAAAGATACAAAGCCTCTATGGAAGCAAAAGAAAAAATCATCACAAAACTAAGAACATCAAATTTCTATCCATATCTAAATCATCCAACACTTCCTCTAACTAACAACTCCATCCTGCATCAAAATATCCTTAGTACCACATCCATCCTACATCCACAATTTCATCCATAAAAATCATAATCAAAATAAAGCAATTAAACATCATACATCATGTATAATAATCCATCACATACATAAGATATCATTATCCATCATATATCAAACATCCATCATCTACATAATTAATCATCATTCATCACATAGCTATATAAATCATCTATCCATCCACATCATATGTATACATTATAAAAGTACAAAACATGAATGTGTATATATCAATATCCATAATCATCTCATAACACATAATAAAGTTGAATCAAAGTATGGTATATCTCATATATCATCAAAAATTGATAATTTCATGTACATCATCAAGTCACATGTGTGAAATCATATACAAATAAAATATACATATATACGAGGCCTCAACTAGGCCAATGAATTTATATACAATAAACATGTCTATAAGATCTTTGATAAAATACACATCACAATGATCAAGTAAAATAAGTTAGGTACTATCCATCTCGAGGTGGAGATCTTGGTTGCTCTTGGCTCCAATGAGGAGAGGAATGCGATATAACTAGAGGCTGATTAGGCTACTTGACAAAGTGACCACTTGAATCTGCCCCTATTTGAGTGTTAGGCTCTCCAAAACAAGGCCATCACTAAGCTCTGTGAATGAAGTTCTTGTAGAGTGTCTGGTAATATGTAACCCTCTATACTATCTACTCTCTCTTATCCTGATGTTGAGCCATAGGAATAGATGAAGCCAATGAAATCTCTACAAATAGTCTAAGCTACCTCTCTAGGGAAATCTCCTACTTGGCAACATCTCTCTTATCTATAATCATCTCTCTCCTACTTGGTAGTATCACAATCGGTAGTCAGAAATGAAACCCGTGCCTTAGCGACCTTCCTTTGAGCGATATCTACATCTCTAGCCACTATTAACTAGGCAATTTTCACTATCCCCACTACATCCCCAGGTGGAGGAGGAGGATCCTGTGCTACTAGTTGATCCTGCTGCATAGGATCAAGCTGTCCTTCATCCTGCTGGTCTTGTTGACCATCCTGTCTGGCTCTCCCCAACTACTCAACAATGATCTTGAGCTATTATCTCTCACCCCTATGGATAGTCACACCTTCTCTCCCTATGGATAGCCCAACACTAGTAGGATATGTGAAATAGATATGAAATCAATGAGCCCACCATTGATCATAATCATGTGTAGTACATAATTTTGATAGTCCTATGAGGCATCCCTATCCAAATAGAACAAGACAATGAAACTCGACAACAAAAACTATAGAAGAATCCTAGAGCCCCCACACCTTGACCTCTTGGGTGGTCCTCTAGAAGTGAGTATGGTAATCATCTACAAATTGTTTATGTCGCTCGCTAGATGGCCGAAGAACATGATCTAGTAGATAACACTTGAGAAAATAATCAACACGACCGATCAACCACCATGCCTATAGAAAGAATAGAAGTTTATCCTATTCATCGTACCACACCTCGCATCCCACCATAGTCTCCAAAAAAAATCAAGCATAGCATCAATAACACGGTGCCTGTAAGATAGTTGGCCAAGCCAAGTATAGTGTACAAAATTAGAATATATATAAGAATATGGATCCTTTGGATCCTGATCCATGTCACCATCAAGTTTTATCTCTGGGATGTTCTCCTAGGCCCATTCATGCATAAAAGTAACACTAGGAGAAATGGAACTACCTTCCCGATATGTAGCCTCATGCATATCTCTTATATAGATGTGCAAGGAGACAAGGGCCCCATGAGTACCCTGTACCATGCTTAAACATCTACTTAATGCGGATAATTGAACCAACTAGAAACTTTCTACCTCATTGATCAGGAATGGTGAGCATCGATATCAGAGCACATAGAACCAAAGAAACAAGATCTACACTATGAATAAATGAAGATAGGTCTATCTTTTACTCCACAACCCGAAGCCACCTTACACCGAGAAATAACTACATAGCATGAGTACCCTACCTCACATAATAGGTAAAAAGCTCTCTATGAATTAAAATACAGAGATTCCTCCATACATTATCCAAGGTGACAGTGGCCTCATTGGTTAGTAAGTGAAAGGATAATGACTCGAAGTGCCATCTCTCAATGAGGGTAGTCATCCTCGCCCTATGACATCTAATTAGTGGCATGCAATATATGTTTCAAATTCCAACAAAATCTAGCAAATCCTACTCAAGCTCATTGAAACCACTAATCAAGTCAAACAACTAACATGACTTCCACTCTCTCGTGTAAAGCGGTTTGAGAACTACCTATAAACATTCAACCCATGACATTAAGAATTTTCTATGAAACACAATACGAACCTAAGATTGTGAACAAACTAGTGAGAAAAAAAAAAAAACAATAGCAGTTACTTTTTTGACAAAAGCAGTAAAACAAATCAATAGAAAACCTATTTTTGTCAAAAGTGGTCAGAAATAGCGCTACAAATAACAAAAGTGACTTAATTTCTCAAAAGTGCAAAAAAACACAAAGATGGCCATTTCATACAAAGAAAGTCAATAGAAAACATCTTAGGCATGAGAGAAAACCAAAAGTGAACATATAGAGTGATAGTGAACAGTTTAATCAAAAGCGGTTGAGAAAAGAAAAAGTGGTACAGATAAAAACCTCAAAAGTAGTCAAAACGATGTAAAGTGTAAATTTCATGAAATTACCATTATTTCCTAAAAAAAATTCATACATTAATTAATAAAAAATGAAAATAATAAAATAGGGAAGGAGAAGGAACATACCATGACACCTATGCTAGCAAGCCTCTCAAACTCACGAACCACCTCCGCACAATGTGGCGCTCCTACAATCCTTGACATTGTGAATCAACAATCGCCAAATCAAGGAATCTAGAGACAAGAATTTACTAAGGGCTAAGAATGCAAATGAAGTAAATTGAACCCTAATTACCTATTTTTACCCCCCAAACCCTATTTTTTTACCTAGGAAACTCTCCTAGATTTAAATTATGAGTTCTCGGGAACATCTAAACTATAAACGAGGGTCCTAGAAGCTTAATTTTTCATCCTCTACACATCTAAACTAAAATCAAACCTTGTTGTGAGATTGACCTAAAAATGATTTTTCGGCCAACCTCTTGAGGGAGCAACCCAACATTGTACTCTCATTCCACTGATGTCGGAGCACAATGGGGTATACAATTTTTTTCAAATCTAGATCTTAACATCAAATTCTTTGAAACAAAGAAAACAATGCTTTGTCTCAAAAAGGAGCAAAATGTAGACATGTAAAAATGACTGAATACATATCACACATCCTGAATAAAATATTCTCATCATCGACATCATTAACACTTAATATCACTACATTTTGTATCATTTACATCGAACACCCTATTTTCCTTTATTAATTAAATAATCTTTAAATTATTTAATTAATTCACTATTTTATCATTTATCTAAACTTTATTCCTCTTGATTAATTATATAACATCAATTATTTAATTATGTTGCTAATAAACCCTATTCCCCTTAATCAATTAAATTAATATCACTTAATAGTTTAATTAAATCACTTTCCCCCTTTCTAAACAAAATAATTAAATTATCTATTCAAAACATCATTTAAAAAGGTCAAAAAATAAATAAAACTTTATTTGTTTATGTCAAGCATGAATTTACATGCTCAACTCAAAAATTCAATTAATTAATTACTTTCACCCCTTTTGTGATTTTGAAAATCACAACCACTGATTGCTCACTCTGTTTGGCTAACTGATTCATTTATTTCCTAACTAATTCATCTATTTCCTAGCTACTCTATCTATTCTTCAATCCCACTGAAAGCTCGACTTGATTTCCTCGATTCCATAGATTATGCAATCTGTTTCCTCTGATTGTTCAATTAGAATCCTTAATTGATTCGATCACAAAAGCTAACTAAGAAATCTTATTCCTTTCAATATCTTTCAACCGTTGATCTTCATTCAACATTATTTAATCTTTCAAGTTTATCTCAAAATGTGAAATCTATAAAATAACCTTCAACCTTCTCACAAATGATCTAGACTTCACATAAGTAAAGTGCTACACACTTACCTCTTGAGCACATTACAATTTATCCTCACAATTCTAGTTCAACCTTTGTGCACATTGAAGCTTTTACAATGCATAATGGAGGATTTACATTGGTTACAATAATATGAAATTAACATCAAATGCAAATACAACTCTGACATGGGATGGTACAATTTTTTAGTTTTGAATTCATTATGTTATCTTGGGATATTTTTATTTGCTTTCATTAGTTTAAAAGATTCATTTCATGAGTAATAGGCACGAAATCTTAATCTTTGTTTGAATTATGTTTTTATTTGATTCAATTTTGTTAATTTTATTATGCTTCTAATTTCACCCCTTAGGACAATAGTAACTTTAAATTTAATTTACAATATACATGTACTTGCACCTCATGCGAGACACCAGGAAATGGAGGAGCATTGAGTGACAACCCATCAGGTGGAACCAATGAGGATGTCAATTGTCTCCCCTAAACCAACATAAATTTTTAAAACATATGTTCATGATTGAATTACAAATTAAAAAAAGATTTCATATTATTTAAAAATTGAAATCAAAATACCTCGTAAGGGTTTCCAACTTACACTGGTGACAACATATAAACTCAAGGAGTAGATGATTCCCCTATGGTCAGTGTCATCTACACCAAAGAATTTGATTGTTAAAACATTACAATTTATTTTTGATTTATATGCTCATTAAAAACATGTACATGCATATTTATACCTGTCTCGAATGGTCTGCAGGGTGATGCTCTATAATAAGAAATTCAACATATGAAATGATGCCACTAGATTCTCCACCAGAATCTCCATGTCCACCTGAACTGGGTGTAGCCTTATCAGGTCCATAGCATACATGATGAAAATTGGTACATATGTGGTTTTTTGATACTCAAGGAGTGGTCCTAGGACCAAATCTATGCATCACTCCTCCATGGTCGTGGTATCTAGCTACAATAGTCATCACTAAAGTGTGTTCATCAAGGTTGCATGCGAGCGTATATAATGATCCTAATGTAGATACTAGTGCATGATGGGTGTAGGAATAATAGGAGCAGGAGGATCTACAAGAGGTTGGGCATGAATGGAGTGTTGGGGATCAACCTGTGCCCCTAACCTCTATTGTGGCATGCTACCACCAACACCTTAAAATGATTTAAAATCAAAATAATTGGGATTTTGCCCCAAAATAAACTTTGCATATAATTTCCTCAAAAAGTAAAGAGGGACCTCCAAACTAGCATGTGGTGGATGGCCAAATACCATCCATTGTCACTCCAAAAAATATGCATACATTTGTGGATGTCTACACCACTTAATCAATATCCTAGGTTTATTTGTAGGAATAGGTTGATTAGTGACATGGTTGGTAAAATAAGGTGTAAGGTGGGATTTTGTTATTTTAGGTCAAAAATATCTTTGTAGGAGAAACAATCTGAATAAAATTATCTTATCTCCTCTTGATGGTGGCAATTCCTATCTAAGTCTGAATCAATATTCCTAATAGCATCAATAATGTTTTGCATCATAGATGAAAAATGCCTCAAGTGTGGAGAAACCAATGCTTCATTTTGAATAGCATTGATTTGGTAATGAATGGATATAACATTATCATTGATTCGGGCTTGCAAGCAAGCCTCATCGGATCCCGATACCAGATGTGGAAGATTATGAGGTGGAGAGGGTGGTGGATGGGGAGGATGAATAGGTGGATCATTAAAAATATCATTAATGTCAAATTTATCCATGATGTATATAAATGGACCTGCAAAAATTATACAAAATTAACAAACATACATGCATACATAAATCATTAACATACATACACATACATACAAATTTCAGAATGTAAGATCTAACTATGTAATTTTCATACATGTACGCATACTAAAAAATAAACTTTAAACATACACAAAAAGATCATTATTGTGATATGAAATCTCATACACATGCACATACATACACATGCATACATTAGTAACGTACATGAGTGTAAAAAATATAGTATATATGTGCATACACATACATACACCATTTAACTTGGTCATCTACATACAAATTTCAAAATGTAAGATCTAACTATGTAATTTTCATACATGTACAAAATGATGGCTTTAGGGATTAGGGTTTAGTATATCAAAATAAAGCCATATTCTAGGAAAAAATGATGGGTTTAGGTTTTATTATATCAAAATAATTTTAAGTAAAACAAAATAAGTATATCAAAACATTTCTATTTTTTTTCAAAATGTGTTAATGTAATCCATCATAGATACACCTCTAAAAATTAGAATTATAAAAAACAACAATTAAAAATTTAATACAATATTAATTAATAGGTCCATCCAACAAATTATTTATAAAATATCAATCCAAGGTCAAATTCTTTATAAAAATAAGATCATTTTCAGTATGAACTACAAAATTCAATCAAATTCAATAAGATAATTGTCTTAAAATAAATTGTTGTGGATTTCTACTACATCTCTTCATTTCTATGTGTTTTCCTTTTCAGAATGAGACTGTATCCTCTCCTCTAGACATATTTGATGCTTATCTAAGACCACATCCATGAACCTAACGACATCAACAAAATTTTGCATCGTAGATGTAAAACACCTCAAAGGTGGTGGAATACATTCTTTATTTTGGATAGCGTTGATTTGATCATGAATGGATCTAACATTCACATTGATCCATGCTTGCAAAAAAGCACCATCGGATTTAGGTGGAGGTTGGGTTTATGAGGTGGAGTGGGTGGAGGTGTAGGTGAAGGGGGTGGAGATGGAGGGCGTGGGGGTGGATTATATATATTTTCAATATTGAATTGATCCATGATCTCTAAGATATAAGTGAACCTACATTAAACTTGTAATTTCAAAATGTAAGATACATGTTTAAAAATCCCCTTAAACCATTCAATATAAATGACCTAATTGAATACAAATGAAAATGTGTAAAGATCATTTATGTTTAAGGTATGCAAATGAAAAAATAAATAATTTTTAATGTGATCTATGAAATCACATTAATTGTCTAAGGCATGGCTTAATGGGATCCATGCATTAAGGTCGTAGGACAAAATGATGGCTTAAGAAAATAAAATTTGGTGAAATTTCCCAAGGCAACCAAATTTCATTAAGGTCCTAGGACTTGAAGGGTGGCTTTAAGGTTTAGGGTTCAAAGTTTAGGGTTCAGGGTAATATGATGTCTTAAGGGAATCTATGAATTAAGGTCTTAGGACAAAATCATGACTTTAAGGTTTAGGGTTTAGGGTAATAGGATGGCTTAAGGGGATAATATTTGGTGAAGTGCAAGATAATGCTTCTAGCTTTAAATAATTATTTTTACATCAATGTCAAACTAAATACATGATAAATTACATGAAGAAATATCTTTCTCAACTCTATGTATTTACTATAAGTTAATATTTTAAAGGGTTGTCAAAAGGTTTAGGGTAATAGGATGGCTTAAAGGGATCTATGAATTAAGGTCCTAGGAAAAAATGATGGCTTTAGGGTTTAGGGTAATAGGATGGCTTAAGGGGATCTATGAATTAAGGTCCTAGGAAAAAATGATGGCTTTAGGGTTTAGGGTTTAGGGTTTAGGGTAATAGGATGGCTTAAGGGTATTTATGAAGCAAGTTAAAACATAACAAGCTTTGCAATAACCATAATTTGAACTTATCATTATGTTCTATGTAATGTATAGTTCTACATTCTCCCTATATTAGCCCACTTTTGACAATTTAGGATAGTATCTATGGTCTAACATTGCATTTATAGAAATGCACCTATATTTAGAGAAAATCATTTATTGAATTGTTTTAAACAACATTGGGGTTCTTCATTTTGAGTGTGATGATAGCTAGAACTTGAAAATGTTGAAGCTTGGGTGGGTAGTGTTCATGACAGAATTAAAAATATGTGTAGAGCCTTTGAATATTCTCATACCATGCAATGACATTGAATCATTTAGCAAACCATTTTTATTCACACCTGACAACATTTTCTTGTGGAACAGTTGATTGAGATAGCTCTTGTTTCAATTGACCAACCTCTCATGAAATCTCATTCATATTATAATCTTTTACGATCTTATCATGAGAAGCCTTCGTCCTCCCCTTCCATGAGAAGCCTCTCTTGAAATTTTTGAGGCCTTAAAATACCTAATAAGAGGATGGTGGTTTTTAACTTCCTCAAAACTTCCCTTACAAATGTGGTTATTTTGTAGGAAACCAGGTTGGTTTTTAACTAAATATCATGTATATTATAATTGTTTAAAAATTTGGTTTCCTTGGGAAACTTCACCAAATTTAAGGAACTTATTTGATCCCCTTAAGATAGATCATATTAGGACCCCTTAAGATGTAGTTATTTTTTAGGAAACCATGTTGTTTGATGAGTATAATTTTGGTCTTATTTCTTTAATGGGAAGGATCTAGTCTATAGTTTAGTCTAATACTTAACATGCATCTAGTGGTCTTTACATGTTATAATTTAAATGTATTTAAATGTATGAGAATTCCTAGGTAGTGTGACCTAGAATATTTCATCATTAAAGATAATAGATTTCCACAATCCATGAAGATTATTGTTGAGTGCTTCTGGCTTAGATTGTGTAGTAATTTTTTGCATCGATGTTTCAAATTACACTTTGTGATTCATCATTAGGATAAGGAGAGAAAAAGGAGTGTGAAATGAAATGTCGGTGCAAAAAATTACTACACAATCTAAGCCTGAAGCACTCAACAATAATATTGCATCATTTTAGAAAAGTGAGATCTTAGTTTAGTTATTTATTTTTTATTACTTTAAAGTTGCCAATTTGTGGTAGATAATTTTTTTTCATTTCACCACAATTGGAAATTGGATTTTTCAATTTTGAGCATAGCTTTCAAGTTAGTGTTAAGAATATCGTGTTAATGTTTGAAGTGATTTAGATGAGGAAAATATTATAAATTCTTGAGAGTGTTTATGGGTGGATTCAAGGTAAGTTTTTTTGGTTTTGAAAGGAAATAACATCTATCTTGCATACCATTATCATCTAATTTTAATATTTAGAAAACAATATTAACATATATGAAATGAAAAAATTGCACACACACACACACATACACACACATACACACACACACACACACATATATATATGTAGATAAAAATATATATACATTAATACCTACATACATATATATATAGATATATATGTATGTACATGTACATGTACAAATATATGTATGTGCATGTACATGTACATGTATGTATGTATACATGTTTTTATGTATGTAATTGTACACATATTTATAAACATGTATTCTACATCAAACATGGAGATTCTATGTTATCTCATATTGTAATTAAATATTGCATACCATTATCCTATAAGTTTTTAATATTTAGAAAATAAGAATTTAATGAAATGACAAAAAGATATATACAAATTTTTTTTAGGAAATGACCCATTTCCTAGAATATATATGCACATACACATTATTAGGGACCTTCTTCTCCTTAAATATGAAGGTGTTGAGTCATTTAAAATAATGTTGCTTAATATTCATAATTTCATTAACCCTTGAGTGGAAAAGAAAACTAAGTACATTATCAATATCCATGTAACTAATTTAAAGTGATGATTGCTAATAGTGGTACATTGACATTTAAGAAAAATATCAAAATTTCACTATTTAATATTGATAAAGCAATGCAAGAGTTAAAATGTACCACTATTGAAACTTAAGAAAAATATCAAAACTTCAAGGTTTCTATTCAATTTCTAATAGTGATGATTACAATTTGACATGTTTTTTTTCCTTTCAATTTTTTTTGTGACTTGTAATCTTGGGTATTGAATGGATTCACACATTGGATGTCATCCCATGGGATTTCACTATTTAATATGGATCTAATTGAATATATGTAAGTCATATGATACATACATACTGTAACGCCCCACCATGCACACCCCAAAGGACAACTAAACAACTAACAAATGTCGATTTTTTTTTTTTTTATAAGTAAGAAATATGCATTAACCATTGATTAAATAACCATACAACATTATGATGATTACATAACATCACCTAACTAGTCCCATGGGGTTGCATGATCTCATTACTCACATTTGTCTCCAACCAATAACATGGTTATAATTAAATACCAAGAATAACGCAATATAAACATACACTACTCAAGATAACGTAATGATAAACAAACATCCATCCATGATCAATCGATATGGAAAAGATACATACATAATTTTATTACATAACAAATCTATAGTTCAATATTACAATTGTGGAGCATATTTCCACAGATACAACACATCAAAGATACAATAGTACATTGCACTCTTCTTCCCTTATCACAATGGGAAGAGTACATCCATACAAGAATGATACATCAACAAAGAAAATAATACGCAATGAGATCCATCAAAATGAAATATAGGTCATAACACCAAAACTATCACCAACATAGTTAGAAAGCTCAAGAACCACTGCAATTGGTACATCTCCGCAACATCATGATCATTGGTGGGGAACCTAATGGGTGTATAACACATTCCACTTGACCATGTGAAACTGCTGGTCCACCCCCCATGCTAGGAGATGACAAGAGGGCCCACAATATAAAAAAATGAAAATGTACAAAGCTAGCATGAATCCACAATCTAGAAGGCAACACGACAAAAACACAAGAACAATCACTTCCAGAGGTAAAGAACAATAAGGGGGAAATTACAAACATACTTAGTTGCTAAGTGTAGTGTGCCATCGTATGGTTCAACATGGGTTACCCAATGCAAATTTTCATAGGTTGTCGACCCCCCATCTAGGTTACCCTGGCAACCTCAACCAATCCTTGACCCCCATTCTTGCACATGTAGAATCAACTTACCTTTCTTGAGGACAAGGTAGTTGATTTTCCATTCTAAGACTTCTCATCTCATCCCAAGCCTATACAAGCACTTGAGCCATAAGAGAGGCATCCATTATCTTTCCTTAGTGTGATTTATACCCACCCCTAACTATTTATTAGGTTATCACTTGATTAACTCAAATTCCACATGAGTTACCTAGGAGACCACTTAGGGTTTCGGCCCCCATGGGAAGCCACACTCCCTACTAGCAACACAACCTCAAAATCACAAACTCAAAGGATGGGGTGTACCTTCATGCTTATTTAACCAAGACATGGAAATTGCAACCACATGTCATTAGAATACCAAGGTCACACATTGGGCGCCATGCATAAAACATACGAATCAATCAAGCAACGTGTACCTCCAACCTCCCCAATCACATACATGACAAAGAGGTGAGTTCAAACAATGAGGAGATTGATGAAAGATAGAGGAATTAAAACAAGATACCCAGTTGTAGATGGATTGACAACCAAAAACTTGATGAGACCATTGAACACATCCCATCTTTGTATGCTTTGCTTAAGCTCCAAGCACATGAAATTACATAGGTTAGGAGGACTTAGGGTTGTGCATACATCACATAGAAGACACCCTTACTACATACATATATATTCAATCATAAGGAGTGTGTGGTTGGTCATCATGTCGTGTTGGATAGTTTGGGAATTCTATTCTAAAAAGAACTAGTTAAAACTTGTGGTGCAAAAGGGACATAAATGAATATAGGCAGAGAAATTTCCAACAAGACTATAATAGGAAGGGAAAAGTATGAAGGTTACCATGGAGGACAACCAAGAGAAGAGGGGGTGAGGAGGGTGCACAAAATCAGAGTCTTGACTGATGAAGACACATTGTAGAAGCTAATAGAGCGACAAAAATGTAAAATATAGAGGCATAGAAGGCAGCAACAAGAGTAGTAAAGAGGTGCACTAATGCTCAGATACAAACTATTAAAAAATCAAATGAAGACATTGAACAAGCTCAATGAGGCGAATTACCCAAAAATCATAACATGAGGATTATCACCAAAAGAATTAGGAACATGGACGTTGCTTGCGGAAGGAAGAAGCATGGTTGGTGATAAAGGCAGAGGAAAAGAAACCATCTAGACAAAACAAAAGAAACCTAGACCATTGATCAAACTAAGATTAATTTGAGACTATCATCACCTCAAAATTGAAGCTACAACATGTTAAGGCATGTTGTCATACAAAAATGGGCTAATCCTATTTCACATATCCAACAAATGAATTTTAGTGATTAATAATTAATCATCCCACAATGCATTCTCTAGAAGATTTTGGGATAAGATAATGAATAAATCAATAAATAAATGTATTGGATTCAATCAAAATAGGGCAATCAATTATTCATTTCAAAGAAAAGAGAGGAAAGAGAAAAGAACAATAAAGAAACCCAACCTGGATTCCTTAGCTCAAGAACTGGAGATAGAATGCTAAGTCGAAAGCTTCCAGATGTTCGTTCCTTCAAGATTCCAGCTAAAATTTTCCAAAACCCCTTTCTTTGTTTTTCAAAATCTTCTCTTTTGAGAATCAAAGCAAAATTATAGAGCCACCCCAAAAAAAACAATCCTCCTTCCTTTGAAATCCTAAAAATAAAAAAACATCAATCAAAAGTTGAAAACTCTATTTTAGTAACTTGTGCTATCTTTTTAAGTTCGAACCAATGAATGTATTTGCATGTGAAAACTTTCCTTGATTAACATTATCACTTAAATTTTCATTTAGAATAAAACCAAAATTATAATTAAATAAAAAATATTATAATTGAAATAATATTCTAACTTACAATTAAAATTATTAATATCAGCAATTAAAAATACTTTACTCATTTATATCAACAAACATATTTAAATTTACAAATTAAATTCAATACTTTAATTAAATACTTAACATTTTCACATCATCACTTTAATAATTAAATTTAATACTTTAATTAAATTGTTAACAACAATAATAACCATCGTTAAAATAAACTAACCAATTAACAATGTAATGCCCCACCATGTAACCCTAGAGGAAGTTGCAATTAACTACTCAAACGCTCAATTTTATTTTTTAAAGTATAATAAACATGTGAGTTCACTTTCTATTCCCAACAACCTCTAAGGCTACGAAATTAAGGTTAATTTTAAACCCATACATACATCATAAATACATCCAAAACATTTTAACTACTTAAAGAATTAAATGCTCATACAGTCCATACATGAAAATTACATCATAACAATAAAAAATACAACAAGATTCCATATAACATTAACTTAAAAAATAAGATTACATCACTCATTCCCCGAATGAGGTAGTACATAAAAAATTGATTACATAATACAATCAACCACCTCAAATATATCTGAGGGGTAATAAATAACAATATCCATCTAAAATGATTACAAAGCATGAAATAAAAACTAGAAACCATGATCTCTCCAACTGGAAATCTTACCATCATGAACTTAAGATAAAGGGGACCCAATGGTGTAGGGTGCACATTCCTCCCAACCAAGTGGTACCCATAGGCCCACCTAACTTGCTAGGATATAGTAACAAGGTTACCTAGGCAAGACCATCTACCACTAGACACAGGCTAACATAAAAATAAACTTAACAAACACAAGAACAACACTAACTCAATGTCACAACACTACTAGAGTCAAATAATTAGATACACAAGTTATCCTAATGTATTGCTAACCTAGGAGAAGTGTCACCACAAAGATGTATGGGTTACCTGACAGATCTTTCCAAATCTTGACCCCCATCCAGAATCACTCTCCTACGGTCACCAATGTGGAAAAAATCCACTCCAAACTAAGGAGGAAACAAATAACCAAAACCACTCCATAAAAAGGAGGAAAAACATCCCTGTTCATGGAAACCAGGTGACTCACTGAAAATGGTAGCACCCTACTCAAGGGAATCATAAAAGGCAAGACAATAAAATATAACCCCCAAACATTAACACACCTCTACTCGAAGACTTACAAAATCTCAACAAACACTTCTATTCAATTACCCCAAAAGCTACTGAAGAAATCACATTATTAAAGAAATTTAAAACCATAACAAATCTATCCTTCAGATCTACTAAATCCAACTTCAATATAGGAGTTTCAATAATACACTTTCCCAAATTATCTGACTTAAATCAATTTTCATTTTCAACAATACATAAATCAATTCTTCTCACTTAAATCAATTTATTGTTTTCATCTATTCAAAAATCATATTCCCTCATCAAAATTATTATTTTAAAAATATCTAAAGATGCATTAAATGCATTCACCTATTTATACAACAAAAATTATTTAATTCAAATATTTTAAATACTAGGTTGACTCAAAATAAAACATAAACCCCATTTCCCTTTTTACTACTCAAAGTCTTAAATAATTTTAAACCAACTTCCCCAAACTAGAATACACAGGAAATAACATGAAAGGAAATTATAAAGGAAATACACTACTTTTGGATATACTAAATCCATTTCCCTTTCATAATGAATCCATAGTAAAAAAAATTGCCCTAATAAAAAAAATTAATTAAAGTAAACTAAAAGTCTCTTCAGATACAGAGAAGGGAAATACTAAATTTTACAAAAAAACCAATTCCTCGATTACTTTTAAAAACAATATAAATAAAATCACTGAAAGGTTAACTCGCCCAATTTCCCTACTTGGAATTATATGTATGCAACCATTTTAAAATAAAATTATTTAAAACATATATATTAATTCATACACACTGAATATATACATAACCATATATATATTATTATGTATATACATTATATATATTTAATATTTAGTGAACAAAATGCCCTTTTTAATAAAACATATTAAAATATTATTTAATATATATATATATATATAATCACAAATCAAAATTAAATAAATCTTATTGAATATTGCAATTTCCATTTATAAAATAATGTTTACATGTTAAATTGCATAGCCCCAATACCCATGAGTGGGCATACCGAGGTAAAGAGAATGGGGGGTGGTTGTACTACTATCACTCCCCATAACTACATGGGAGTGGGGAGGCAACCATGGTTGCCTCCACACCGGCCTCCCCTTGGGGTAGTGGTGGTGGGGGTAGCCATGCGCTACCCCCCACATAGCCCCCTATCAATCTTTAAAGATTAAAACAATAAAATTTACCAGCAACAATTTTAAAAGCAGGGCTATCAAATCCGCCATACAAAATATGCATATGTAATATATACAATTATATATATATATATATATATATATATATAAACATGGTTGTGAACTTAAAATACTAAAATTGGGGAAACATTTTCCAGAAAGAGTTTCTACAGGAAAGTTTTGCAATTTCATGGAGAAATCAAATTTCAGAGAGGAAAATATACAGGTAAAAAATTTCCCAAACAAATTTTAACACAATTCTTTCTTGTTTTCCCAACTCAAACACAGAGGAAATCAAATCTTGAAGAATAATAATGAGATTCCTACCATTTAAATCACAAGGAAATTTTCCTGATAAAAACCACTTATAGAAAAACTTCATCCTAAAAAAAGGTTAAAATTTCTTTCAAAGCGGTTTTCTTTCTAGATCACTAAATATTTCTTTTTCGATTTCACTAGTTGTCCCTATTTTACTAGACAACCATTAACTAAGCTTTTCCAAAAATGATTTCACCTACAAAATAAATTACCTCTACAAAACAGATAAATTATTTACGGAGAATTTAACTACAACAGTACAATATTTCTCACACCAAACACTCTTTTCCTATAGAGAAGATGTCTAAAAACACTTCAATTAAAACTTAACAAACAAAGAAAGGAACCTGTAAACCAACGCTTGTGTATTTGAAGATTTGGTGTAGAGCCTCCTCCACAAATTTAAGAAAATGTTCTAGAGAACAATGACTTCCTCCAAAGAAAATTGATTTCCAGATCACAAGAGCAATCCCAACAGAACGATAATTTTGCTAACAAATTTCTACAGATGTAAAAATACCAAAATAATTTCTACAGTAAATTCTTTTTCCAAAAATATCCAGATCATAGCTAGAAATCCTTTTTCTAACAAATTCCCAACATCCAAAATATCCCATGCTTGTCATGAAGAAGCTTTCCACTTCCTTACCCAAAGCCAAAATTATCTCTGAGGAATTAATTTTTCTAACACTTGTTGGCATTTTCAAAATATCTTCAACAACCCTCTTGGCATAAAATCCTCTAAATTTCAAAATTAAATATTTAATAATTAAAACATTTCCCCTTTTTAAATAATCAATAAATAAAATAATCCAAAGATTAATCTTTTTATCAATTCAAAAACCTCTAACATTAACATAGGATTAATCTAGTAATCAACTTTTAATAATTTAATTCACTAAATCATTTATAAAGCATTTTAACATGATAATATGAAGCAATAATAAACACATTTAAACAAGAACAACTGACTAAACCTGACGACACACTGAGGCTAGGGTGTAGAATTGACAAAAGTAACCTAGCCACTTTCTCCCAATCAACTTTATCGTTGGATCGTTACACTCAAACTTGTGAAGTCAGGTGGAGTCGATGTCATATACCTGCAAACCTGTAAACTAGGCATCAATAAAACATGTATATAAACAACATAGTAAAACACATTGTGAAGAGGAAATCACAAAATCGTAGGGCGCTCACAAGCGAGTGATGTAATTATGTCCCCTTCACCAATACACTATCATGAACTGACAGTTCTAACATAAATAAAATACTCATGTGCACTTACTATGTTATACCAAACCATCATTATACTAATTAGATCATGTCAAATAAAACATCAAAGAGATTACATCACACCACCACAAATAGTCCACATTGCTCTATACATAGAAATCAAAATATCAAAGCATCATAATCTAAACATAAAAGTAAAATAGAGGGGTGTTACATTCTCCCTCCTAGGGCCAGGCTTAGTCTTGGAAGCCTGCAAATACCCCTAGTACAAACTCCATAAAATCACATGTAATCAATGGTTCCAAAACTGAACCACTCCATACACCAACATAAAAACAAAAACAACCTGTGCCATAATCAACCCAGCCAAGTACACTATCAATCCATACAAACCAACATGGTGAAACAACTACCGACCAAGACTCCAAAACACATATCCATGATTTAACATACATAATTCACATACGCACCAATACACATCACCATAAATCACAACACAAGGCCACACATGGGTCCATCTAGACACTAGAAAGCATCTTACTAAACCATGATACAAAAATCCGTGAACCAAGAACCAAAGTCCATATCAATTAATCCATACATCACAATCGGTGGCTTGCTGGTGTTAGGCCACACATAAGGTGAGACCATCCAAACAAGGCCACAATGACCTATCTCTTGTTGTATAAGGTGATTAGCCTCCAAGAGATAGTCATCACACATAGGTGAGTAGTGGGTCCTAATTGCATAACAACTTCACATACCCCCAGTCAAGGTTCCCTACATCTAATTCCTCGTATACATTAACCAAGTCCACCTCATACGTCCTTGGAGAGGATTCACATTACGACACATTTCCAACATTTAAAACAATAAAGATAACTAGCTTAGCCGCCAAATTCATAAAGAAGAGAAAATTAAAGTTCCATTTCAACAATAAGGCAATAAATACGTGTAACTTCAATACTAAATCAAATATATAACCACTAGGGTTATATGAAAATAATATCAAAAGGCATGGCTAAACCATCACAATCAAATATAAACAAGGTGTCGACCATCGCAATCAACTGAAAAATCATCAATAACCAAAAATAAAGTTCACAATATTTAAAATTGCACTATACAACACTGTGTGACTAGATACTAGCCACCAAACGAGGAAGGAGGAAACAACATTTGGTTATGGTAATAACTCTCATGTGGTGTAGAGTGAGCACATCATCCACATGACCCAAAGTGTGTCCATGACTATCACATCGTCACTCAAAATGGTCATACGCTAGCCGAAGAAGGCACATACTAGTCATATGTGAGGCGGTAGTGTGTATGTGGGTCCACAGAAGTAGGCACACGCAAAACAAACCCTACATCACGATACCTCATGGAGAAGAAAGACACAGGAACCAACTCTAGCCAAAGGTATACATGGCTAGGATCTACTCATATGCTACCCGACCAACATGGTCGAAGTAGCCATGAGGATCCCTCTACAAGTGTTCGAGGCCCCATAATGCTCATCACACAAGTAGGCTATCAAAGACAATATCATAATGTTGCTTCACGTGTCTATTTATGTGGCATCGTATAACACGAAATCATCACCATCACTATGTTGGAACATCAATGGGGTGTGACATCATATTGCATCATATCGAAACACATACAAATACACTATATCACAACATCATCACCAACACTATGTTAGAACATCAGTGAGGTGTGGTATCCTATCTATTACATCACGTTGAAACATGTTTAGATACACTAAATATATAATGAAAAATAATAATATCAATATGGGGCTACCCAAGCTTCACCTCTCATATGCACGAGGTTTACTCACTAATGCTAGATCAACGTCCCTAAGGATGGCCAAAAATACACTAACAAACTATGTTGTTGTACTCAAATCTTTGGGGATTGGGCTAATACATATGGAACAAGTGTCCTGATCCATCATAAGGGAAAGTAATAGGTACATTTCCTCAGGCTTGGTAGAGTTGAGATGCTCTACGCTGCAATATTCGTATGCTACACACTCCACCCAAGGATCTTTGTGGCTGCTACTATCCCTTCACGGATTGACGGGCTAGAGAAGCAAAAGAAAAGAATCCTATGAAACTAACTTTCGGTTAGTCTTATATATAAGTTTCAACCACACATGGGTTGGCCCTCAATTAGGTAAAAAAAATGCATACAAACATAATGGTATGGTTAGTCCCACACCAAAATATGAATTTTCCCCATGGATGGGTACCAAGTATCACCATCCCATGGTCACACAGAACAAGTATGGGGTATTTACAAAATTCAAACACGATACAGTTACTAGTTCCTTACATTTACAAGGGGTACAACTACATACATAATCCCATAAGAACATCGAATTTCATAACCCATGGGATACATATCATAATTTTCCATCCATAACCTTTTATCAATTATCTTATCACACTACTCTTTTCCACAGAGTACATCATGGTAAATGTTGCAGCCATGAATACGCGATCACTTAACAATTCCACTAACATATTCACAAGGACAACATAGTGGATTGAAATGTACCTAAAGTACCTAGCGTATGAACCTAGGGCTCTGATACCATGTGTAATGCCCCGCCACGTAACCCTAGAGGAATTTGCAATTAATTACTCAAACACTCAATTTTTTTTTTAAAGTATAATAAACAGTAAGTTCACTTCCTATTGCCAACAACCTCTAATTATATGAAACTAAGGTTATTTTTAAACCCATACATACATCATAAATACATCCAAAGAATTTTAACTACTTAAAGAATTAAATTCTCATACATTCCATACATGAAAATTACATCATAACAATGAGAAATACAACAAGATTCCATATAACATTAACTTAAAAAATAGGATTACATCACTCATTCCCCAAATGAGGTAGTACATAAAAATGTGATTACATAATACAATAAACCACCTCAAATACATCTGAGGGGTAATAAATAACAGTATCCATCTAAAATGATTACAAAGAATGAAATAAAAACTGGAAACCACGAGCTCTCCAATTGGAAATCTCGCCATCATGAACTGAAGATAAAGGGGACCCAACGGTGTAGGGTGCACGTCCCTCCCAACCAAGTGGTACTCGTAGTCCCACCCCCCATGAGAGGAGATAGTAACAAGGTTACCTAAGAAATACCATCTACCACTAGACAAAGGCTAACGTAAAACTAAACTTAACAAACACAAGAACAACACTAACTCAACGACACAACAATATTATAGTTAAATAATTAGATACACCAGTGATCCAAACATACCACTAACCTAGGATAAGTGTCACCACACAGGTACATGGGTTACCTGACAGATCTTTCCAGATCCCGACCCCCATCCATAATCACTCTCCTAAGATCACTAATGTGGAATAAATCCACTCTAAACTAAGGAGGAAACAAATAACCAAAACCACTCCATAAAAAGAAGATAAAACATCCCCGTTCATGGAAACCAAGTGACTCACTAAAAATGGCAACACCCTACTCAAGGGAATCACAAAAGGAAAGACTATAAAATACAACCCCCAAAAATTAACACACCTCTACTGGAAGACATACAAAACCTCAACAAACACTTCTATTCAATTACCCCAAAAGCTACTAAAGAAATCACATTCTTAAAGAAATTTAAACCAGAAAAAATATATCCTTTGGATCTACTAAATCCAAATTCAATACAAGAGTTTCAATAATACACTTTCCCAAATCATCTAACTTAAATCAATTTTCATTTTCAACAATACATAAATCAATCCTTCTCACTTAAATCAATTTACTATTTTCATTTATTCAGAAATCATTCCCTCATCAAAATTATTTCTTTTAAATTATCTAAACATGCATTAAATGCATGCACCTATTTATAAAACAAAAGTTATCTAATTCAAATATTTTAAATACTAGGTTGACTCAAAATAAAACACAACCCTCATTTCCTTTTTTACTACTGGAAGTATTAAATAATTCTAAATGAAATTCGCCAAACCAAAATATAGAGGAAATAACATGAAAGACAATTATAAAGGAACTGCACTACTTTTGGATATACTAAATCCATTTCCCTTTCATATTGAATCCATAGTAGAAACAATTGCCCTAATAAAAAAAATTAATTAAGGTAAACTAAAAGCCTCTTTAGATACAAAGAAGGGAAATACTAAATTTTATAGAAAAACTTGTTGGCATATGGCTAAGTAGTTTGTCTTGTAGGTGTTGTCATTGATGGCAACCCAAGTTATGCAACTTAAGTCTTGCATCTGAATGAGCAACACTATTTTTAGCTCCTACTAGCAGAATAGAGCAAAGAATAGGAGATCCGGTTAAAAGTATAAAATTTGGTCTAATCATATCACTAGATAGGTATTTTGGGTTATGAATCCTTGAGGAAGGTTTGCAGAGGCTTGCAGTATCTCAATTTTTAGCACACTCACTGATAAGTGATCTAGGAGGTACGAAGCACTAATTTGTCAACTATCTATGCTAGAAGGCTGACCTGACAAAGATGGAATTTGCGGATGTATAAGATGAAATTAATTATAAGTCTCGATATTGAATTAAGTATTGTTTGGGTCCTCTCTTGGTCTTAACCAAATTTGGAGGATGCGCATAAAGATTTTATGGTGGATCTGGCTGACAAGTTAAAATATCTCAATATTGTATGAAGCCGACTATTGAATTAATTAATTTTTTATTGTGGATATATATAAGAGATTGATTCCTTCATTTAATTGAGATAGAAAGTAAGAGATGTGATGTTTGAATAACAAGAAGAAAAAATTGTGAGTCATAGCAGAGTAATCATGCGAAATTGATGTGAAGAGTAGTAGAGGCAAAAACAGTGCAGAGAGAAGTAGAAAATCAGAGAGCAGATCTAGAATAAGATTCATGAGCTTCATTGGAACTGTTACCTATCATTGTTAGATGCTATCATCTCAATTCACCTCTTCAGATGGTTTTAATCTAAATTTTGTGGGTAGTAATCCTTTATCTTTTTAGTAGTGTGCTCTAGGCAGTGTGTCTGAATGCAAGTGCATTCCTTTTATAAACACTATACTTTGAGTACTCAAATTGTGGATTTATCTCCACCGTGGTTTTCCCCCTAACAGGGTTTGCACACAAAAAATTTGTGTTTCATGTTTTTATGGATGTTTAATTTCAATGCATACATCTTTTCCTTAATGGAATGATGAAATTCTATCATGTCTTGAATGAATGAAGTTTTAATATTGATGAATACTGATTCACCCCCCCTCCCCCCCTCAGTGCTCCCTTGAGTCCAACAATTGGTATTAGAGCAAGTTCCTCTGGAGAAGTTTTTCAGCTTGAGGTAGACCTTGGAATGTGATGTACTCTGGTAGCCCTCAACGATAGCTTATGGTAGATCTTGATGACCTTGATTAGTCTAAAGCAGAAGTTCAAGAATTGAAAGCAAATCTTAGAGATGTTGAGAAATTCATTCAGTCATTAAAGGATCAAATAGTCAAATCTAGGGTGAAGAGGAAAGATCTATGTGATCAGATACAACAGAAGGGTAAGTGCACCAATCTATGACACAATTTTGGCTCTTAAGATGCCACTTTTTTAATGAAATCAGGAAAATCTGATTTGCACGAGAAAATAAAGATAGTTATGCTCAAAATTTCAAGATACGGAAAGAAAAAAAGTTGAAGTGCTCCGAGTCTAGTTTCTAAGCTACTATTGTTTTTTGAAATTAATGAAGATTAAGGGTCTCAAAAGGGGCCCAAACAGTCCTATTTTTATCAAAAAAAATAGCATAGCATCTAAGGGCTCCCCCCTTTTTGGTTAATTTTTTTTTAGTATTTCAAAAATCCCAACGGTGAGAAATTAGCTAACACCATGTAGTTTATCCTCCTTCTTTCAAATAATTTTTTTAATGAATATATAATATTTTATGAATTTTCAAAGTGGACACAGCCTGAAAATCTAAAGTTTGAGTGTGCTCCCCCCCCAATTTTTTGCAAACTAGTTCAAAATTGATTATTTATTTTCATCATGTGTAGAATGGAGTCTAGTTTCAAAAAACGTAATTTGTTTCACGTTCTGATGAACGTGTAAAAATCTATCCTATACCTAGCACATGTTGGTTTTTGACCAAAAACGAAGGCATTTACAATAGAAGACATGGATCAAAAATTGAACTAAATCAAAATAGAAAAAGAATTATATATTTAGATAGCTGAGATAGAGGTTAATGCTATCACATTTTTTTTATAAACTTGCATTGAAAGACGTGCAAATGAGATGGGGAGCACGGTCCAAAATATGAGAAAATTTAGCAAATCTTGTTAATTAACACATCTAAAGTAGGCCTTTTGGCGAGTGCCAAATGTGATGAGTCATTTGGCGAGTGCCAAATGTCCTGCTTTGCACAAAACTAGATTTTCGCTTTCTCTGTCAGGGAAACTATATACATGAAATAAAAATTTAAGTATAAGTTGACATTTACATATGGAAAAGATGTTTGAGAGTGGTTTCAAATCTATAAGAGTTATAATGCAAATTCTAGTTTTTGGAAGATCTTAAAAATTTTAGACTTAGTCAAATTTCAGTAATCAGCATGTCAAATTTCAGTAATTAGGAGGTCAAATTTTAGTACTCAGGAGGTTGAATTTCATCTATCTCACTCATTTTCATTTCTTATTCTCTAGACCTCTCTCTCTCTCACTATCTCCATCCCTTTATCTAACAATATCTTCCTTGAGCTCAAGAACTATGTCTCTACATGTCTGTTTGTCTCTCCTTCCCTCTCCAATATCTATCTCCCTCCCTCCTTCCCTCTCTAAATTTTTCTCTCTCATCCCTCTCCTTTAATCTGTATATATCTCTCTCTACTCTCTATACCTACCTATCCCTCCCTCCCTCTCTCTCCTCTCTTTCTCTTTCTCTTTTCTTCCCTCGCTCTCTCC
>CM021101.1:454232086-454501855 GCA_007115665.2 Sequoiadendron giganteum
ATTAGGGTTTAATGGTTGAGGGTTGAAATGGTATAGGGGTTGAGGGATTAGGGTTTAAGGTTTGAGGGGTAAGGGTTAAGGGTTGAGGGATTAATATTATAGAGCGGTTGACTGATTAGGGTTTAAGGGTTGAGGGTTGAGGTGTTGAGGGATTAAGAGGATATGGGGGTTGAGGGATTAGGGTTTAATGGTTGAGGGTTGAGGGATTAGGAGGGTATGGGGGTTGAGGGATTAGGGTTTAAGGGTTAAGGGTTGTGGGTTGTGGGATTAAGAGGGTATGGGGGTTGATGGATTAGGGTTTAACGGTTGAGGGTTGAGGGTTGGGGGATTAGGAGGGTATGGGGGTTGAGGGATTAGGGTTTAAGGGTTAAGGGTTGAGGGTTGAGGGATTAAGAGGGTATGCGGGTTGATGGATTAGGGTTTAAGGGTTGAGGGTTGAGGGTTGAGGGATTAAGAGGGTATAGGGGTTGAGGGATTAGCCCTCACTTATCTCACAATACCTCTCTGTCAGGCCTCACTTACCTCCTACCCTAATTCCTTAGGTCTCTCCTTCCCACCCCCTCTCTCCCACTTTGACTCCCTCTCCTTCTCTCAAGTGTCTCCCACCCAACCTCTCTCTCTTAGGTTTCTCCCTCCCACACCCTCTCCCTCCCCCTCTTTCCTTCTCTCAGGTTTCTCCCTCCCAACCTCTCTCTCTAAGAGGGTATAGGGGTTGAGGAATTAGGGTTGAAGGGTTGAGGGATTAAGAGGGTATGATGGTTGAGGGATTAGGGTTTAAGGTTCAAGGGTTGAGGGTTGAGGGATTAGGGTTTAAGGGTCTACCTATTTCTCTCTCCCTCCTTGCCTCCTCTCTCTCAATATCTCCACCTTCTTTCCCTCTCTACCTCTCTCTCTCTCTACCCTTAACCCTAAACCATAAACACTTAAAACCCTCTACCCTCTACTCTCTATCTCTCTCCCACTCCCTATCCCTCTCCCTTTCTCTCTCTCTCAATTCTCTCCCTACTACCCCCTCTCCCTCTCTCAAGTCTCTCTCACTCACTCACTCACTCACTTACTCCTTCTATGTCTCTCCCCTCTACCCTTATCCCTCTCTCAGGTCTCTCTCTCACTCACTCACTCCTCCCTCTATCTCTCTCCCATTCCCTCTCCCACTCCCTCTCTCTCACTCTCTCCCACTCTGTCTTTCTCCCTCTCTCTCTCTCTCTCCCTATCTCATATATCTCCCTCCCACTCTCTCTCTCTCCCTCTATCTCATGTATCTACCTCCACCCCCTCCATCTCTCTTGAATCCCTCTTTCTTGATCACTACCTCTCCCCCAAGTACTCCCTCTCCCTCCTACCCCCTCTCTATCTCTCAAGTCTCTCTCTCTCTCTCTCTCTCACTCCTTTTATCTCTCCCATACATCTATCTCTCACTCCCTCTCTCTCCTACTCTCTTAGGTATCTCTTTCCCACCCTCTCTCTCCCACTTTGTCTCCCTCTCCTTCTCTCTTGGGTGTCTCCCTCCCACCCCCTCTCCCTCTCTATCTCTCACTCTCTCTCTGTGTCTCTATGGATTAGGGTTTAAGGGTTAAGGGTTGAGGTTTGAGGGATTAAGCCTCACTTATATCACAATCCCTCTCTATCAGGCCTCACTTACCTCCCACCCTACTTTCTTAGGTTTCTCCTTCCCACCCCCTCTCTCCCACTTTGACTCCCTCTCCTTCAATTAGGTGTCTCCCTCCCAACTTCTCTCTCTTAGGTTTCTCCCTCCCACACCCTCTCCCTCCCCCCTCTCTCTCTCGCACTCCCTCTCTCTCTCCCTCCCTCTATCTCTCTCCCACTTTGTGTCTCTCCCTCTTTTTGAAGTCTCTCCTTTTGAGAGGAACATATTTGGCGCTCACCAAATTTGGAGAGCGCCAAATGGGTTTTACCTTGAAACAATAAAATTAAGGGTTGACCCCATGATTCAGGCCCACATTCTCCTGTGTTTGTCTGGTTCAGTGCTTTATCCGAGCTAGAAATTCCTTTTTTTCTACAGTTGACTTCATATTGTACCAATCTATGCTTGATCCATCACCTTTTTACCACCAATCTACATGGTAGACAATGTAGAAGAAGATATTTTGAAGTTTCTACATCATTTTACATTATCTGAGGTAATATATTCATTTTGATAAATTGAAATGTTTGTATTTAGTATATTTGTTTGTTTTTGACAATATAAACTAAATTTCCTTAATGATTTTATTAATCATAACAATTGGACTTAGAATTCAACATTGAATTAGATGGGATTTGCATAAAAAAGTTCAATTTTTAGATTTGCATAAAAAAGTTCAATTTTTATGAGTTTGAAGAACAAAAAAAATAAAAAAAAACATGACATTTACTTAACATAAATTTACTTATGAATTCTATTTGCATTGCTTATAGTAGTCCATTTCTAGCATGGTTAGTGGAATTCATTGTATTTCATTCTTTTTTCAACTAATTTGGAAAAAAATATTTTCATCTAATTTGGAAAACCTCATTGCCAAATAAATAGTGAATAATGATAAGATATAGCATCACAAACCCTTATTTGAATCCATATTTTTCATGACTTTGTTGACAATCAAAAATTTGGTTTTGAGAAAAATAAACACAAGAGTCTCTAGTTTTCATTTAGGTGGCAGCAATTTATACCCTAGGTTTGTGATTCTCATTGATTTGCTATATTGAATGGTTTCCACCCCTCTCTACATCAATTTTTTTGTAAAATGCATTACTTAAGTTTGTTCTATGTGTGTTTGTGGACATGTAGCATTCAAGGTCACGCCAAGGAAATGATTGAAGCCTCTAACACCAGAAGAACGTGCAGTTAAAAATGCAAGGCGAAGAGAATAAAAAAATGTTGCTTGTGAAGCAAAGGAATTGCAGCCCATACAACCACAAATTCCCGTGCAATCTAGAAGAGAGATGTAAAATTGGAAAACAAAGGGCACAAATGAGGAAATTTTGTGGAAGGACAGGAATGGATACAAAAGTTGGGGGCATATCATCAACCATAGGTGAAGCTCAATGCACATCTCCAGTTGAAGACACATTGACAACAACATGTGGTTTTCCAGGTACATCAGAAATCACATCTCCAATTGAAGACACACCATAAAAAAATTGTTTTTTGAAAGTACATCAGCAAACACATCTCTATTTGAAGGAACTCCACAAATGACATCTCAAGTTGGAGGTACAACATTGTTTACATGTCAATCTCAAGGTATGTCATCAATTGCGCCTCCAATTGAAGGTACCCGATCTATCCCCGATGTTGTTGACCTTCCCAATATTGACACAAATTTATATTTGAGAACACCTCCTAGAGTTTTGCATAGAAAACCTACTTTTTTATTGATATTGATTCCAATGTTTTGAAATGGATGCCTAATAAGATTCCAAAACGTACATGTCAAAGATATGCAGAAAGGATATGGAGTTTGTTTTTTGCGAAGCTAAGTGAGGGTGGAAGATGCCAACTATTTGCTGAAATGATGAGGAAACTCAAATTTAGGCCCACCATGAAGGCTCTTTGGCTAATATTTTTGAATGAATCAAGTGAAAATTCCATTGTAAAGAACTTGATGAGTGCATATGAGAGCGTGGGTTCCACCTCATGCACGAAGGATAGTTGTGCCACACGAGGTGTGATGAAAAAAACATTGTTAAGCAGTCAAACAAGGAACAAGGTGAACCTTACAAAGGCAAGTAAGTCTTTTAAAATAAGTAGATCATCTCTAGAGCCAAAGGAAGGCATGAAAGAGTGGAGGATTCAAATAGTAATGAGTTATGGGAATTTTCGGGTAGAGTGCCATGGAAAGACATAAGAATTGATCAAGGCTTGAGATCTTTAATTGTGAATTATCGGAAGGATAAAACAAGGACCTATCCTAATAAAAGAGATGTTGTAAGAAGAAGAATTGGTAGTATAAACTGTGAGCCACATCCGATGCATTATTTGGATACCACTCAAACCCAATTTTTTGCTGATTTTGTACAAAAGTTTCCTGAAATTAAAATATGTCAAAGGTATTTTGAAATGCTAAAGCCTTTTTATGTCAAAATAAATCACACACGCACTACTTGTTGTTGTAGGTTCATATTGAGTTTTCTAGCCATTATTATGTTTATCAACGTATATGTGTAGATATGCATACTGGCAATGTTTTGTAGGAATGTAACATAATGCCTCCACCTAAATCATTAAGGAAATTTTTGTCTTCCATTTTATGTGAAAGAAAGGATGGTCAAATTTCTTACAAAAAATCATATTTGGATGGCACATGTGATCATTGTGGTGGCATGCAACATTTTCCAATTTTCCAAAACATGGCTAGTACACACACAATTGGAGACAAAATTGTGGAATTTGGAAAATATACGACAGTGGCATACAGTCTAAAAGATGGGAAAGAAGCAAAGAAGTGTGAATTGGTCAATGATAAGATTCCAGTGTATCAGTTTATGGGCATTTTTTCATGATCGGGTGGTTTATGATTATGCAACGAATACACACAAAGCACAATGGTTGGAATCACAGTTCAAGTTATGCAAGGACACATTTCCACTTCATCATATCATTTCAATTGTCGACTTTGCTGAGAACTACACACTACAACCATAGAACAAGGTGCAATCACAGTACTACAAATCCGTATAGGTTGCTATATTTGAACATATAGCATGCATTCATGCAAATGATAGTACAAAGGAAAATAGGAAAGTATTGAGGGAGTATCACTTTTACATCAGTGATGATCGCACACATTCTATAGAGTTTATTCAAGGTTGCTTTCATATGTTCTATGGCGATCTGGCTAGCAGGGCATATCATTTAGTCAGCATATCATATGGTCAGATAATTATACATCACAATTCAAGAACGCTAGAATGTTTTACTAGTTGACTAGGATGCATAGGATTAGTGGTGTTCAGCATATGTGGAACTTCTTAGAGGTCGGGCATGGAAAGGGGGAGCATGATGGAGTAGGTGCATGTATCAAAAGAGTCATAGCACGAGAAGAGTTAAATTACACAAACACTCTAAAGTTGACAGATGGAAGATCAATTGTCCAGTGGTGCAATGGTTCAATGGGTCCAAGTAGTGAAGGTAATTCTTTAGTTCGTAGATTTTTTCATTTAGTAAATCACACTAACAAAATATGAGGTTTGTTGTACACTAACAGGATCAAGCGAGCTACACTCTTTTAGAAGCTCCAATGCAGGTACATGGACCATCCATACAAGGAAGATGGCATGCTTTTGTTATGCATGTACACTTCAATCATGGAATGATTGTGAGTCAAGAGAGTGGGTTGAAAAATGGTCTATAAAAAGTCTAACCCCACTTGACACTTATTAGCTCCCGACGTCTCTACAAATCACGAAGATGCAATCATCCATTAAATTTGATTATTTATCGGACCTACTAGAACTAGGTAATATATCTTAATTAAAAGTTTTATTATGTTGCTCAGTAAATAAATCTAACAAGATGAACATATCAATGTAGGGCACATTTATGCGGTGATTGCAGATGAAGACAATGAAGAGGGTATAGATTATTACCTGTGATGTTGTATTGAGGCCAAAAAGAAATTGGAGACCATAGTTATAGATGGAGAAAACATAGAATATCCTACAGGTTTGGTGGTTGTTACTGGAACATGGCTTTGAAGGTATCTAGTTAAGAATGTTGTAGTTTGGTTGTTTGAGGACTTCGACACGCATCAAAAAATTCTTCACTATTCGAACCTTGTCGTCGCCACCAACATTCATTTGATCAAATATAAGGGTACACCTATGAACAAGAACTTGTGGAAAGTGCGTGAGTCTAACCACGAGGCAATACTCGACACAATAAAGACTAGAGTAGACCTAGATGGTTCCCTAGATTGATTTGTAAGTATGCACATTGAATTTTCAAAGCCATGTTATTGATCACTATTTTGGACCAACACCTTGCAATAAGGATTTTTCATGATTACTATTTGATGTCATATGAATTTATGGTTGTCATTGATCCTTTTCTGATTGTGACTGTACGTAATACTGAAGTTTGTTAAAGTATATAGAAAAGAACAAAATCGGTTGTTGGTGCAAGTGTTCAGTGGTATGAGAAACATCGGTTACTGGTGCATTTTCTAGTTGTCAATCTTCTCTTTCTTTTCCATCTCCTAGATTTATCGGATTCTTATATGCTACACATTTTATGTTAAGCCTCTCAGTGATATATTTGAAATTTATATGTAGGGTCATCGAGAGATGATAAAGTAGCAAAGGGGCACATCACCATTGTAGGACCTTCAATCGACCTCCTTATCTAGCATGCATGAAGGTGATAGTAGGTCTCGTCAGCTGTATGACTGAAATTATATAGTTATTGCTCTTTTAATGATTTTTATGTGAGTCTATGCCTAAGATTGAGAGGCTTTTGTAGGTTTTTTGTGGACTAATTTCCTTTGATACTACACAACCATAGAGAGGCTACTACCCATTTCTTTTGTAGGGAGTAGGGGATGTACATGTTTTGAACCATTTTGGAATGCAAATAGTTGGGCCAGCTGAGGTGGAATGGAAAAACGAAATCGGGCAACAACTCCTTTTGTCCTTTTCTCAAGTACAATATATTTCATGATTTGTGTTAGAAATGGGAGGATTATTTCCCTACATGTATTGCTACAAGTACTGACAAATGGGAAGATTTTCAAGATGTTCTTCCATCACTATTGTAATATTTTTCATTGACTTACTATATTTTTTGAAGACTCCACATTCATAAGGACCTATTGTTGCATACACAACCATCGCTCTTGGAGTCTTGAGACACTGATAGACATAGACTTGACAGTCATAGGACATTGACAATCATAGGAAATTGACTATGGTGAGTGAATTTTATTGTCAAGCACTTTATAATCATACACTCACTATACTTAACAACTGATCATTACTCATTTCTAATATGTCCTTTTCATTTGCACATTGCCATGTACAGTGACCCTTCATAGTTCCCTTGTGTACATACATTCATGATGCTTGTCTTAATGAATAACCTTCCTTTAAATCTATTGTACTTTGATGAGGTGACAAGGTAGGGGCAGCGTATGCCTCAGAGAAATCAATGCAACCTAGGTCATCTCTAACATACCTTACAGTATGACATTCAACAAAACAACTACTATGGTTCAACTGACTCGATCCCTTAAGGGTGCAAAGTGCAAAAGGGCAACAATATTTGACAGCGTATTAATCATAAACCGTGGTGACTAAAAAATCTTTGTCTAAACCTATGAGATCACATTGGACCCCTCTACAATAACCTCTCTCAGTTATTGCTATCTCAAAGGCATTTTCCTGTGGTGGCGAATTTTCACTTGGGGAAAGTGTTGTCAAATCCAAGTAGTTGAAAGTTGCAAAGTGGTGCAACTTTCATTCTGCAGATCGTGTGACCAAAAAAACTATTCTAATGCATTTGGGTGGGTACATCTACACTAGGCATGGTCTTCTTTTGCACCTAAACACGAGGAATCACTCCGAGCTACGTTCAACCAGATCGATCCCTTAAGGGTCCAAAGTGCAAAATGGATGTGAAATTCAGCATGCTATTACTCAGACACCATGATGCTTAGAAAATTCTCATTTGATCCTACAAGATCAAGTTGGGCGCATCTACAATAACCTCTCTTGATATTCACTATCTTGGAGGCATTTTCCTGTGCTGGCAAATTTTCACTAAGGGAAAAAGTTGTCAAATGCGAGTAGTTGAACGTTACAAAGTGGTGTAACTTTCATTTTTCAGCTCGTGTGACCAAAAAGAATATTCCAACACATTTGGGTGGGTACATTTATGCTAGGAACTATCTTCTTTTGCACCAAAACACACAAAATCACTCTGAGCTATGTTCAACTGGATCGATCCCTTAAGGGTCCAAAGTGCAAAATGGCTGCGAACTTCAACATGCTATTACTCAGACACTGTGATGCTTAGAAACTTCTCATTTGATCCTATGGGATCATGTTGGGCCCCTCTACAATAATTTTTCTCAGTTTTTTATATCTCAGAGGCATTTTATTGTGGTGGCGAATTTTCACTCAGGGAAAGAGTTGTCAAATGCAAATAGTTGAAAGTTGCAAAGTGGTGCAACTTTCGTTCTACAACTCATGTGACCAAAAAAACTATTCCAACATGTCTAGGTGGGTACATTTACACTAGGAATAGTCCTCTTTCACACCTAAACACGTGGAATCGCTTTGAGCTACGTTCAACCGAATCGATCCTTTAAGGTTCCAAAGTGCAAAATGGCTATGAAATTCAGCATGCTATTAATCAAACATCGTGACGCTTAGAAAATTCTCATGTGATCCTACAAGATCATGTTGGGCTCATATACAATAACCTCTCTCAATTTTTAATATCTCGAAGGATTTTTCCTGTGCTCGCAAATTTTCACTCGGGGAGAAAGTTGTCAAATGCAAGTAGTTGAAAGTTGCAAAGTGGTGCAACTTTCGTTCTGCAGCTTGTGTGACCAAACAAATTGTTCCAACACATCTGGGTAGGTATGTTTACACTAGGAATGGTCCTTTTTTCAACCCAAACATGCAGAATCTCTTTGAGCTACGTTCAACCAGATCGATCCCTTAAGGGTCCAAAGTGCAAAATGGCTACAAACTTCAACATGCTATTACTCAAACACCATAATGCTTAGAAACTTCTCGTCTGATCCTATTAGATCATGTTGGGCCCCTCTACAATAACCTTGCTCAGTTTTTGCTATCTCAGAGGATTTTTCCTATGGTGGAGAATTTTCACTTGAGGAAAAAGTTGTCAAATACAAATAGTTGAAAGTTGCAAAGTAGTGCAACTTTCATTTTGTAGCTCGTGTGACCAAAAAAACTGCTCCAATGCATCTAGGTGGGTGCATTTATGCTAGGCATGGTCCTCTTTCACACATAAACACATGAAATCGCTCTAAGCTATGTTCAACCGGATCGATCCCTTAAGGGTCCAAAGTGCAAAATGGTTGTGAAATTCAGCATGTTATTACTCGGACACTGTGATGCTTAGAAACTTCTCATCTGATCCTACAAGATTATGTTGGGACCATCTACAATAACCTCTCTCAATTTTTGTTATCTCAAAGGAATTTACCTGTGCTGGAGAATTTTCACTCGGGGAAAAAGTTGTCAAATGCAAGTAGTTAAAAGTTGCAAAGTGTTGCAAATTTCGTTCTACAGCTCGTGTGACCAAACAGACTATTCCAACGCATCCAAATAGGTATGTTTACGCTAGGCATGGTCCTCTTTTGCACCTAAACAAGTGGAATCACTCCGAGCTACGTTCAATCGGATCAATCCCTTAAGGGTCCAAAGTGCAAAAAGGCTGTGAACTTCAACATGCTATTACTCAGACATCATGATGCTTAAAAACTTCTCGTTTGATCCTATGGGATCATGTTGGGCCCCTCTACAATAACCTTGCTCAGTTTTTTCTATCTCAGAGGATTTTTCCTATGGTGGCGAATTTTCACTCAAGGAAAAAGTTGTCAAATGCAAGTAGTTGAGGCATATATCAAACAATTCACTGCCTTGTCTATGGCTTGTCATGGCATTCCATCACCATAAGACCACTTTTATTTGAGGCATTTTTTCAAAAAGTTCAATGGCTTGTCTATGCTATTGCTTACTATTATGCTTTCATAGATTTTTTCCAAGCATCCATAGCTTGATCGAAAGCATTTGTTTTAGGCTTTTAGCCATAGCAAGAAGGCAATGAACTATTTGATAAAATGCTTTGGTAGACATATATGAAAAATGTCATAGCATAGACAAGGGAATGAACTATTTGAAAAAATGCCTCAAAGAAATGTGGTCTCATGGAATCCTGTGACAAGCTAAAGCAATTGGCAGCTACTCCTAGTTATTAGTTATGCAACGTGAAGTAATTGCATAACTGCTTAGGTTGACTTTGTCAAAAGCTATATTGTAATTGAAATTTTGTCATCTATCAACATCTAGTTATTCATTATGCAATGTGAAGTGATGCTTTGAGTTTGAAAGATTTGCAATGCATGAATAAAAACTACAAAAATCTATTTTCTACATTTCATTAGTTAAACTCTTTATTTTATTTTCTCTCTATATCTCTATGCTATGGAAATGCCTTTCGATTTCAAAAAAGATATTTTTTTTCTCTTGTTATACAATTTTTTACGTTTTTTATCTCTTGTTATAAAAAGGAGTAGATATACAATGTTAAAGAAGAGTGAAAGCACAACTAAATTTATCATTTCAAAGCAATTTTTTTGATGCATTTTTTCAAATAGTTCACTGCCTTCTCTATGCTATTGCTTAATATTATTATTTTGATATATTTTTTGAAGCATCCATAGCTTGTTCAAAATCACTTGTTTTAGGCTTTTAGCCATAGCAACAAGGCAGTGAACTATTTGAGAAGATGCTTTGGTAGACATGTATGAAAAATGTGGTAACATAGACAAGGCAAGGAACTATATGAAAAAATATCTCAAAGAAATTTGGTCTCATAGAATGCCATGATAAGAAAATACAATTGGTAGTTGTTCCTAGTTATTAGTTATGCAATGTGAAGAAACTACATAACTACTTATGTTGACTTTGTTCAAACTATATTGTAATTAAATTTTTGGCATCCAACAACATCTACTTATTATTTATGCAAAGTGAAGTAATGCTTTGACTTTGAAAAATGTGCAATGTAATGTAATCAATGACATGAATATAAACTACAAAAATCCATTTTTACAATTCATTAGTTAAAATATTTATTATATTTGATCTCTATATTTATATATGCTATGTAAACACCTTGCAATTGTATTTAAAAGGCTTAATAGGTCAGTTAGGTGGTATTTGCACAATCAAGTTGTGAATGTATGGTAATTAAGACCAAAATTGTCAAATTTCCATCTTAGAAGTCTAAAAAAGGGTGGTTATGGTGGTTGATCGGCTCAAGGGGTAGTTGGAAGGTGGTATCAAGATATATTTCTGTAATACCCCTAGTTAAGGGTTGATCACTGGTTTTATTTGTTTTCCTGAATTTTCTTTGCCTTGCATAGGCCCCATACAAGTCTATCATGACTTGAGGCTTTGTGTACTTTATTTAATATGTGTTTACTCTCTTTGCATCTATTCTGAAGGTTTAAATCCACCGTTGGTGTGTGTGGGATCAACAAACTTGGCTACTACTTTGTTTTTTGTTTTAGGGGTTTTGAGGGCAACACCATGACACATTAGCCAATCCACCTACTATTCTGACCCTGTTACTTAGTGGATTGGCCTGTACCATGATTATTTTGGTGTATGAATACTTTGGAGGCCTAGAGAATGAATAAACTCGATGGGGTGTGAAGTTCTAATGCTGTTCAGGAGTATTTCCACCATGAAAGTAAGGAACTCAACTACTGAAAGGAATGGGATTGTGAGTGTCCTTTAAGTTAGGGCGGAGGTATTGTGGGGTTTTTGGACCTTTGGAAGGATTGGGGGAGGTCTGGAGTTATGAGTTTCTTTAAAACTCTTGTTTTTGTGAAGGTTTAAGACAGTTTGTGAGTAGAGGAATAGAACAAGTTCTTGGGGCTCTTAAAATGGGAGAATCCTGAGTTTGGTGAGCATCCCTAAGACTGTTTCAAGTTTCCTTGGTTTGGAGGTGATTTTGTGAGGGGGTTCCTTTGGAAATTAGGCCTAATTGTGAAGCCTAGAGTGAGGGAGGTGTATTGAAAGTTCATGTTGGTCCAAAAGAGTTACTATTGGTTTTGGCATATGTTGTGTAACCCTGAAAAGGGTATCTTAATCCATCTTTAAATGGTTAGGTTTTTTGGATAGGTTGGGAGAAATCAGGCTTGGACCGGGTTTTGAGTTTGGTGCAGGAGCACCTACACCACATCATCAATTTTTTTAATTTGAATACATCAATAGGGAAATGTTAGTTTATTTAGGTTTATTTTGTCTAATAAGCTTTGAGAGATCAAGCATAATGCAAATAAAGGGTGTTTTGTGTCTTAGAAGTCAATTAGAAATCATATAAGTTGTAAAATGTCGACAAAGCAAATTTAACACAAACAAATGTAATTAAGGGACCAACTAATCCCAAGGTTGGTTATAGGAATTGGGGAGAAGATGGTTGTTGGAAAATTCTTTAAAAATCCTTACCAAGGCCTGAATGAGAGAGTGGAAGAAGTTTTGTAACAATTTTACACAATAAACACCATAGTTTTGAGCAATTTTCTAGAAAAATACTATTTTCTTGATCTTTTTGAGTGTTGTACAAGAACATATAGGTTCTTCATGGTCTAATAATTTCAAAGGATGTTTCTATATATTTTCTAATTCATTTATTTTTTATTTGGTGTCTTAAATCTTTATTTGTAGAGAGAACCAACACAAACAATAATTGTCCCAGTGTTGCTGAATCAAGGGTTTGAGGGGAAATTTGTGATGTAACAATCAATCCACCTATTGTTTGCTACTATATCTCATTGTATTGATTGAAAACATGTTATAATAAGTGTTTCAAATCATTTTGGAATAAGGATTCATAATTATGTGGTGTTTTTGTGACTGTTCTAAGACTGAACAAGGGTTTTCCAACATGGAAGTGAGGAACCAAAGAGAGGTTTTTAAGAATTAATGCCTATAAGGGTTATATGATGGTCTGATGAGTCTGTGCAGAAGTATTTTGAGGTTTTTAGGGCTTTGGAAGTGTTGAGAGAGGTCTGGAGTTGTATGTTTCTTTAAAACCTTTGATTATGTGAAGGTTTAGGAGGGTTTCTTGGGTTTTGTGAGTTAGAGGCTCTATAGGCACAAACTAATGACAAAATTTGAGTTTTGGAACCATGACCTAAGATTTTCCAAGGCATTTGGATAGATACCTAAAGTTGGAAGGGTGGTCCCTTTGGAAAAAAGGGCTAATTGTGAAGCCAAAATTGAAGTAGGTGTGTTGAAAGTCTATGTCGGTCCAAAGGAGAGACCACTGATTCTTTGGTATGTTGTGTAGCCTTGAAAAGGGTATCTCAATCCATATTGTAATTGTCTAGTGTTTTGGAAAGGTTTGGAGAAATCTAGCTAAAACTGAGTTTGAGTACTACAAGAATAACCAGTCACAAATGTGAGTTTTGGAAACCTTGATGAATTTGACTTAGGGATTATTGTCAATTGATTCAATTGTCATTGGATGAATGTTGATGGTCTTTGTAGGGCCTTGGTGGAGTCTTCTTGTTCATTTGCAAAGTTGAGGAGTTGAGACCCTTGAGGGTGGGTTGATGCCTATTAGGTTGAATCATTATGAAGAGGAGTTCTTGATTGAGAATTGGCATTTCCATTGTTGTGAGTCTTCTCCACCTTGGCTCTGCATCAGAGTGCTACAAGGGTGGATTGTTGGGTAAGGTGTTGAATGAAGAGTTTGGTTTGATGGGGCTTTGAGGTTGTGTAGATTGCTCAAAATAGGTTGTATTAATCTTGTTAGGAGCCCCTTGAAGGCAGGTTGTCAAACTGATTGGGTTTGAGCCTCCTTGCCTCTGCATCGATGAGGCACAAGTAATTGAAGCAATCCAAAGGATACAAACCACCATGAATGGAGCTTATTTATACAATATGCTTTAGATGGGGCTTATTGAGCATTCAACAGTAATTAATTAAGCATTAGATGTAAACAAAAGCCATGCCTACAACATTCAAGCATACAACTTACACGATACACATGATAACATCATTCAAGAATGGCAATAGAAAAATAAGAGTTTCTTTAATCAAAAATCCTAAAGGCTATACAATGATATATATTGATAAAAGTATATAAATATATCCAAAAAAACCATAGAGGCTTAGTACAAAGGAGCAATTTGGACATAAAATATCACGTATATATATCAATAGTACAAAACATATGTTCCAAAATTCCACATAGGCATACAAAAAACAACACTAATACATAGTCATTTCCCTCTAGGGGAAGGAAATAGATCCCATGTTTCCTTCAAAATTCAGATGGATGGAGTGACTGTTTCTTGTCTTGTCTTTCGAACATGCCCACTACTGCTCCTCTCTTCACTCTGGACCTTCAACTGATACGATTAAAAGTAAAGATGTTAAAACATAGAAATTGAATTATGGAATGGCATATAAAAAAATTTAATCACTTACCGCATACATATAGTCATCATGCACATTTAAAGCATCACCATGTCCACGATCTGGAGTGACAACCACCTATAGCAACCATGAAGATAGAAATTAAACTACATAAAATTATCGTGAAAATTTTCTATAATAGACCATAAAAGAGAAAATATAATGTCAAATCGACTAATCTATTCTGTACCTCTCTCAATGGATCAGAACTGGCTATTGTTGTAGCAACTCTATGGTTCATCATGCTAGCAACATTACTAGGGCTATCTCTTGTCAATAGCTGCAAATGAAACAATATCTCAGTTATCATGTTGATATAGGAGAACATAATGTGACACGGTCAAGGAATACTTGAATGCAATGTTTGTGTTTCTCATTAATTATTTAGAATTGTATATATGCAAAATTATAAAAAATAGCTAACATAGATTTACAACCCTATTAATGAATAAAGGCTACCTGAGTGTACGTTGTTTGAGGATATGAATCGCGAGATGTGGAGGAAGAAGGTGCACCAAGAAACTGTTTGAAATCCGAAGAATGTTATGAGACAAACATTCAAATATAACATTCAACTATTCAAATGCAATAATAATATCTTTAATACTAGCTACATACATGTGGACTGATCACCGAGAATGTATAAGGGTCTGTAGGAATAGAGCATCCCTCATGAACAATGTGACCCTAAAATTTCATCATATCAAAATTCTACTAATTTAGTTATTCTTAAATTTTAAAATATATTTTAATAAACAACATTAAAATAACTTGCTAAATTTTACCTAAGTTTCAATGTCGAATGTATCATTCAGAATATCATCTATGAAAGCCATCGCCTCTGCAACTGACGTAGGCCTTGTAACTGCATCATGAGCACCCTGATAATTTTACATGAAAACATCACCACAAGCACCACAATGGTGGGGTGGAGCTCGAGGCCTACACATCTCCTCCACACCATGCTCTTCTAGAGGACTCGCACATTGTAAAATGGTCTAGGTGAGTGAGCCAATCGACTTCATCATGTCCACCTCTACACTGTCCTTAATAATGGAAGGAACAACGAAATGCTCCACCATGGGTCTGCCCAAGGCTCTCGGTGCCAACTGTGGATTATGTCGTGCAGTAGGTCTATTGTGTGTGGAGCCCCCACCTCTACCCTGAAATTCTAAGATGTCAAAATAGTTTGGCATTTTATTGAGAACAAACTCACAATAGAGTTTCCTCAAAAATTATTACGGCACCTAATGGTTATTGCATGGAGGTTGGTCAAATACCATCCACCACCTCTCCCAAAATTTGTTTCTAATTAAATCATGGTGGCACCAATGGATGGGGAACCTCCTGCATGCATGGGACAAAGGGTCTTTGTCTTTTGGGTCTTTAAATAGGGCACACAACTTGGCTTTGCTAATTTTTAGTTTTTTGACATCTGCATATGACAAACCATTAGCATAAAATTGCCTCATCTCATCTCTCTTAGTTGACCACAAAATCATTTGCTTGCTCATTTCTCCTACATGAGTTAAAATTGACTTCAATGATTCAGCAATACCTCTCCTATAAGGGTGGGTTTTAGCATGCTTGATTAATCTTGCAATTAATTGTTGAATGTCTCTTTTATTGTTTTCAATTTGATTTTGAATATTTTCTTGTGTTAATTGAGGATGCCTATGAATTGATGGAGGGGTTTCGGGTTGTTCTTGTATAGGAGGCTCTTGATGAGGGGGTGATTGTGAATTCTCAATGTTTTGAGGTGCAGATTCATTCCCTAAGAATTAGAACAAAGTTTTATTATAAAAATCTATTTAAAGTTGCATTCCAAATCAAATTTGAAATAAATAGAATAAAAATAAACACCTCTTTGCAATCTTCGACCTCTCTGACATGTTGGTGGAATTATCATGGAAAATGGCAAGCTAAGGATGCAAAGAATGGAGGAGATTTGGCGAGCGCGAGTTGCAGACCTAAAATCTTCCTTTTCAAGCCACGGGTTGAAGACAAAATGAGGGTTCCAAACCTGACTTTTGCATTTTATGTCTAGAAAGCCATTTGGTGCATGCCAAATTTGGCGTGCGCCAAATGGCTTTCTAGTCATTTGGCATGCCCCAAAGGCCTTATTTCGGGGTTTTTTTTAATCATTTTTTCAATTTGGCACCTAAATTGTGTCACATATTGGTGCACTTACCCAGAAAGAAAATGAAGATATGGTTGATGATCACCTGAATCAAAATTTGAAGGAGAAAACTGAAGAATGTGAAAATCTTGCCAAAGACAATACCAACTTGAAACATGAGATGGAATCCATGATGATGAAGATGACCAAAGAGATAGAGGAAAGGAAGAAAATTGAGGAAAATCTTGCTCCGACACTGAAAGAGAAATCTAATGAATGTAGCAGAATAAGTGGAGAAATTACTCAGTTGGAAAGTGAATTACAAAGAACCAGAAAAAATGAAGAACTTGGTAAGAAGATTACTACTCTTAGGAATGATCTTGGCATTGAAAATGAATTCAAAGAAAAGTTTAAGATAATTTCAGTAAAGCTTGATGAGCTAACTCAAGGACTAAAGAGTGGAAATGATAATAGAGGTCTTGGATATGAAAAGGGAGAAAATTCCAAATCAACACAAAAGAGTTTTAGACAAAACAAAAATGGAAGGCATCTAGTAAGACAACCTAATACACAAAAAATTAATGGATATTGTTTTTCCTGTAATAAGTTCAGTCATATGGTTGCTTAGTGTAGAAGCAATTTAAGGTCAAAAGATTCATCATTCTCTGGTCAGTGTTTCAATTGCAAAAAGCATGGTCATAAATCAATTGAATGCAGAATATGTCAAGTCACTCTATTTTTAGAAGAAATATTGAATGTTATGCATGTGGGAAATTAGGGAATATTGCTAATTAATGTACATTAAGAAGAAACCAATGGAATAGACAAAGAGACACTGTGTTCTATAACTGTAACAAATAAAGTCATATTGCTAAATTCTATAAAAAAAAACACAGATAGAAGAGGTCCAATATACAGAGAGAGGAAAAAAGAGAAAAATGATAAAGGAAAAGAATAGATAACTACATATGATATCAGAGATCAAATGAAGAAGACATGGGTGAAGAAAAATGATTTTGATGTTGGAAATTGTTTTGTATCTTAACTTGATTTTGGTAATTCTTCTGGTAATTGAATTGAGGTCATTGGCCTAGGGGGAGTTTTATCAGAAAATCCTTCCTCCCTTGTCTATAAATGGTACCAAAATGGAGAAAATAATCATGAAGGTGCACTCTCAATATGTAATTTTTTTGATGTTTTCAGACAAGGAAATTCAACAAATTTGTTGGTCTACAGAATATTTTTTTGTCATCGCCTGAGAAAATAGAGTCTTTGGAAAATTTAGGGCAAGTGCATTTATTTTGCATGTGCGAGCTATAAAATTTAAGTCCAAAGTTTTCATTTGTCACTTTGCATTATCGAAGAGAAGAAGGAGAGCACTTGACAAGTGGTTTTCATAGCAATAAAAGAGAATTCATCGACAAATTTATCAGGTACTTCAAATCACTCTCGAATTCCTCATATAATTCGATGTGTAGTTGTGAACCCTAAAAACGTGAAAAATAATAGAAAAAATTAAAGGTTTGATCACATTGGATGAGTACAATAGTGCAAAAATCAGATCTATGAGAAATCTATTGCTTCCAAATGAATTAAAACAATTGAACATAGCCAAACACAAAAAATTGGATATGTGGAATGAGTTTCCATACTTTGAGGATGCAAAATTCGTAAAAAATTTGTTGAACAGATTGCACAATGATGTGTCAACTTTGGAAAAACCCTACATAATCTCAAAAGAAGTAATTCAGAAATGAACTAGATTTTGGAAAGTCGGTGATGTTCCAAAAAAGAAATCTATCTGGAACAAGGAAGTCAAAACCCTAATTGGGATAATTGGAGATCAAAGAGCTTTGCTGATAGAAAGAATCAAAGATCCCATCATGAAGTACATTGCACATGGAATAACCTATAAAATCTTCTACCGAAATTAGGAAGGTGTTACATCAGCTGGCACAGTATATACTACTCGTAAGATGATAACTGAAGGTCAAGACTTTGACATATGTGGATTGTTGAAAGATCAAATGTTGGAGAGTGTCCAGTTGACAAAAGAATCAAGGTATCCATTCAGGTTTAGCACTCTAATTACTTGTTTGGTTATGTACTTTCTGAATTCATTTCCAAAAATTGACAATGTAGCATGGACATCGAATAAGCCGGTATGCACCCAAATTTACTCTTATGCTAAGAGTTTGTCTAATTAGGATTCATAATTTGATTTTTTTTGTAAGAATGTGCTTGTGAAATGTGGATCAGTCATTATTTCCCATCCAGTAAGGACAATGGAAATTGGTTCCTCTTCTGGTAGCACTGATAGATTACATAAAAGAGGTCAGGAGATTATTGAATTCAGCCCTCCGAAAAAAGTTCCCAAGATTGAAGGAAAAGGGAAAGAAAAGGAAGTTGTGGACATTTCAAATGAAGAATATAACAAAGAGCCTGAGAATCAACTAGAAAATGATTCTGGAATAGAAAAAGTTAGTGAAGGAGAAGAAGATATGTCAAAATAAAAACTACAACAACTTATCCAAAGTGCAGGTGGTATGCAGAGAAATCCAAGGTTATAGTCAGTAGGACCATCTTACAATCAAGACTTAATTTTGGAAGTTTTGAATTCTCATATTGAGCATTGCAAAATAAGATTGGAAAGTCTAAAAGATATTATACCTAAAGAAATTATTGAGTGTAGCAGAGAATCAATGGGCTCTAAAGACAAAGGCAGAGAAGAAGGTGAAATTATCTCTCACTTGAAGGAATAATTCATACTATCCCTTGCTAAGCTCAAAAAGAAAATGAATGAGTTAAGGAAGTGTATTAAATCAACCACTGGAATCTACAACTATTGTGTTCGCTAGCCTCATGCAATCAACAATTATAAGAATAATTTGGACCAGATTGAGACAGGACTGAATGACATTGGTAAAAACTTTGATATGTCTGAGGATCCAAATGGAGTTATCAGAAGGAGAATCCAGGAATTGTAGGCAGATCAAATAAAAATTTAACTGTCCAAGAATGTTCGTTTGGACACCTTTTAGAAGGTAAAAGGATCAATTAACTGCAAGTTGGAGTAGTTGGTGGAAATTCTAAAAAATGGTGAAAATTTGGAAGAAGTAATCACACTTCCTGAATGCCTCATTGAGATTATCAACAAAACTTCCAAAAACAACAACTTGATTATCAACATTGGAATTGCAATTGATAGTTTGGTGAAGTTTCTTTTGGAAGTGAAGAAAAACAAGCTAATTTTCTAAAGATAAGCAGTAAAGTGTTTTCAAGTTTTTGCAATTTTGTTTAAAGAAGAAGAACTATAAGCATATATATGCCAAATTTCTTGAAGGATTGATGTTTTTGAACACGTGTTTTGTCACCTTTTTGGTCAAATTTTGGGAATATGGCATCCCAACTTTGTCATTGATGTCAAAGGGGGAGAGAATGTAGTGAAGAGTGCCTTATAAGGGGAGAGAATGCTTTATGAATCTTAGGGGGAGAAAGTGCAGCAAGCAGTTTGGCAGTATACCTATAGTGATTCTGACAATTAATCATTCCTCACTAAGTATTTCCATCAATGCCAAAGGGGGAGATTGTTGGCATATGGCTAATTATTTTGGCTTGTAGATGTTTTCATTCATGGAAACCCAAGTTTGCAACTTAAGTATTGCATCTGAATGAGCAACACTATTTTTGGCTCCTACCGACAGAACAAAGAAAAGAACAGGAGATTCGGTTAAAAGTATAAAATTTGGTCTAATCATCTCATTGGATAGGTATTTTGGGTTTTGAATCCTTGAGGAAGGTTTTAAGAGGCTTGCAGTATCTCATTTTTTATGCGCACTCACCAGTAAGCGATCTAGGAGGTACAAAGCACTGATTTGTCAATTATCTATGCTAGAAGGCTGACCCGACAAAGATGGAATTCACGGATGTATAAGATGAAATTAATTATAAGTCCCAATATTGGATTAAGTATTTTTTGGGTCCTCTCTTGGTCTTAACCGACTTTGGAGGATGCACATAAATATTTTTTGGTGGATCTAGCTGACAAGTTAAAATATCTTAATATTGTATGAAGCCGACTATTGAATTAATTAGTTTTTGATTGCAAATATATATAAGAGATTTCTTCCATCATTTAAGTGAGATAGTAAGTAAGAGATGTGATGTTCAAATAGTAATAATCATGAATTATGAGTCATAACAGATTAGTGATGCAAAATTGATGCGAAGAGCAATAAAGGGCAGAACACGGCAGAGCACAGTGGAAAATCAGAGAGCAGATCCAGAATAAGATTCATGAGCTTCACTGAAACTGCTACATGGCATTGTTAGATGCTATCATCTCAGTTCACCTCTTTAGATCGTTTTAATCTGAATTTTTTAGGCAATAAGCCTTTATCTTTTGAGCAGTGTGTTCTAGGTAGTGTGCCTGAATGCAAGTGCATTCATTTTATAAACACTATACTTTGAGTACTCAAATTGTGGATTAATCTCCACTGTGGTTTTTCCCCTAATAGGGTTTCCACACAAAAAAAAAAAATTGTCATGTTGCTATGGATGTTTACTCTTAATGCATACATCTTTTTCTTAATGCAATGATGAAATGCTATCATGTCTTGAATGAATGAAGTTTGAATATTGATGAACACTTACTTACCCCTCCCTTCTTAGTGGTCCCTTGAGTCCAACAAAACCAATTCCTCGATTAATTTTAAAGGCAATATAAATAAAATCACTGAAAGGTTAACTTGCCCAATTTCCCTACTTGGGCATATATGCATACAACCATTTTAAAATAAAATTATTTAAGACATATATATTAATATATACACACTGAATATATACATAACCATATATATATGATTATGTATATACCAAAGTATATACATTGTACAAATATTTAATATTTATTGAACACAATACCCTTTTTAATAAAACATATTAAAATATTATTATTATATATATATTAAATCACAAATCAAAATTAAATAAAGCTTATTGAATACTGCAATTTCCAAGTATAAAATAATGTTTAAACGTTAAATTGTGCATCCCCAATACCCACAAATGAGCATACTAAGGTAAAGAGAAAGGGTGTGGTTTTACTACCACCGCTCCCCATAGTTACATGGGAGTGGGGAGGCAACCATGGTTGCCTCCACACCCACTTCCCCTTGGGGCAAAGGTGGTGGGGGAAGCCATGTGCTCCCCCCCACACAACCCCCTATCAATCTTTAAAGATTTAAAAAATAAAATTTACCTACAACAATTTTAAAAGCAACGCTATCAATTCCGACGTACGATGATTCATAGTCTTAAATAATTTATTTCATAGAAATATATATATATATATATATATAAACATGGATTTTAACTTAAAATAATAAAATTGGGGAAATTTTTTCCAGAAAGAGTTTTTACAGGCAAGTTTTGCAATTTCACAGAAAAATAAAAAAATTGAGAGGAGAATATATAGGTAAAAATTTTCCCAAACAAATATAATAGAGAAGTATTTCTTTTTTTCCCAGAGGGAATCAAATCTTGAAGAATAATAATGAGATTCTTACCATTTAAATCATAGGGAAATTTCCCCAAGAAAAAACACTTACATAAAAACTTCATCCTACAAAAAAATTAAAATTTCTTTCAAAGGGGTTTTCTTTCCAGATCACTAAATATTTCTTTTTGGTTTCACTAATTATCCCTATTTTACCAGACAACCATTAACTATGATTTTCCACAAATGATTTCACCTATAGAAGAAATTACCTCTACAAAACAAATAAATTATTTATGGATAATTTAACTAATGAAATACAATATTTCTCACACCAGACAATCTTTTTCTACAGAGAAGATGTAGTCTAAAAAATTTCAATTAAAACATTAAAAAAAAAGAAAGAAAGGAACCTGTAAACTAGCGCTTGTGTATTTAAAGATTTGGTGCAGAGCCTCCTCCACAACTTCAAGTAGATGTTCCAGACAACAACGACTTCCTCCAAGGAAAATTGATTTCCCTATCACAAGAGCAATACCAACACAACAAGAATTTTCCAAACAAATTTCTAAAGATGCAAAAATACCAAAACAATTTCTACAACAAATTCCTTTTTCAAAATATCCATATCACAGCTAGAAATCGTTTTTCCAAAAAATTCCCAACATCCAAAATATCTTGTGCCTTGCCATGAAGAATCTTTCCACTTCATCACCCAAAGCCAAAATTATCTCCCAGGAATTAATTTTCCCAACCAAATTCATTAAATTTTCTAACACTTGTTGGCATTTTCAAAATATCTTCAACAACCCTCTTGGCATAAAATCCTCTAAATTTCAAAATTAAATATTTAATAATTAAAATATTTCCCCTTTTTAAATATAAATAATTTAACTAATTTAATTAATTAATAAATAAAATAATCCAAGAATTAATCTTTTTATCAATTAAATTAAATTAATTAATTTATTAATTCAAAAACCTCCAACATTAAAATAGGATTAATCTAATAATCAAATTTTAATAATTTAATTCACTAAATCCTCTATAAATCATTTTAACATGATAATACAAAGCAATAATAAACACATTTAAACAAGAATAACTAACTAAACCTAATGACACATTGAGGCTGGGGTGTAGACTTGACACAAGTAACCTAGCTACTATCTCCCAATCAACTTTACCATTGGGTCGACACACTCAAACCTGTGAAGCTAGGTGGAGTCGATGTCCTATACTTGCAAACCTATAAATGAGGCATCAATAGAACATGTATATAAAAAATATAGTAAAACACGCCGTGAAGAGGAAATCGTGGAATCACAGGGCGCTCACAAGCGAGTGATGCAATTTCATCCCCTTCACCAATACACTTATCACAGTTCTAACATAAATAAAATACTCATGTGAAATAACCATGTTATACCAAACCATCATTTTACTAATCAAAGCATGTCAAATACAACATCAAAGAGAGTACATCATACCACCACAAATAGTCCACATCGCTCTATAAATAGTGATCAAAATATTAAAGCACTGTAATCTAAACATAAGAGAAAAACAGAGGGGTGCTACAAATGACATTTTAATAATATAGTTAATCAAAGAAACACTAACTTGATTAAAAAAAAATTATAATTTAACAATTGTATTAAATGGTTAGACAACATTAATAATACCATTAAAATAAATCAACATGCCATCTCAAACAAACACTTACACAATCGACCCAAATAAAGAGGCACTACACATACATACATATACATATATAAGTATATGTATATACATACATATACTTATATATGTATATGTATATACATACGTATATATATATATATGTATATAAATATACATACAATTAAGAATGGTTGTATTTATTTACATATGTATGCATGTATGTATGTATATGCATTTTAAGAAAATCTTTCAATGGTTTCAAAATAGTCAAATTTAAGGATTTTTATTTCATATTTTAGAGATAAAAAATATACACATACATATATACATACATAAATATGTGCATACATATATACACACATACATATTATATACATATATATACATATGTACATATACATATATGCATATGTGTACATAAGTACATACATATATACATAAATATATATACCAGGTTTGATGTAATTTTTTGGTTTATACTAGATTCATTTTTTTGTTTGATGTTTATGTTTATTTGTGAAGGGTTTTAAGGTTTTTGATAGGTGAAATTCATGAAAACTACAAAGAATAAGAAAACCTAAAATAATCATTATTCACCATAAAAATAGAAGTAAATGCAAAAAAATGGGTTGAAACACCTACCTGGTGTGGTCGTTGGGTCTTTTATGTTGCTAGTGGATCTCTCAACTAGGATTTCATCTATGAAAATGAGATGGGGTTCAGTTTTTTTTAAAAGTAAAAATCTCCATGAAATAGGATCTCATTCTTTACAAGTTGAGATCTCATTTTGTAAAGAATGTTAGGAAATATTGCACTCATCCCACAATATTATTCATTTCCTACATAACCCATGTGAGATAAACATGCATACAAGTTGCCAAAATACATAGATCAAATAAACAAGATACAAGATAACACAAGATATACCCTAGGAAAACCCTCAAGAAGGAAAAAACCAACCTCCAAAAGCATCCATACTCCATATTATTCAACAATAAAGAAATACAAGAGTTGCAATGAATACCTCTGAAGCATCAAGCCCTCCAGTTCATTTCTATGTGTCCAAGCATGAATCCACACATACCATGTCATGCTTCACAAATGCACTCTTCAAGAAGACTCAATAATGATAGCTAACCAATTGAACCAGCCTAAACCATTGCATATGTGTTTTCTTTTATAGACACAAGCTCACACAAATACAACTAGTGGTAAGGTAAAACCATGTACCACAAAACCATGTGAATACAAAACCACTAGTCCCTTATTTAATATTGGGTACTAAGACATCACTCTATTTAATATTTCCCTAATATTAAATTATTATCACATGTCTCCTACACAAATAATAATAATACAATATTACAATACAAAATCAAGTGGTCCCCAAATAATTACCTAGTGTGATTATCTGCACCACCAAGGTGCATCACAAATAAATAATTATTTAATTACAACATTATAATAAATTATTTTATACAATGTTGTACAACACCATATCCCAACAAAGAACAAGATCCCATTTCCTAATGGCAGGCTTGGGAGGTCAAAACAAAATGGTATCTTCTTTCATTTTTTGGCTTGGGACCCCAAACCTAAATGAGATCTCGTTTAATAAAAAATGAGATCCCATTCCGTTTAACCCGATTTCTCTTTTTTCACTAAGGTCAAAACTTCCACCTAAAGTGGACTCGGTTTGTGAATCTACCCATTTAAATACTTCTATTAATACTCAATCTAATATTGCAAATAGTCATTAAATCTTGTTTTTACATATAGGTCTTTTGAAATTTAACTATCTAGTTTTATTTTTCGCCATTTTTTATCTCTGAAATAAGGATATATAGGTGTGGTTATTTTATTTGATCAATTGTACCAATACTATGACTTGTGCAAGAATTAAAATATTCATTTGAAACCAATTTAGTATATGTATTTGCAAAGAAATATATATATTTCTCTTACTTGATGAGAGAATTTGGTGTGGGTTTTTAAAATGGGTGTAACGCCCCGCCACACAACCCTAGAGGAAGTTGCAATTAACTATTTAAACAAACTATTTTTTTTTGTTTAAGTACAATTAACATGAAAGTTCACTATCTAATGCCAACAACCTCTAAGGTTATGAGACAAAGGTTATATAGAACCTCAACAAAAAACATGAATTTAAACCATGTCATTTATATAATTAAGAAATAAAACACATACATTCCAAATAAGATAATTTACATCAAGCATAAGAGATAAGTTTCAATTTCATTTATTCATAATTAAACAATATGGTTACATCTCTCATTCCCCGAATGAGGCAAGTCCAATGAATAAGGTTACAATTACAACTTCCACCTCGATAAAAAATGAGGGGTAATAAATCACAAGATCAACTTAAATAAATAAGACATGAAATGAAACTGGATCATATGAGCTCTCCAACTAGAAATCTCGTCCACACAATCAAGAAGAAAAACCCAATGGAGTAAGGTGCATGTTCCACCCAACCATGTGGAACCCAAAGGTCCACCCCCCATGCTAGGAGATAGTAACAAGGATTTCTAGCCAAGACCATCTACCTCAAAACATAGGCTAACACAAAACCAAACTGAAATAAATACAAATACATCCTTAACACAAGGGTTGCAATGCTTCCAGAATTACATAATCAGTTGCATCACTAATGTGAACATACAGTTGACTTAGGAGAAGTGTCATCACAATGTTACATGGGTTATCCTGGTGATTCTTCGTAGGCCCCGACCCCCATCTCAGGTTATCCTGGTAACCTCTAATGACTTCCGACCCCTCATGTAGTCCAATGTGGAATCAATTATCTTTCATAGAGACAAGAAAATGATTTTTCCATTCCAGGCCTTCTCATCTCAACCCAAGTCTTAACAAACCCTTACATTCATGGGCGAGGCATAATTATCTTATTAAGTGTTTGACACTACGTGATACTCTAATAAGTTAATTATATTATCACTGGATTAACTAACTTGCAATGAGTTATCTTGGCACCACTTTGTGTGTTGGCCCTCGTTACAGGCCACTCCTCTAAGACAACATGTGGAACAACTCCACAACCCAAGGGTACACAAGTGCAACATAAGAATATCACATCCCTATCCATGACATATAGTCTACACATTCCCGCTCATGATAACTAGGTAACAAACTGGATACACTTACACGCACTAACCAAGGCAATCCAAAGGTTGACTAAAACATTACGAAAACCCACATACTTGAAAACCCAACTGGAAGACTCACCATACTCTATAACTCAAATTTACCCAACAATAACAAAATCAGTTCATAATCAAGGCGAGCAAGAAGACACAAATTAAATTCTACTTTGGATTCACCAAATCCATTTCCTCATTAACATTCAGTAATTTACTGCATTAAATAAATTGAATTAAATTCGTCCTTTCAAATAAGAGAGAAATTAATACTAATTATTTAATTTCCCTACTTGCATTTAAATAATGATAAATTAACTAGTTAATCTCCACAAGTCAAAATACATTGCTTTAAAATAAATATTGTTTCTTCAGTTCAAAATAGCCATTTAAAATTCGAAACTAATTCTCCTTTAAAATAATGTTCTTAAAAAATAAATAAAAAAATAACTTAACTAAAGTTATCATGTTTCCAATTTGTTCTATTTGACTTAAATCATGCCTTTAAGAAAAACATAATTCAATACATATATACATAACTATTTTAAAATCCAAATCAAATATATATAATAATATAATATTATATAATATAATATTAATTATCAATACATGTTATAAAACCATAACATATATTAATATATTAATATTATAATATAGTAATAACTATTAATATATATTATAATAATATATATTATTTTATTTTTATTAGAAAAGGCCAGTCACACACCTCGGGCCGCACGCCAAACCTTAGGGTTGGGCCATGGACCTTGATCCATGTGTGTAGAGATGATGGGGAGGACTTAGCGCTAGCGTTGGTCATGGATGTGCAGGGCAACGACATTTTCTTGGCCACCTGCTAGTAGAGGCACTGACGATGGTTGTGGGCATAACCGACCACCATTGTTGGTGTTGTTGTGCATTGGACAACCACCACCAACAATGATAGCGGTGGTTGTCTCCACAGTGTCGCGTGGGTTGTGGGTGGCTGCTTTGGGCACGGCTCACTCCCATATGCCTCCCATGAGGGGTGTGGTGGGGATGAGCCCCCAGTGCCTCCCACTATAAATTTTGTTTAAGAAAAAAAGAAAAAGACAAAACAAAAATACAACAGTTTTCAAATCTGCGTTTGGGGTTTTCTAAAAACAATATTTAAAAAAAAATTTGCCAACATAATCCTCTTTCCATGAAATATTAAAAAAAAGAATAGGTATATATGCCAATATATATATATATATATATATATCTATGTCAATATCTATATTTATATACATTTCCATAACCAAATTGCAAAACAAATTGAAAAAGAACAAAGTAGAAACAACCATATACAACCATAAATCCCATTTTTATTTTGAAGCAATTCATTGCTAAACAGAGGTTTTATTCCCAATTTGAAAACTAGAATCCAACAGGGTTTGTTTTTGCAAATCTAACAGAGGAATTTAAATGTTCTTTTAACATGATTTTTCAACAAAAAAATATAGGTAAATATAATTTCAAAACAACTAAATTTAAAAAGAATGAACCTACTATTTTTGAGATTGAGAAGATCCAGAGGGTGCCCAGATTCATGCCTCGATTCCAACTTCAACTCCACAAATTTTCACAACTTAAATCCAAAACCCACAAAAATGCAACAATTCTTTCTCTCTTTACTCTTTCAAATTTCATACTTGTTGAGAAGCAAATTGTGAAGGATCTTTCAAATAATAAAGAAAAATTTAAAAAAATATCATGCAACCACCCTCATTAATTTATGAAAACAGAATAAAAAATATCTTCTTCTTTTTCAATTTTTGAATTCAAACTTCTAAAAATGCAATTCAATTCATTTTCCTTTATTTTGTTAGTTTTCACCCTTTTAATTTTCTCAATTTCCCATAAAAATCTATTAACCCAAAAATGGAAAACTTAATTTATTTCAACTTAATTAATTTAATTATCAATAAACTAAATTGAATCCAAGATTAAATTATTTATTAATAAATTAAATCACATTTCAACATAAACCAGATAAAGTTAATCGACAAATTAACTACAAAGGCATATATTTTAACCTTTTTCTAACTTGCAATTTTAAATAAAATCAAGGCTAGATGAACAACATTAAAGCAACTCAACCTAACTAAAACCTGACGACATAGTATGACTAGGGTGATGACTTGGTATGAAAAACTTCGCTACTATCTCCCAATCGAATGTTGTTGGGCAATGAACACACTCAAACCTGTGAATCCAGGTGGAGTCGATGTCCTATACCTATCAACCTACAAACAAAGAGTATATCCACATGCATATATATGTCATAAATAAAACACACCGTGAAGAGAAAATCATGGAATTGTAGGGTGCTCACAAGCGAGTGATGTGATACCATCCTCTTCACCAATACAATATTACTAACTGACGTATCTAACATATCACTTTAATCAAAAGTATAATACATCATTAATTTGAATATCCACTTATGCTAATTCAACACATTTCATCATAATAACATCAAAATACAGTATCATCACATCAAGATACATCATGATAAAATAGTGATCAACCATAACCAAGTACATAGTCAAAGTACAAGCAAAAACTAAAACATAAAAAGGAGAACAACATTGTTCACACAACAGAGCAAAATAGAGGGGTATTACAATGGGTGATTGCATGCTTATTTTTTTTCAAACACTTAAAAACCTCTATTAATGAGGAGACAAAGCCATTTCAACAACCATATGTGGACTTGGGCTAAATGCATGTATATTTTCTATTCATTTGAGTCAATATTATCATATTATTTATGATTTTATTTTGAATGCAAGACCTATCATAGAGGTTGCAAGAAGTTGGTGTTTCTTCATGCAGTTTATACTTGTATATTCATGGCATTTTTTCATGCAATTTGTAGTTGTTTATCCTTGTCATTTCTTCCTACAATTTATAGTTATATTTTTGTGGCATTTTGTTGAATAAATAATCCACTTTATGCATGCATTGAGGCTATATCTTTGAATTATGATATTGATTGTTTACTTCTAATTTTTCTTAGGGTATTTTGACATAGATTTATGCATTTTGTTCATATGTTATATACATGATATAGGTTCATTTCCATAAATGTGTGTATAGATATGAAAATAAGAGTATAGATATAGCTTAAAATATGTTATTTTCAATTGTATGCGTAATATACCATTATCATTATACCTACATATAATTTTATGGAAAAAAAGAAATCAATATGTGAATGCAAAGAGATGCATAGTTTTTTCCTTTACATAACTTATTATTTCCCTATATAGTAAAAAAATATAAATGTAAATAAAAAAATCATACATATGTAGATATTTGAATTAATCCTACTTATTTTTTAGAACCGATATAATGTGGAAATTTATTAAAATAAATCAAGGGTATGGTATGTCACGAGTATGGTAGTTAATTTGTTAAGTTATAAAACCATATGTTGTTTTGATTATACGGAAAAAATAGGTTTTGAAGGGAGCCAAAACCCTATACAACTTAAGACACAAACTGTTGCTAAGAAGATAGAATACAAGGAAACCAGTAGTAGACCATAACCAAAAAAAACAAAATAGACAATATGTTGTAACAGAGATAGAATGGTAAACCATCGATAACATACAACATCATCAAAACAACAAAACAATAGAAAGAAAATTGAGACCTAGAAGAAAGTAAACAGTAGACAAAGAGAACTAAGCACTATTTCATACTACTTAAGGTGTTGGTCACCTCAAGCTCTTAGTTCCCATGCAAATTAATCATGTCCAGTAGCTCCTTCTTCTCCCTTCAATGGAATTTTTCCAGTCAGTAGACCCTTTAACAATAGGGCCTTTACTATCATCTTTACCACCCTTTTTTCCTTTACCCTTGGCTGAATGCTCTTTCTCCATTAATTCAGAAAAGTATAATTGGTCCTCCTTGAGTTCACTAATCTTTCAAAATAGGACTTGCAAGGAGTCTGCACTATTCTTGATAGAAATATGGAACACATGTAAAATCTTCTTAATGTATTCATTAGTGCCCACAACCTTGGCTTCTAACCTAGCCAAACATCCTTCACATAGAGATTTGAAATCATGGAAAGAACCCTCAAGGTCCACAATTCTATCGATTAGAATGTTCAACACTAAGATTTTTAGAACATTCTTCAAGTTCTCCTTTAAACCCCTTATTTTTACCATTGACTTTATTAAATTCCTAAAGAGTCCACTTAGCCAATTTAAAAGTTCCAATGGCCCTAGCTCTAGCCATGTCCAACAACTCAAACATTGAGGTAGACTCATCAATTAGATAAGAAAATTCCTTAGAAAGGGGATTTACCTTTAAAAGCTCTAACTTAGCACTCTTCTTCTCGAGATCTTCCTCATCTCAATCCTTATTTTCTTCCTACAAGTCCTCATTGGTCATGTTATGAGTCAATGAGTCATCGATTTCCACCGCCTTTTCCTCAAAAATCGCCTTGGCATCCTTTGCTAAAAATTTTGAGGCCTGGTTCTTCAGTTTGGCTATGCATTTGGACACCCTCCTTGGCTTATCCTTGGTATCGATAGCCAACACATTCTCTTGCAAACCCTCCTTATTACCTCAACTTTTGACTTCTACCTATCCAATGGCCAAATCCACCTTCCTAGAAGTGGAATCATATGAGCCCACCTCCATATCCTCAGTGTCAGAAAGAGAAAGGAACTTAGTATCTCAATTACTTTTAAGGCTACCCTTCTTCCTCTTTTTTGAGGAGGTAGCCTTAGGGGATAGATAACCATCATCATCCTCTTCTTCCCACTCCTCTACTTTGGTAATGCTAGTATCTAAGCTAAATGAACTAGAACCTTCACTCAAAAATATTTTCCTTTCCCTTAATAGCAGGGGCAGGGAGAAGAGATTTAACATGCTCCATGATTAAAAGAATGAGACCCTCATGGAGGACCAAATCCATCCTATTTTTTAAATATGCATAAATAAAATTCTACATGGAAGACAATAGAAAAAATGGGAAGGAAATAAACAACCCATGCCTGAAGTGATTTAAAAGAGTGAAATGGTGACCTAGTATAGTAATAAACCTATCTTCCAATTTCACATAGCACATAATCACCTCTGTAACCTCTACCCATATCTTCTTGAGGGACTTGTGTTCATAGCCCCAACTTTCTATCTTAATGAAATTCTTATGCTCATCATCTTTGAAGAATTGGGTCATCGCTTCCTCATTGCTCTTCTTTTCCTTGTAGAACTTATGACCAACCATTGGCATCCCAGTCATAGTAGCAATCAACTCCTCATTTACTTCTACTACTAGGCCCTTTATCTAAAGCTTGCAGTTATTCTATCAGGAAACAACTTTCACTGAGGCATTTGGGTCATGCCCATAGAATCTTTCTACAAACAACATGAAATTCTTGTGGCAAAGAATCTTCCATAGCTTCTTTTTCTTCCCTAGTCCCACACAATGGTGCAACTCAATTCTACTTCTATTACCACCCATCTCTTTAGACACCGAGAAAAAAAACCCTTACGATAATCACTCAATTGAATGCCAACAATCCAAGAAAAAGCCACAAAGCATGTGAGTTGGAAGATGGTACTAAGGACTAAATGTCACCACCACATCACAACTCAAACCATGCCATGATTTCTCATTAAGCTCCTAGCTTTCTCGATAATTATTGATCCCTCCTCCCATGCATGAAACTCATTCAATCTAATAGACTCATTAGCGAAAAAAATTCCAATGAGTTTCCTTCTCAGAAAATGTGAGATACGCTGGTCTCTTCTAAAGAACTTAGTATGATTATAGTATCTTTGATTAATTGATCTACATTCCAACTAGGCTTATGAGTGCCACCTGGATAATTGATTATATTTAAAGAATTGCCTTCAACCTATATCTTGTTATAACCCCTTTCCACAACATATTTTATGCTTATAAACACAACCTTAAAACCATATATTGTTGGTCTATACATTTTGTTTCCTTTTTATGGTGATTTTGGATAAATCAAGAAAGAGATAGTTGTGTCATGAATGGATGAACCAAATTTAAATAAAAATTACAGTTAATTTTTTTTGGCCAAAGTGATGCTATGGTTGTATGCATCGTGAATTCATAATATATTTCAAGCTTGCATGTTAGTTGGAATTCAATAATTTCTCAAGGGGTTCAAGGTCTATACAACGTTTTACATGTGACCATGATTTTATATTTATACAATTGGTTCTCATAATTGGTTTGACTACATATGTCAATATTTTCCACCTTCATTGAAGGGTTGGGCCACTTTCAATAGGAAGTTAAGTATGGAACTACTTGGTCTATATGAGTCCATGTAAACTAGTGGACCATGCTAATGTTTGGATTTTCCAAGATGTGAAAGCACAAAATAACCCTCCACTAGTGAAAAAAATATGAGCAGAATTAGATATCTATCATATACAAAATGAGAGTGTAAAAAGTGTATATATAATCCTTTCTTATATAGGCAAGGATGAGGAGGTGAGAAGGTAGGAAATAATGATTGACCACCCCTCCAAAGGTGCAACACTTTTTAGCTCACTTGAAAAGTGTGAGAACAAGTGGAAAGTATGCATGAATTAGATGTCCCAAATGATGATGACACATGTCTCAACTAAATAAAGTGAAACAAAAGCATAAAAAAATTAAGTAAAATTAAGCTAAGTGTGAATAGGTCAATCTTAGAAATGTGATTAGCTAACTAGTTTGATAATGAATCTATTTTCACTAACATATCCCCTTAAGTTAAACTTAGGGAGTAATGTATGCAATATGATGAGTTCTGAATATTAGGCCATGTTAGGTACTCATATATAAATTTCTCATAAATTAAAGTATGAAACATAATGGGAACAAAGTCCTCTCTAAAAGAGAAATGATGCAAATGAAATGAAATAAAATGTACAAGGGAAGAATATAGAGATAGAAGGACACATGATGAATTCCCAAGGACTAATTATATCACATAAGTACAAGAAATTTTACCCTCATAGGAAATAAAATGAGAGACTATGGAGCCCCTCCATAACATGACAAAACCTATACTACGGAATGATTCTTGAAGAAGAATGTAGAAAGTGATTCCTAAATGTTGAACAATATTTTCCTCATGGAAGAAGGAGAGCTATGGATAAATGCATAAAATTTTCCCATGTTAGAAGAATAGAAGTCTTTAAATGATGCATAAGACATAAAGACAATTATAAAAAAATTGAAAGTTTCTCAAGTGCTCCATGTGAAGGTTGATGTATAATAGGAACCAAAGATATAAATGGGTTGAAAATAGGATTGATGTGGTTGTCATCAAAAGTTCCTTTCAACTATATAAAATGAGATTCACTAAACATGTTTGATATACCTTGTAAGTAATCATCCCAATCAACTGTAGTGGAAACACAACTATGAATATCTTGTTGACCTAAAATATGAGAATCCAATGGTGTAGGAAAAATCAATACTGGAGTTCAAGTAGATGTGATATCAATGTAAGATGAAGGAACCAATGAGGATATAACTCCAAGGTTCAAATAACCAAAATAAATCTCCTTATGCATGTTGAAGGTATCAATTTCATCTGTACTCAAACCATCATCAAAGGAAACAACACAAAAAGAAGAAAATAAGTATAATATAGAATCATGATTAACATGTCTCGTGGAAATGGTCTCTTTACTCTATAAATATCTGATGATCATAGAATTGTTAGGAAAAATTCAATTATGGAACAAATTTTCCTAATGTCAAGACTTCGAGGAGAGGAGAGATATGTCTTTTAATGTTTACAATTACAGTTCATTAAGACACACATGAAAGAAATAAAAAAATTGAGAAATAAACACATAACACAATTGACACCAAATTTATGTGGGAAAAAATTTACGAGACAAAAACCCACCACACCAAAGAAAGATCACTTGTATTACAATAAACCAATTACATACAAGTTATAGACTCTTCTTTACTTGAATGACAATTCTATATCAACAAAATTTCCCTGATCAACCTTGTATCGAATTACACTACACTGTTACAATGCTTTTTTTCAGCATACAATGAATTTCACCAAAATTATGATCACTCGTCTGTCAAAATTTCTAACTAGACCCTCGATCTAACTATTCATCACTACTCAATCTATTTGTTCATTTCCCATAAAAAAATAGTCATAATAGTTCAATTTCCCTATCGGTTCACATTATGTATCACTCATTGGTCCAAGAGAGAACACATAGGACAAAGGCTTGGTCAATAGATTTCAACTTTATCGCTCAACGGTGAGACAATAGAATGTGTCGAACTGATTTAAAACTATCCACAAGATATCACACATGACACCGACTCCTATCGCTCAGACTTTGGTGAAGTCTCCCCGATCTCAAGACCATCGGCAAGACAATCACTATCACCAATACACTAGGAAGTCACACTAATCAGTCATGTCTCCCCAATTTGTCACAAAGAACACTAAGACCACACATATCGGTAAGAGTCACGCTGATCGTTCACCAGCAACAGATCCATCGGTGAGAGAAACACCATCGGCAGGAGATTAGGAGGTCATGCTAACAACAAAAGTCTCCCCAACACATTCATCACCAAGAATCTCCCCAATGATCTTCATCACCCAGACATCTGCCATCAGAGCGAGCTGAAGATGTCACCCAGACTGTTCTAGTCACACTGATATCACTAAGACATCTACAGGGTCACATTGATGTTGCCAAGACTTCTGTTGTCAGAGTGTTTGGAAACTCACTCCAATAGATCATGTCACCCCAATGGTTCTCATCACCAAGATAGATCCAAGGTCACAACGATCTGATCAACTGCTCATCGAAAAGACATCCCAAAGGTCTCACTGATATTGCTCTTTCAAGAGTTCAATATTAGTAAGCATTGAGGAATTTTTTCCAACAATCTCCCACTTGACGAAGATCTTACTGACACCTCTAGAGCACAACAAAACTACTTATTTTTATGGGCACCAAGGCCCATCAATATGGTACACCACCTGTACTTGTCAATGCTCACTGGTTTTGTCAATGCATCTGCAACATTTTCTAGAGTATCCACCTTTTCTAAAGAGACCTTTCCATCCTCCACCATATCTCGTACAAAGTGATAATGCACATCAATATGTTTCATCCTAGCATGGAAAGTAGGATTATTTTCTAGACAAATAGCACTCTGACTATCACAGTAAATTGTAATTTTCCCTGCATGAAACCTAGTGTTAGAAACAAATGTTTTAGCCAAATTGCTTCTTTACATGTGTGAGTTTCTACCATGTACTCAACTTTCGTAGTGGACAAAGTGACTACAGCTTTTCGCTTGCTCATCCAACTAATTGCACCACCATTCAACATGAAATTATATCCACTGGTGGACCTTCTACTGTCAATGTCCCTTGCTCAATCAGAATCCACATATTCATGAATGTTGAGAGTCCTTTGTGATCCAACCAAATTTCCATGGTAACACAAAGCATAGTATGAAGTTCCCCTTAGATACCTAAACACTCTTTTCACAAAATCCCAATATGTCCTTCCTAGATTCACCATAAAATGACTAAGAAATCACACTGCTTGGGTAATGTCTGGTCTTGTATAGAGCATTTCATACATTAAATTTTCAACTTCACTAGCATAAGGTACTCTGGCCATCTCCTCCATCTCAGTGGAATATTTTGGACAATCTTCAATAGATAGCTTCGTCCCCTAGAAAACTAGAACAACTAGATTCTTGCAATCATTCATACCAAATCTCTCAAGAATAGTATTAATATACTTACTTTGGCTAAGCCAAAGCTTTATGCCCTTTTTTTCCCTGGTTATTTCCATTCCCAGAATATACCTAGCTGCACCAAGATCTTTCATTTTTACTTTGTAGAAAACTGAGATTTTAGATCATAAATCATTAACTTAATATTTCCTATGAACAACATATCATCAATATAAAGGGCAATAATAAGAATCTGATCATTTTCAGTCTTGTAGTACACACAATGATCTGATTTTGATCTTATAAATCCCAAAGACAAAAAAAATGCGTCAAATTTCTAGTACCACATCCTAGGTGATTTCTTCAAACCATACAGAGATATTTTCAACTTGCAAACCATATTTTCTTTACCTTTTCTCACAAAGTGATCAAGCTGAGACATATAGATTTATTCTTCAAGATCACCATAAATAAATGTTGTCTTCACATCCATCTGCTCAATCATTAAATCATATGCTGCAACAAGCGATAAAATAAATCTGAAAATTTCCCCATAATCAATTCCATCTACCTAGGAATAACCCTTCACAACCAATCTCACTTTATACTTTTCAACATAGCCATCTAGACCAATTTTCTTTTTAAAGATTCACTTTTAGACCATAGGATTTCTACCTTTAGGCAATGGGACCAGATCCCAAGTATCATTTTTTTTTAATGATGCCATTTCTTCATTCATGGATTCCAACCAGGAATCTAAATCAAACATTTTAGTTGCCTCTTTTACAGTCCTAGGCTCATCTGTGTTAGTAACCAAAGCATAGGCACAACCAGAATCTAACATAGAGAATCCATACCTATCTGGTTGTTTCTTCTCACTTGTTTACCTTCTCATAGGCTGAGGCTGAGGTTTTGGTTCTTCTTCTTGTTCAGAACTCTCAGATCTACTTGAACTCTCCTCAGTTTCAGGTACACTTTCAATGTGTTGTTCCTCTTTTTTCGGAGTTAGAGGTATCTCAACAATATCATTCTTCTTTTCCTCTTCTTTCATCCCTGACTTCAGATCCACTGAAGAAGGTTTCAGTTCCTGGAAGATTACACTTCATCTGTGCAATACCTTCTTAGTCATAGGATTCAAAAGCTTGTATCCTTTTTGACCAAAACCATACCCAATGAAGATGCATTTTTCAGCTTTGTTGTCCAATTTAGATCTTTTTAAATCTAGCACATAAACATATGCTTCACATCCAAAGACACGAATATGTCTGAGAGAGGGCTTCTTGCTAGACCAAGCTTCCATAAGCGTTATATCAACAAGTGTTGAAGAAGGTGATCAATTCAATAAGTAACATGTTGTAGCCACAACCTTAGCCCAAAAAATATGCTCCAGACCATCATTTCTCAAAATATGTCTTGTCTTCCCCATCAACATCCTATTCAACCTTTCAACAACTCCATTTTGCAGTGGAGTGTAAGGTTTTTTTTTATGCCTCTTAATCCCATGGTATTTACAATACATTTCAAACTCATTAGAACAAAAATCACTGCCATTGTCGGTCCTTAGACACTTTATTTTTCTTCTCGTCTGATTTTCCACAAGGTTTTTAAATTCCTTAAAACAACAAAACACTTTTGATTTACTTTTTTTTAACTAGACAAATGCCCTTCTTGAATAATCATCAATAAAAGAAACACAATATTTAGACTTCGATAGCGAAGGAACATCCACTGAACCACACACATCAAAATGAATATAATCCATAACATCAAAAGATTTATGAGGACTAGAGTAGAATGAAACACGGTGTTGTTTGCCATATATAAAATGTTCACAGAATTCAAAATCAAGATTACAATTATCAAGCCCCTCAACCAGGATTTTATTCTTCAAGGATTTCAAACCTTTTTCACTAATGTGACCGAGCCTCTGATGCCAGAGGATAGTCTTTTCTGCTAGAAGTTTCCCTTCCAATTAATTTTCTCCAATAGGAACATTTTCATTCTTCTCTTTACGAACATCCTTATGTGACTTTGCAAAGACACTATTGCATTGAACAACTAGTGCATCCAACTTGAAAAGAGTACCAATTCGGACACCCCTAACAAGCACCATCGAGCCTCTAGTCATTTTATAGCCATCTCTAGAGAATGAGACTGGCACTCCAACATTGTTTAGCTTGCTTACAGAAAGTAAATTTTAAGCCAGACCTAGTATATGCATTACGCCATCAATTCCCTTAATTCTACCATCAAGAAACTAAAATTTGACTCTTCCACGACCAACTATCTCCAAAGATGAATCACTTGCTAGATACACCTTTCCACCATCACATTCTTCATACTTAGTAAACTAGTTTCTATGAGATGTCATTTGAAATGATGCTCCAGAATCAATCAGCCATCCATCATCTGATGCTTGAGTTGCCAAGACTACAATAAAGGCATATGGATCGCTCTGAGAAGAATCATTATTAGAAGAATTCTTCTTTCGCTTCTTTTTCTCCTCTTTGCAATCCTTTCAGACATGACTAGGTTGCCCACAATTCCAACACTTCACCTTGGAATTTTTACTAGGATACTTTGATCTCCCTTCTTATTTTGATTTAGAATTCTTGTCCTTTTTCTTGCCTTTTTCTTTCGATATGCCTCAAACAACAAGAGCCTCATTCACCATCTTAGAATATTTTCTTCTCATATCCTCTAATAAAAAGGCAGAAACCACATCCTCCATTTTGAAAGTGGTTGTCATGCTCCCAATCGCCATCACCAAGTGATCCCAAGAATCTGGAAAAGAACATAACAAGAGCATACAATAATCTTCTTCATCAATCTTCACACCTATAGATGCTAATTGGGCAATCAACATGTTAAAGGTATTTAGGTGATCAATAATAGACATTCCTCCCTCCATCTTCAAAGAGTATAGCTTCTTCCTCAAGAACAACTTATTTACCAAAGACTTTCCCTGATAAATACCTCCCAGTCTTTTCCACAAGGAAGAGGCAGTCTTCTGTTCATGAACGTTCAAAAGAACAAAGTCTATCAAATAGGGTCTTGTCAACCCTTTTTATTTTCGATCTAAGATATCCCAATATTTGTGCTTCATGGTTGTAGGTTTCATTCTAGACACAACAATCCAAACATCACGATCCACCAATAGGTCTTCCATTTTAAGTTTCCACAACTCAAAATTCTTGTCACTGAATTTATCAATTTCATTCCTTCCAGACGTACTTTTCATTGCCATCTTAATCTATAATTAGAAAAATTTAAGACTTCTACAAAACTCCCACTAAACAAAATTGACACAAAAAAACCAATCTACCCACAAGAATAACACAACTAGTCAGGCTCTGATACCACTTGTTAGGAAAAAATCAGTTGCCGAACAAATTTTCCTAATCTCAAGACTCAAAGGAGAAGAGAGATATGTCTTTTAATGTTTACAATTAACTTTCATTAAGACACACATGAAAGAAATAAAAAAACTGAGAAACAAACACATAACACAATTGACACCAAATTTACATGGGAAAACCCTTATAGGAGAAAACCCCACCACACCAAAGACAGATCACTTGTATTACAGTAAACCAATTACATACAAGTTATAGACTCTTCTTTTCAGATGAAAATTCTATATCAGCAACATTTCCCTGATCAACCTTGTATCGAATTACACTACATTGTTACAATGCTTTTGTTCAGCATACAATGAAGCTCACCAAAATTTTGATCACTCATTTGTTGAACTCTCTAACAAGACCCTTGATCAAACTGTTCATCACTGCTCAAACTATCTATTCATTTCCCATAAGAAAATGGTCACAACAATTCAACTACCCAATTGGTTTGCATTCTGTATCTCTCATTGGTCCAAGAAAGAACATGTAGGACAAATGCTTGGTCAAAAAAATTCAACTTTATCACTCATTAGTGAGACAACAGAAAGTGTCGAACCGATGTCAGACTATCCATAGGCTATCACACACGACACTAACTCCCATCTCTCATACTTTGGTGAAGTCTCCCCGATCTCAAGACCATCGGCAAGACAATCACTATCACCAACACACTGGGAAGTCAAACCGATCATTCATGTCTCCCCAATGTCACAAAGAACACTAAGATCACACATATCGGCAAGAGTCACACAGATCATTCACCAAGAGAAAATCCATCAGCGAGAGAAACACCGTCGGTAGGAGATTAGGAGGTCACGTTGACAACACAAGTCTCCCCAATGTGTTCATCACCAAGACATCTACCATTAGAGTGAGCTAGAGATGTCACTCCAACTATTGTGGTCACACCAATATCGCCAAAACATCTACAGGGTCATGTCGACGTCGCCAAGACTTCTATTGTCGGAGTGAGTTTGGAAACTCACTCCAATAGATCATGAAACCCCAATGGTTTTCATCACCAAGATAGATCCAAGGTCACATCGATCTAATCAGATGCTCATCAACAAGACATCCCAAAGGTCTCACTAATATTTCTCTTTTAGGAGTTCGATTTCAGTAAGCATTGATTCACTTTTTCCAACAAGAATGTGGTGTGAACTAAAATATTTTCTATGTGCCTCTATGTGTAATATAATAAATGGAAATGAGATTATTAGATAAGGAAGGTACATAAATTTCATCATTGAATGTTCCTTCTGCAATTTCAACAGATTATTTTCCAAGAGTTGACATATAGGTGTTATTCTCCACCAATCTTGGTGGGAATGAACAAGGATTGAACGTAGAAAATATTTCCCTATATGCTACCATGTGGTGTGATGTCTTGGAATAAGGAAGCCACTTATGTGATGTGTTTTTTGCATAAGAAGAGAGTGTCATTCCCTTGTTCTTATATTTTCCTAAATATATGGATGGAGAAGAGGAAGAACCACATGTCTTAGATGTACACACCTGAATTTGATTTTGTTGAAGAAGACTCCTCAATTCCTCCATTTCCTTTTTATAACATATGTGTTTTGCATGCCCTTGTTTCTTATAATAAGTACAATATATTTTGGCTTCTTAAAATTTTCCCTTTTGATGAGGGAGATGAAATAGATAAAGTTTTTGATATTGGTCCCTTAGCTTTATCGTTAGTTTGTTTCTTTCCATTAGATTTGGAAGCCTATTGTTTAGTTGCAACAAGATCTTGTGGCTTTGAAGGTTTCATGGTACCCATTCAAATTATTTTGTCTTGCTCTATTGTGAGAGAAACAATAAAATTTTAAAGAGATGGCATAGTGTAGAATACACTAAAATCATTATTTGATGAATGAAAAGTAAAAACAAACACTAAATATTGAGGCCCTAACTTTTATAAGACAATTAGGACCTATTGTTTATCTCATTTTCTATTTTGCATTGCTTGAGAGAGAACCTTAGAAAACTCAATTTAGTGAAGAACTCCAAAATAATGTTAAATTCTTATGGAATAAGACTTATTAGTTCATTCTCTAGTTGATGCAGGAAGGAATGTGTGTTCATGGCTCTAACACCATGTTGTATTAGTCAAGATTTGAAAGCATGAAATAACCTTCCACTAGTGAAAAAAATATGAGCACAATAATATATCTATCATATATAAAATGAGATTGTGAAAAATGTGCATATAATTCTTGCTTATATAGGAAAGGATGAGGAGGTGAGAAGGTAGGAAACAATGATTGAATTCCCCTCCATAGGTTCAACACTTCTGACCTCACTTGATAAGTGTGTGAGAAATTGGAAAGTGAGCATGAACTAGGCATCTCAAATGATGAGGAAACATGTATCAACCACATGAATTGAAACAAAAACATAAAAAATATAAGTAAACTTAAGTGTGAATAGATCAATACTAGAAAGGTGATTAGCTAACTAGTTTGATAATGACTCTATTTACACTAGCAACTAAATGTTTTCATGTTTGTCTATCCTTCAACATGCACCCTCCATAAAAAATTGTGAAATAAAAGAAAAAATTGCAATGAATATCCTATGCTTGACAAATAAAAACTAGGAACAAGTTACAAGCTTTCTTAATTGTCTAAAAAAATCAAGAATAGGAAATAATTAGGGTAATAAAATTCTACCTATATAAGAAGTGGCATGGCTTGTTTTTATGTTTCATATTGGAAAAGGCAATTCTATGTGCTAATATCTATCTGGCCATGGTGATGAGTATCTATGTAGCATCTATAACTACTTAAAATCCTAATCATTATAAATTTATTAATAATATATGCACCCTATGATTGGTTACATCCATAAGGTACAAGAAATAGGAGGTGAGTCTAAAATAGTAAATGAGATGTAAATGTAGTTTAAAGATAAGAATGTAAATATATAAATCATGTGAAATAAATTTGGCATTATGTAATAAGAATGTAAAATATATAGTATGATAAAACATAGTCATAACTTGTGAGATAGAGATGAATCTCAAGGCATAAAGTTATATTAAACATGGGCAATATGGAAAATGGTGATGGAACCTTAATTAAATAAAATCATGTATGTAGGTAAATAAGGCACCAAAAAAGGCATATGTTTCCAATGTGAAATCCAAGGTAACACAATGGTAGGGGTAAGGAAATAGGTTCCTAATAGTGACATGAATCAGGGAATGTAATCTCAAGGCAGTCAAGCATCGTAGGTATGTGGCCTAGATATATGAATGCCATAAGCATGATAACATATGTGGACAAGCATGAGGATCATAAGTAAAACACCACCATAAGCATAGAAATATAATCAAGATGTAACAAGGTAATATGAGAAACCAAAGTGGTCATTAAAAGATAAAGAAAGCATGAGGATGCATAATGTCAAATAGTTAAAAGAGTAACTAAAGTGAAAATCATAGGAACATATAAGGGTGAAAAAACAATAGAAAAATAAGGAAGAAGTAAATAAGAAAAATACAAAGTTATGAAACAATAAAAAATGGTAAAAAGAAAATTCCCCTTAACTAGTGGAAAATAAGCACATAAAAAAATATATAAGGTGAATTGAGAATTTTGCACATGGAAAATAAGGCATAATCAAAAAGTTCAAATGAAAAATTAATATAAAGAAGATGTTATCATAAAAAATAATATCCCCTGTTTTCCCAATTATAATCCATTATGTAGACCAGGTAGAGTTGATAAATTTTCAGTATAAACACTTAATCTAAAAACTTCTTTTTGGGTCTCAAATGACCAATTATGATGATTATAATAATTATTCCCAAAACCATGTCAATTATTGACTTCAATAGTTTTATTGATTTGATTTTTTGATAGGCTCAAGATCCATGAATCAATTCATGAAATGGTTTTGAGAACCTCACCATTCCTTAATAATGATAAATATATTGATTGAAGTAGAGTGAACAAATAATTTAGGTTGGACGGTAAAGAGGAGTTTTGGAAGCACATAAATCAGTCCAACATCCCATTATGATTTGATAAATCCATTCTAGAAATCTCATTTGTTCTTGATACTAATGATTTTCTTGACTTTATTATTTAACCCTAGTTTGATCAAGATTTTGGTTCTAAATGTGGAGAGAAAGTGGCATAGAAGCATGAATAAACTAATAAGCTACTTCCTAACATGAAATTAGTTCTTGAAGTACCCTAAATCATAAATTATAATAATATAATAGTCTAAAAATTTTTAAAATGGATTTTTTATTAATTTCTATGAGATTTGTATGACATGGTGAAACTAGTTTTTTTTTTAATCTATCCTATATTCATTAAAAACCATTTCAATCTATGTATAAATAAATCTAAAAAGTTCTTAATTAATTATTATATGCTATAATCTAAGGGTTGGTTGTATTTAAGCATACCTTTAGAAGTTTTCCAAATCACTCAAGTACATTTTTACTTAGGTCAATCACTAGAAAAGATCAAATTTATAATCATATAAAGGATTACAAATAAGCAAGTAGCTATAAAAATGCACTACAATGATTATGTATATTCTTATTCCCTTTAGTGTACCAAATCAAACTGCTATAATAATTCCCTTTAAATTCTCAAGTGGTCAATTAAGGGTAAAAGTACAAAGTTGTGTCACATTTTCAGCCAACTTATCAACACAAGTAAATTTTAGTATTTATAACTAAAATTCAATTTTGGTCAAACATAAGATCTAGTAAGATTCATTCTAGATAATTTAAATATGTCCACAACTTTTCCAACTAAAATTGTTGGCTAAATACATATGTAGCACCACGTTGATGCCAATTTACTAAAAAAATCAATTTATTTGAAAAATATAATGTTTCAACAACTCCTACTCATGTATATAATTTTTTTTTAAATATAAAAAATACCCTTTTGTAGATCCATAAGTGTAGTTTTCAAATATATATTTATTTTAATAGTTCAAATATTATTTATATTCTATTTATATTTTTTACTAAAATTAGATTATCAACACAAAAATATTAGGTTGATTATCATGCCAAGAAAAATACAAAAATTTATAATAAAATAAAATAAATAAAATATGATTCCTTAGATATAAGAATCTAGATTAAGATAGTATAATTTATTTTCCATTTTAGATAAATATTTAATATAAAATTTGATGTCGAGTGGAAAAAATTGTGTTCTAATACATGCACATTTAAAAATTTATTTAAAATTATATATTTATTAAAATTGAAAAAAAATCCATTACCTAAAGATTCAAGTTATAAATATACACAAAAAAATTGAAGGAAATAAAATAAAATGTACTATATAAAGCTTGGCATCTCATGTAATGTCATTTTTCAACATTTTATCAACAACTAAATTATAGTGTTAATTTATAAAAAACTATATTCAAATATTTTTTTAATTTTATCAAAAAAATACAAACATAAAATATACTAAAAAATAAACATTTTATTAATTTACTTCATTTAAAAATTTAAAACATATATGTCACTTTCTAGTGATTCAAGTTTAAAAGTTAGATCAGCGTTGGTCAAATCCTTTATAAAAGTGTGACACAACTTTGTAATTTTACACTTAAATAACTTTAAATATAGATACATATAAACAAATCACACAAGCATGTGCTTAGTCAACTCATAATGATTAGTGAAATGGACAAGTTGGATAAATTTGAATTTGAATTCTAGAAATTTTTAAGTTAAATATGTTGTTTTAGGATAAACCTTGCACCCATGGGAATGACCTATGGTGATGTAATATCAAAATATATGCATGTAATAATAGGTATAATCATGGGTGATGCAATATATGTGTACAGTATGGGAATGTGTGTAGATATGATAAAATATAGGTACATTTTTGGGAATGTGTTAATGGGGATAGGTGAAAACTATAGGAATGCACCCAAATTTATAGGGTTATAAATTTTTTCAATGTATAATTGCTATAAGAAGTTATCACAAAATAGGCATAAAACTAAATGGCAATCTTTAGGGGTATTCAAATTTAACTATAACACTTTAACATACCAACAAGTTCTAGTGACCATGTTTACATGAAAAATAAAGGTGAGGGGCTAATAATTGATGCTAAGTGTAGGATTTTTTTAATATTTTATTACACCTTTATTTATATTGTTAGAGATAAAAATAATTGATGTATTTTTCAATTGTAAATTTTTTATATCTATTCCAATTCATGTTTAGCTTCGAGTCTATTTTGATGGACTAGCTTGATACAATTACATTTCCATAGATGACACACTCTTTTGTAATGTTGGTCTCATTCCCCAATCCTTCATTAGTCCCCACTTACAAGTATTTTCATATATTCAACCATATCTTATCCACATCTACACGTGTTCTTATACATATTTTCTTTATTACACATATTATTACTTACATGTCTAAAAATTCATTCCCTACATTGATATTTTAATTTCCTTGTCACAAGTCAATTCCATAGTATATGAGAGAAATTATACACAACATGGAATTGGACCCCAAAATTCAAATTTATTCACTACAACCTATTCCACAAGTCAATATGATCCAACTTGGTACATATTAATATGATTAATTATCATGTATTGGTATTTAAAGTCAATGTTCATTATTTTATCATCTAATTGTTATTCAAAACATTACATTGAAGATTGAATCATTCTATCCTAAAACTTTTCTTTGGAGTGCTAAAAGGAACCTAACTTTACATCAAATAATTATAGGAAATATACATGACTAAAGTGTGTTGTATTTAATCTTTTAAATGACCATAAAATTAGTCCAATCAAAGGTGTTGAGCTAGAACTTATCCCTTAATATTCTAGTGATTTCCCTAAGGTATGATTAAATATCACTAGCCCTTGAAATTTAGTTAAGAGAAGTGATTAATAAAAATAGGTAATAAAATTTCATAGTCAACCAATTCAAATCCACACATATCATATCTATGGTTCTTGGAATTTATTTTGTGAAATTTAAGATTAATCACCTAAATATTGAAAACAATCCAATTCAAAAAAAAAATTATGCTTCTAACACATATAATAAATTATAATTATGAATTAAGGTTCAAAAGTAATGATAAAAACAACATACATCTATCTCTCAACCACCATAATAAGCTAAGTTCTTTAATTTCTATTATTTTTTAGGTTTCAAAAGTTTTGTTATATGATATGTCCTAGCTCTAAATTAGGTTAATCAATTATTTTATTCATATAACCTAATATTGGTAAATAAATCCAATTTATTTATTTATTTATTGTGAGCTCATTCACTTTTCCACAAATTAAATTCCTCCTAGGGTTTCTCCCTTATTAGGATTTTTTCTGGATTTTTATTATTTTGATTGATACATATTATTTTAGATTTAATTATAGCTTGAATTCTCTTTTATGTAGTTTTACCTCAATTATATCCTTATTTAGGGTATATGGCTGATTGATAGGTCTTAGTTTTCACTACCCACCATTGGTTTTGTCTCTAACACTCTATTTCCATATCTATTTTTTATTATTATTTATCCTTCATCTCAAATCTGAAATTAGGGTTTAGATCCATCCTTATATTCTTATAATTTAATTAATTCATATTGGTAATTAATTTCTAGTGTTTGATATTTTATGTACCCACTCACCCTTGTCAAGTTCTCCATTAGTGTTACATCTTAATTGTGTAATTACTATTTACTATTACTATATAGGGTAAAATTTGAATGTAATGTGAATTTTGGAGATGAATAAATTATTCTTGTACCTTGTTATCAATATGAATTTTATCTCATTTGATGGTTGCCTCATTGATGTTATCTCAGTTGATGTTATTCATAGTGAAATATTGAATATATGTGCGTAGATGGTTATTGAATTATTATAATTCAAACTTTGAATATGTTTATATATATATATATATATATATATATATATTGTATATGTTGTGAACAACTGAGTGTCATAGGCATGTGTTAATGGTTGTAGGTAAATATTCATTTCTTAAGGGGGAGGGAAAGTATCACTCAGGAGAAGATCTTGATCGGGTAACCAATAAAAGTAAAATATATGAGCATAAAAACACACACCACATTAGAATGATTGTGTTGAGTTAGTTTGTGGGTAATAGGTAAGTCATCCTTAGCTAGTAAGTTTTCATTTGAGAGTCTTGTTTACTTCTGCATGCATTGGGTGATGTTTATCTGTTTGAGCTTTTGAGATCTTTCTTGTGTTATTATGATCATATGGACAAGTGAGATGTACATTGAAGTATGTTTATATATATGCATATGTCTGTCAATGGGATCTAATGACATGTATATGCATATGTGTGGATATACCACACGTATACATTTATCAATATGATGGTAATCGTGAATGGTTGTATGTAAAATGAATGTGAACATATATATATGTGTATAGTATATACGTGTATCCATATGTATATGTATATTGATACATGTGTACATTTTCGAATGAACACACTCATACAGATGCATCAATATAGATATACCTACACATATTTGTACATAGAGGCATATACATTTATACATATATATATATGCATACATTCAATATAATGTGTTTATTATATAATATCTTTCCTATATTCACCTACATACATACATATATATATCAAATGTATGCTTATTTTATTATACATACATATATATATTACATGTTTGAATAGTCTCATTTTGTGAGGCAGTCTAGAGACAATTAAAAATGGAAAATAATATTCATGAATGAAATGAAACGCCTCATTCTATGCAGTGCCCAACATATGTAAGAAACTCGTTTTTATGTTTTTTAATATATCTTTTTGAAAAGGTAGATATAACACGGGATGAATATCTCTTCAAATGAAAATAAGAAGGATGGAGGCATGAGTTTTGAATTTATGTAGATTTCAAATCAAATATTAAAAAAATAGTATTCCAAGGGAGGTGTTAGAATAGAGGAAAATGTAACTTCTTTTGTTTATTAAATAGCAAGAAAAGAACAAAAGATGGGATACCATATAGAAGAGATAAAGATTTGAAATTAATGTGGAAAGAGAGAATGAGGAGGGACACCTCATTAGTGGTAATTATTTGACTATTTTTATGATGGGAGATATGTTGTTGGGCTACCTATTTTTGCATGTAACTCATTTAGATTTTAATGGTTGTTAGATTGAGTTATTGGGGGTAGAGGGGACACCCAATAGAGGTGAAACACAAAAATTTGAGGGAAGAATTTTAGATGGAGAAAATTGAAGAGAAATTTTCCCATGAGAGGGGCATGAATATTAGCAAAATGAAGCTGCTAGTGGTGTGGATATAGGAAGAAGAGAAGTAGGAACAACAATGAGAAAGAAATATGGAGGTGTTGGATTGAGAGAATGCAAATAAGTTAAGGATGAAGGAGACCATGAAGGGCCAAAATGTATTTTTTATTTTTTTCTAATTTTCAATTGTAGAAGAACAATTATTTTGAGTTGAATCTTGCATTCTTCTTGAGTTATGAATTTATATTGAGCAGGGAGTCTTAGCAAGATTGACTTGTTGAGTTGTGATTTTTGTTGTGGGTGTGATTACTACTTGCATTAGTAGTTTAAGATGTCCCCAAGTCAAATCAGCCCTTAGTAGTGTATTTGATAGATGACTCTCAGTAGGAATAGTGAATGTAACACTTTGGCCAAAGTAGTGTAATTTTTGAGACTCCACTACAGATTGTGTGACTATAGAGACTACACTATCAGTTCACCGTGATCTAGTATTATATGCTAGTTCAAGATTGTGGGATTACAAGTTCTAGTTATGTAGGACACGACACTATGATCAATTGGTTGTCATTATTGGCTACTCTACCAATCTCTTCATCGAAGGGAAGGGCCATCTATCAAATGATAAATGTGTGGAGGACCACATTATAAGTCTATGGTTGGCATAAAAATGCATAAGTGATGCTTCTCCTCTACAATAGGTGACAAAAGAACCAAGATTTAAAAGAAAGGATCTTGGACCATCTTACAACTATTTGTTCTAAATCTCTTTGAGCTATGTATGTAATTGTATATTTTCTTACATTGATGTTTGTATCAAATGAAAATTAATTCATGTTGTATTATGTTATGCATATTGATGGGAAATTATCAATAAAAGAAATGAATTTTTTTATTGCATTGATTTGTTACTTGTTTATTTATTCGTTTGGTGTAAATCTAGAAATTTTTATTGCATGAAGGGCTGGAATGTTACAATTAGATATTTTATATTATATATTCTTAGTCAATAATCCTTAGCCTCTATTCATCATTCACTTAATGCAAAAGAACATGAGCCAATTATGGATTATATTTTAAATTTTTAATATGTGTGAGATTATCAAAATGCTCAAGCCCCAATTTGGTCTTTCAACCTCCATGGGCAATCAATTGGTAATAATTGAATGAAGATAAAATAGATTATGTAGGTAATCCTAGGTTCTTATAGAGAGTAAGAATAATTGTATTATAAATATATGGATATCAATAACCATGATATGTGAAGCTACCAATATGCTACTATGTACGGTAATGGGAAATAAAAGGACATGAAAACTCCAAAGTGCCAAGAATAATGATGGAAACCAATAATACAATATTGTTTATGAGACCTATCAAGAGGATGGAAAATATTAGATGCAAGCTAAGGAAAATCATAACGGTATCACAAGTATCTATATTATATGTTATGAATTGATTAAATTTAGAATAAAGATGAAGGTTTGGAAGCTATGAGAGGATTTATAGAAATAAAAAATACAAATACTACCTAGCTCAAGAAGGCTATGAAGAGTATGCTTTTTTTGTTGGTAAAATAAAACTACATTCATAGATTTTATGATATCCTCCAATGTAGAAACCTTTGAGATCATAAAGTGTTTGAGAATTCCAATAATAGTATGATCATTTCTCATAGAGTATAATAAAGATCTAAAGATAAGTTTTAAAAATTATATTAGAGAATTTAAAATTTCATGGCATAATATGGAGATAATAGGAGGGAATCTCAAAGGCTATCAAAAGGATACTTTTAGACTAAGATGACTATTGGGATTCCATATTACAAGGCCTACGATGGTTACAAAATATATTTGGGAGTTATAAGGTCATTATTTTGGTAGGAAATGGTCGTTGTATGACTCTAATATCATGGGATGGTAGGGTACCCACATAGACTTTTTTTGAACTAGTGATATCATCCAAACATGATGTGGCCAAACAATCATAGAATGGTTAAAAAAGGATGATAGACACATGCAAACACATAAACTAAGATTGGGCATACAAAAACACAAAATAAAGTTGGCTTTAAGAGTGAGTTAAATTCCAAGGATATGCTAAGTGTGTCTTAGAAATATGTTAAGGATGTGGACACTAGAATAAGGAAAAAATTTAGTGTTAAAATTGTGGGGTATGCAATATTTGACCTTACATTTTTTCTAGAATTTAAGTGGGCTCGTGCCACTAGGTGATAAAGTTATGATAAAGTATGAGAGAAAGTACTGAAATTATTAAACTATATGAGGATATATAAAATGATACATCTAAGCATTCTTAATCAATAAATCTCATGCCCTTGAATAAGAATCTATAAAACATGCTAAACAGCCAAAAAATGAACAAGACAACAATGTTAGAATAATAAAACTTGTACAAAAATATCTATACATTAAAAAACATAGCCTATAGTATAAAATATGTTAGAAAATCATATATAATCCAATGTTTACACAACACATATGAAAGGAAACTAGAAAACACACACCAAATCGCAAAGGAGAAGAGTCATAAACTTTATAGCATTCTTTATTGCTAGAAAATAGAAAACTATAGTCTTAATATACTCTCTTTGTTGCATTAATAAAAATATTGAAGGTGTTGTGGAAAGACTAAAGGTGTTTTCATTGATGTCAATTGGTCAATTGGTTATCTACTAGTTCTTGTTCATTTTATATGTCGAGGATATTGAGAAAATTGTAATGAAGATATATTGCAGGTGTTCAGTGGTTGCTCCGGGTTTTGGTCTAGATTTTCTCTTGTATTTGTATGGTTTAGATATGTTGTTCATGCTTTTTAGTGTACCTTATATCTAGATTTTTGGTTGCTAATTCATTGTACAGTGCAAGTTGTGTTCACCAATTGTGAACTATGTTTTTTTGTGGTTCTATTTGATGTCTAGGAGAAACATTGTTAGTCCAAATTTCTCTTTGATGAAGTCTTATGACTTGCGGTTCTAAATTTTTGTTTCCATAATTCCATTGAATATAGTTTCGATATTTGGAAGGTTTGTTCTTAATGGTTCTATGTGTTTTACATTGGTTTGGTCGACCTTGTGTGAAATATTACTTTGGAGGATGATAAAGCATATTGGATCTATTTGGGTCCTTCTGAAGCATGTGTTTGGGTCACCCTCATTCTAATTCCACCCTAGGATGTTTTGGTGCCAACCTAATTTGAATTTGAATTTGGATTGCCAAATTTGGATATGTTTCAAAGCTGAAGATGGTATAAATGCAAGATGAGTTAATGATGAAACATGATACAAGAGTGAAGAAGAAGAGAAATAAGAGAAAAGAGAAAGTGTAATTTTATGTGAAATGGATTCTATTCAGTGAGTTTTTGTGTGTGGTGCGAGTGAGATAGATTAGTGTGAAGCTTAATGCTGATTTTCTAGATGTAGTGAGAAAAAGGCGAGCTCTATTCATTCATGCATGTGTGCAAGTAATTGTGGTGAAATCCCTTGTTGCATTGGAATTTCAATCTCTTTAACAAGTCCTATTTTTCTTCTTTGTATCTATGTGGGAGTGATCCCTCCAGGTTGTAGCCCTATTGGACAATGAGTCCTTGTTTTGGATAGTGAGTCCTTATTTTAGGTATTGAGCCTTGTTTCAGGCAGTGATCCTTTTGTAATCAGTTTTGATATTTTTATATTGTGAGTTAACCCTCATCGTTTTTTTCCCTTATTAGGTTTTCCATGTAAAAATGGTGTTAATGTGTTTATGTGTTGGATTTAAGTTTTTGCATTGGCATTTGATGATTAATCATTTAAGTTATGTTAAGAATTAGTTCTGATGATTGAATTAAAGGTTTAATTATGTGAAAAATGATTCACCCCTCTTATTTGTCCTATTGAAAAATTGGTATAAGAGCTTGGTTCCTTGGTAAAGAGCTTAACCACTTGAGGAAGGTCTGAGATGACTAGAAAAATGGTTTATGATTATCCAAGGTTTGATGGAACTGATTATGGTATCTAGAAAGTATTGATGGAAGAATATCTGGAGTATTGCATATATGATGTGGAGAAAGTTTACAAGAATCCTTACACTCCTCTTGCTAATGGTCTAAGTATGCCTGAAGAGATCAAATAATATGAAGCGACCTATAAGGTGAAATACATCTCGAAGAATAGTTTGGTACATTCTGAGTTGATTAAGGTTTAGAATTTGAAGACAGCTAAGGAAGTCTGGGATGCTTTGGAAAGAGAACATGATGGTGATGAAAGACTTAAAGAGGCTAGATTACAGAATTTGGAGACTCAATTTGATATTCTACACATGTCTAAAGATGAAAACGTTAAAGCTTATGTATATAGATTGAATGAGATAGTGGCCAAAATGTGAGAACTTGGTGCTACTATTGATCAAACCAGGATAATAAAAAAGACTCTCAGAACCCTTCCTGATGCTTATAGTGAGAAGGTGAGTGCTATTGAGAAAAATATAGATTATTAGACCTATAAAGGATTTGGTGTTAGGATTTTTGAAATCTTATGAGATGAGGAAGATGAGTCTAAGGAATGGAGGAAAATTAAAAATTTATTTTAAAGCTACAAAATCTCATATAGATCCAAATGAAGATAAATTTGATGAATTAGAAGCTAAATTTGTAAAAAGGATGAGGAAAAACTCTAGTAAGTATGAAGGTAAGTTTCCTTTTAAATGCTTTAGTTGTGGAGAAATAGGTCATTATGTTGCAAAGTGTCCATAAAGAGCTAAAATGAATAAACAATGATATGAGAAGGAAAAGAAAGGAAAGAAGATTAACAAAGCTTACTATGTGAATGGGAATTCTAGTATATCTGATGAGTATTTGGAATATGAAGATCATGATGACAATGAATGCTTGTTCCTGGCGATTAAGGATGAATCTACTTTTTCTAATTCTGAAAAATAGGTAAAGGAAAGCCCTCCAGAGAAGGAGAAAAATGAAAGTACAATTATCTTTTCCCTGCATGTTAAACAAGAGAAACATTATTGGGTAGTTAATAGTGGTTGTTCATATCACATGACTAGTGATAAAAGAAATTTTATTAAGCTTGAAAAATATGATGGAGGCTTGGTTATGTTTGGAGATGATAGTGGTGCTAAAATTTGTGGGATAGGTTCAGTAAGTTTTGATGGCAAATAACATATTGACAATGTTTACTATGTTAAGGGTTTAAGGAATAATCTATGTAGCGTTGGTCAGATGTGAAAAAAATGATATGATCTTGTGTTTAATGATGAGAAATGTGAGATCTGGAAAGGATCTAGAACATTGATTGCTACAAGAAATAAATCTGAAGGGAATAACTATCAACATAAGGGTTTTCATGGATAATGCTTTATGACTCAAATTAATGATAGCGGGTTATGACATAGGAGAATGTGTCACATGAATTTTGATAACTTGGAAAGGATTACTGATGTTCAGGTTGTGAGAGATTTATTGATAATTACAAAGCCTATTAATGGAGGAATTCTCAATTTGGAAAGCAAGCAGTAAATCACTACAAATTAAAGGAACAATCTACTATTGGAATACTAGATTTAGTTCATACAAATCTTTGTGGTACTACAAGAGAGAGAAGCCTACTTGGTGAAAGGTACTTTATGCTTTTAATTTATGATTATTCTAGATACACATGAGTCATATTTCTTACAGAGAAATTAAATGCACTAGATAGATTCAAGGCATTCAAAATAATGGTTGAAAATGAAGTGAACTTAAAGATAAGATTCTTAAAATCTAACATAGGTGGACAATTCACCTCCCATGAGTTTAATATGTTTTTTGAAGTGCATGGAATAAAGAGATAGTTATCTGCTCTGAGAACTCCTCAACAGAATGGATTTGTTGAAAGGAAAAATGGAATAGTTCTAGAAGTTGCTAGGTCAATGATTATTGAGGTTGATTTATCAAAAGTTTACTAGAAAGAAGCTATTCATACTATTGTTTATGTATTCAATCAAGTTCAAGCTAGATTAAACAATACAAATACTCCCTATGAGCTATGGCATGGAAGAATTCCTATAGTTAAATATTTTGAGGTATTCGGAAGCAAATGTTATATTAGAAGAGATGAAAAAACTTTGGGAAAGTTTGATGCAAGAAGTGATGAAGAAATTTTCTTGGATATTCTTCTAAAATAAAGGCAAACAAATGTTTCAATAAAATACTGAGAAATATTGTAGAAATATCAAATGTGAAGGTTTATGAGACAATGAAGAATTCTATTGACATTGATGGATATGTATCTAATGAGCATGATTGTGCAAGAATATAAGAAATTGTGGAAGAACATGAAAAAGATGAGAAAAAGAAGAAGGATGAACAAAATGAAAGAGAACAAGATGCTCTGGTGATGTCCCTGAGGACACCTAGATATGTATAAAAGAATCATTCAGAAAGTGATGCAGGAGCATCTAGTGGTGTAAGGGAAATCTTGCATCACCCAAAAATGTCTTTACTTTCATTTAGCCTTTTGTAGATGTTGTTGCATTTCTGGATACCCTTTTCGTCAAAGAAGAAGTCCCAACCTTTAGAACTTCTTTTTTGCTTTTTCTACTCAACTGTTATTTTTAGCATGTGTGAATTTGAAGGTGTGAGGAGACAAAAATTTAAGGGAAGCTTTAGGACAATAAAATAAACACTTTGATGAAATAATCGGGTCAAGATCATTCCTAGTTCAAAAGTTATTCAAGTTTCAGTTTCTTCTTTTTTCCCTATAAAATCTTCGAAGCTAATTTTGAGGTACTTAAAGGCTCTAGATGGGCCCGACAATTGGCGGAAAATGAAAGTGGTTAGCCTTTAGGCCCCAATTTTTGGCACTTCATTTTGGCAAGAGCTTTCCAAAAATATATTATGATTGAAGATCCGACAGTCAGATCTTAAGTTAGGGCTTCCGAAAGTTGGTGCATAATTAGAATGTTGTTTTTGGCTCCAAATAGAGAAAGGGGCTATTTATGGGCTAGTTTTTGATTTGTTTGAGGAGTTTTTGGGGAAAGAAGATCGCATATTGCTAAAAGGGGAATTTTTTTAGTTTTATGTGATTTGCATGTATTGCAGAACTTGAGGATTTGAGATCCTCTGTGTGTAAGAATTTCATTATTTTGAATATAATAAGATTCTTTGGTTTTATGTGTGTATTTTTGTGACTCGGGTTGGCACTCTCATCAGAAAGTCGGATTATTGGAGACAAGAAAAAGGTGTATTAACTAGAAGAAAAGTTGTTGTTGAAGTGAAAATAATTTTACTTTCAGAGATAGAACCAAAGACAGTAAGTGAATCTTGTAAAGATGAACATTGGAAGGAATCATATGGTACTGGTTGTAAATTGGGTAAAGATGATAATTCACCTAAGGCTGATCAAAGCAAGTATAGATCTATCATTAGTGGACTATTGTATTTGACTGCTACTATACTGGATATCATGCATTTTTTCTGTCTTGTGGATAGATTTGAAGAAGATCCTAAGGGAACACATGTTGCAATTAAAATAATTTTTAGATATTTGAATGACACTCTAGATTATGGATTGTGGTATCCTAAACATATTGACTTTACACTTAGTGCCTATACAGATGCAGATTGGTTTGGATGTGTAGATGACAGGAAGATTACAAGCGATGGTGCATTCTTTCTTAGATGCAGATTGGTGGCATGGTTGAGTAAAAAACAAGATTTAGTCTCTTTGTCTACTCTTGAGGCTGAGTATATTGTTGTTTCAGCTTGTTGTACACAATTTCTATGGATGAAATAGAAATTGAAAGACATCACAATGCTATATGATGATCCCATTTCTATCTTCTGTGATAATACAAGTGAAATTAATATTTCTAAGAATTCGGTGATGCACTCAAGGATGAAGCATATATCTATTAGGTATCATTTCTTGAGAGAGAAGGTCACGGAGAATGAATTCAAGCTTGAGTATGTTCCAATGAAGGATCAGATTGCTAATATTTTCATGAAGGCTCTTCCTAGAGATACTTTTGAGTATCTCCAAGAAAAGTTAGGGGTTATTTCTCCTCATTTCATGAACTAGATGTATATGGAGATGCATAAGTCTGGTGGATCTATGGATCTATCTTTCTTATAGACTGATTTTTTGGTGGCTACCTCTCAGGGGGAGCAGGTAGTATCAAGTGCTGTCATTGTGAGTATTCTATTTTTCATGTCAAAGGAGAGATTAATGGAAAATATTATTTTTCCTTTTCCATTGATGTCAAAGGGGGAGAAGAAGAAGCATGTGAAAAAAAATAAAAATGGAAAAGAAGTATATAAGAGATTATCCTCTAAGGCAAAGAAACAAAAAAATGTATTCAGAGGTAGTATGCTGTCTTTGATGGTTTTTCACATCATGTGTTGCCATCAATGAAAAAGGGGGAGATTGTTGCAAGAATGAAAAGATTAATGGTGTTGTGAAAATATTGAAGGCATTGTCATTGATGTCAACTGGTCAACTAGTTATCTACTAGTTGTTGTTGGTTGTAAATTTCAAGTATATTGAGAAAATTGTAATGAAGATATGTTGCATGTGCTTAGTGGTTGTTCTAGGTTTTGGTCCAGATTTTCTCATGTGGTTATGCAGTTCAGATATGTTGTTCATGGTTGTTAGTAGATGTTATATCTAGATTTTTGGTTGCTAATTTGTTGTATAGTGCAAGTTGTGCTCACCAATTGTGAACTATGTTATTTTGTGGTTTTGGTTGAGATCCGAGAGAAACGTTGTTGATATATATTTCTCTTTGATGAAGTCTTATGACTTGCAATTCTAGAGTTGTGTTTCCCTAATTCTATTGAAGAGAGTTTCAACATTTGGAAGGTTTGTGCTTAACGGTTCTACGTGTTTTACATTGGTTTGTCTGACCTTGTGTGAAACACTACTTTCAAGGATGATGAAGCATATTGGATTTGTTTGGGTCTTTATGAAGCATGTGTTTCTATCACCCTCATTCTAATTCCACCCTAGGATTTTTTGGCACCGACCTAATTTGAGTTTGAATTTGGATGGCCGACTTTGGATATGTTTCAAAGTTGAAGATGGTATAAATGCAAGATGGGTTAATGATGAAACATGATACAAGAACGAAGAAGAAGAAGAAGAGCAATAAGAGAAAAGAGGAAGTGTAGTTTTATGCGACATTGATTCTATTTAGTGAATGTGTGTGTGGGACAAGTGAGACAAATTAGTGCAAATCTTAAAGCTAAGTTTTCAGATGCAGTGAGAAGAAGTTGAACTCTATTATTCATGCATGTGTGCGAGTAATTGTGTTGGAATCCTTTGTTGCATTGGGATTGTAGTCTCTCTATAACAAGTTTTATTTGTCTTCTTTATATCTTTGTTGTAGGGAGCCCTTCAAGTTGTAGCCCTATTGGAAAGTGAGTCCTTGTTCTAGATAGTGAGTCCTTATTTCAGGTAGTGAGCCTTGTTTCAAGCAATGAGCCTTTTGTAACTAGTTTTGATATTCTTTATAGTATGAGTTAATCATCACCATGTTTTTTCCACATAAATTTGGTGCTATTGTGTTTATGTGTTGGATTTAAGTTTCTACATCAGCATTTGATGATTAATCATTTAAGCAGTATTAATAATTATTTCCAATGATTGAATCAAAGGTTTAATTATGTGACAACTGATTCACCCCCCTCTCAGTTGTCCTATTCAACACTCTCGTCAAAAAAAAAAAAATTGTTCAAGATATATCATACTCTATTACTAAGAACTATATAATATATCTATGAATTACATGTACTAGTGTACTCTATTGCTAGGTGATTTATAAAGTGTATAAAACTAGTTATAATGAGTTACATGTGCTATTATACATTGTTTCTAGGTAGCTCATATGCAAATACAATACTATGAATTATATAAACTAGAATACTCAGTGGCTGGGTAATCTTGATAAGGGTGATTAAATGAAAATATGTCTCCATACGTGGGGCCATAAGTTAGTGGTGCTTTGGGAGCATGATGATAATGTGTTTTTTTGTTTACACATGTGAGTGTGAATATATTCCCCCTTTAATAATTACATAAATTTAAGTTATGCAATCAATTTTAAGGTAGAAAAGGACGATGAAAGAAGGCTACCTAGGAACATATATTATATCAAATTCCCCTAGAGTCACTAATATGTTATCCTCAGGGAGACTTAAAATGATAATATGTTGTCATAAGATGAGAATATGATACATCTCACATCATTTCCAAGAAATGGCATAAGAAGGAGCAAAAACATTGCCACATATGTATCAACAACATTGCAAGAAGACACACACAAAGGGATTTGTATGCCTTGGTGTTAGTATATGTCAATAAATAGATAATCAAGGAATATTGGTGGAATTTTCATCATTCACCAAGGCACACAAAAATAAAATTACATAGGAAGAAATAACATAACAAATAATTAGTGATAAAAAGGTAAATTCTCCAACTTGGGTCATATTGAAGAGACCTTTAAAATGCCCTCATAGTTTGAATGGTCCCCAAAGAAATAGTAGAAAGAAAGCATAAGAAAATCACACTAGAATAATTTTAGGTATAGATAGAGGAATATCACAATATTGTGTGACTCTTGTATTCATGTAATTACAAGAGTAGCATGGATCCTCTAAGGTAAAATCATACACAAAAACTCACATGCACATGGAAGTACACACAATAGAAAATACAAGAATCACACATCATTGAAAAAATATTACACACAAATATAAATGAGATGAAGGTGTGATGCATACTTATTGAACTCCTCATCCAACAAGTTTTCCCCATCCCAATCATGGTCATATGAGAACCAATAAATATCTAGGATCAATAATGGAGGTATTGTATTAATATCAAGAGAAATAGAAAGGGTGAGTTTTGTTGATGTGGGAAGGTTAGTTCCCTCCTTTAAAAACATGTGAGGACTAGGATCAAGAGGCTATAATAAATGGGAACACCTCAAAATGAGAGATATTAAATTTAGAAGTTAGAGGAGGTAAAGGAATTGGTGTAGGTTCAAGATAGTAGTGGGGGTGGGGTAAGGTGATATTTAAATTTGTGTTTTCTTGAAAGTGAGGAAGGTAGGAAAATATCTAAACTAGAGGGTTTTATGATTTTAGTTAAAGATTGGTGGTGGGACAAGGGATTAAATAATGGTATTATAAATTACATGGAAATTAGGTAATAGTATAGGTTTGTGGAAAGACAAAATATTAGGAGTGCATGAAATAATAGGAGGAAGGGAAGAATATACAAGAAAAACCTAAGTTCTTTTAAATTTATTAGCATTTTATTTGTCTTGAGGGTTTCAAGAGGTGGTCCAAAAGCATACTATGTGTGGATAGGATAGCTATGGATTGGTTGGCAATAAATGGGGTGTATGCAAGCTGGGTAGCATCCTGGATGGGGTGTTGTGGAGGTCCCTTAGGGGTATTGTCAAAAATGGATTGAGAATGTCATACACTATATTTTTATTTCTATTTATCATGAAGGGGTACAATAGGGGAGCTATAAATTAGCATGGAAGGTGAATTATTAGTAGGTGGGGAAAATAAATCACAAGTAGTAGAGTAGGTAAAGTAACAATAGTAGATTTTGGGGTAGGGGGAACAATCCTCTTAGAGGTATAAAATTGGTATAAGAGTAAGAGAGTATTTGTATGTATTTAATTTGGATTGGAAGGGGTTGACAAAAAATAATCTAAGGAGAAGTTTCCTAAAATAAAAATTTGTTGGTAGGGACTATGAGGGATGGTTAAGACATGGCCACCATGGGGTAATTAAGGTATTGGTGGAATATAGAAGGGAGAACTTATAATGCACTGAGCCAAGGATGGGCCAAGAGAATATAATATCAATATGAGATTAAGATAATATGACATAAGATATCTAATAATTTTTATCCTACTTGGATTGGAAGGGTGATGGAGCCAAGATTAGTGTAATGTCCCCTTTTTCATGAGCATTGGATTTTTGAGGAATTAGCCTATTCATGATCCTCGTAGGCTAATAGGTCATGATTTGAGGATCTTCATGGTAGTTACCCAAATGGTGGTTGGCTCACTTCGTGGATTCGGGTGTTAATTTGATGATTCTTATGGTGTCTTAGATGTTGGATAACACACTATTTGATAACACATTGTGTTAGAAAACATATTGTTGGATAACATATAGTGTTTGATAACACTTTAATGAATTACATTTTTATAAAGTACAAATATAAATTATAATTAAAAGTAAATCTTTTATCCCACATTGGCAAGGGAAATGAAGAGCTCATTCAAAAGTAAGAATAAAAGAGCATCATGAGTTCATTTCAAGATAGGGAGATTTGTTGTTGATGTTTGATGTTTTCAGTTGTGGAGCCTAGGGTTTCTCAAAATTACTTCTTTGTCATAGGGAACGGAAACTTCTTATTGATAGAAATTTTGAGGGTGTGAAATATCACTTGAATTATTGCAGCTAGAGGAAGTCACCTTAGACTTTCTATTTGTGCTTCATTGTAAAAACTTAATGGCCTTTGGCCAAGTTTTTGGCATAGTTTGATTGGTTTGCATGAGAGTAAATTTGGTATAATGAGTCTTCATTGATTTTTCTATTCTATGATTGATTTGCATCTCAGATTATTGAATACCGGATTCTGGAATACTATTACAGTCATCTAAGCCAACATATTGGAGGCACGATTTTGCATAAGGAAACTACATCTTGGTGTGATTTACCTTGGATATTAGGGCGCTTCATTCCTAAGGCCTAGACAACCTTGTCGGAGGAATCTAGAGGTTGTTGAGAGGGTTTACAACTGTCAAATAATTTAAGTGGATGGTCTGATATCAAACAGGGGCGACAGCTTGAAGGAACCAACTTGAGCTTGGAAGGAGGGTATTTCATGTGGATATTGATTGTTTCTTCATCTACATTCCAAAGGTGACTTTGTAATCAGGTTTCTCATGACATTCATTGTGATTTTCATATATATTTGTCAATGCTAGTGTTGTTGTTGTAGGTAATCATTTTACATCAGATTTGATATTGCTCTTGGATTCTCTTTGTAATGCCAAGAGTCTTGGCCCTCCTATATCGTCATTGTATTGGGAACAAATTTCAAATAAGGAATCATAAGTTGCAGGTCATAATTTGTTACAAAACAACATTTTATATCTTCATAGTTTATGTAGGCCAATTGTTTGACATAATGTTCTTTGGTTGTAGATGCATGATTTCTCATTTAGAACTCACATATGTGCATTGATATTATAGTTTAGACATTGTAGTGTTGAATTGCAAGCATTTGGAGTACTTTTTTGTCACTTCTCAAGCATACAATCAGACTGATAACTTAGACCACCAAGCTGGAAGTTTGCATGTGAAGTGTTTGACGATATTCCTTGAAGGTTAGAGCTGCAATTTTATATCATAACTTGCAAGGGATATTACAATTAGGTATAGAAGTGTCATTATATGTACACAAGGAAATATATGAGGGGGATAATAATATATATACAACCTTGTAATATACAAGTGTTCCCCTATAATTATATTAACAAGGATCATAGGATCTAAGATATTTCTATCAATATTTTTTGTTGTATTTGTGCTTCAATGTATACAAGACCATTATAATCATTAGTTAGCACATCATCAAACAAGAAGTTGATCATAATTTTTTCAATGGGCATAGTTTGAATGTATAATGTGTATGTAATATTAGATAATGTATTAGTTTTAGAGGAATGGATCTCACTAGATTGAGTGGGGGAAATGTAGGATCTAGATAAGAGATATAAAATTGAGGCAACAAGGCTAATGTAATTCATAGTGGAATTTTAAAGGAATAAATTAGCATATATTTCAATATTTTGGATAGGGGTGGTAGAGTTGTTTCTCCATCATCAATACCAATAACCCAAATGATGTTAGAGTTAATAATATCTTGTATAAGATTTCACAAGTACATGAATCTTTTTATTTCATATCCTAAGACACAATGATATTCATGAAAGTCTTTGTGATCATATATCTTCAAAATTTGAAGATTTGTGTCAAGGGGTCTAATTAGTAGTATTTAGATGAGGTTATTAGAGATAACTTATTGAAGAATAGTGTAGAGAGGATAAAAAATATTAGTGAAGTGATGATTTCATTATGAATTAAGGATAATATATTTGTTGAAAAAGAAGGTGACATGGTAGTATTGACTTGGTTAATAGCTAGTGGGTTTTGATATTTTTGAGAAAATAAGTTGTTATTCTTTCTCTATCATGAGAAAAATGATGAAAGTTCAAAGGAAGAAAGAAGTTTCTCAAATTGACTCATCATTTTTTGGTATCAATTAAGTACACATAAATTTAGGAGATAATAATGGTGTATGGGGATAATCTTATCACAAATATTTCTATTAAGATTGTCGATTTAGAAATGCATTGAACATCAAAATCAAGGAGTGGATAAGGAATCTAATTAAAAAAGTAGCTAATATAAAAGGATAAAATAAACAATATTCTTTTTATGAATGATTGTAGTGGACAAGGTCAATACAAGTGACCTATGAGCCAATATTCACCTAAAAGTGTTGGAGGAATAGAGGAACTAGTTGATTAAAGAAATGGATAGAATGATCAGAAAAAAAAAGTAGAAATAATGAAGGGCAATATATTTCGAGTCATGAGAATTTTTTTAATTAATAATTTATCATCAAAGAATAAGTCAATAAAATCAACAATGAATGCAGTAATGTGGGTGTGAGAGTCCCATTTTCCATAATATTTATCAAAGTAGGGGACTTTATAGTGAGGTGGGAAATGAGTCTAAAGAATCTCAAGCAAGGGTGGACTATGAAAGAAATGCATTATGTTCATAGGTTGGTATGTGAAGAAAAGAGAGGTTGGCTACCTATACATGATCCCCATGTTGTACATTAATTTATTTATAGTAGGATCAATAGTAATGGTGAATAAATTAGAAGGAAATGGCTGAAATGAGCTAGATAATCTAGTTATATAAGTGAAAACAAGGGGTTGAGAAGGAAAAAAAAACCTATTTAATAAATCGGGTTACAATTGGTATGGGATAAAAAATTCCTTTGTGAGAATACGTATTTGAGTGTTTTTTGTAGGAAGAGACATGTGAATATATGTGTGTGATAAATTAGAATGTGTTTTAATTGATTGGTCAATAAGGGCTCAAGAAAGGGGGTATATTGGTGCCCTATAGCCTACAATAAGTTAAGGCCATAATATTGGTTACAATCATAGTTTTCATAGAATTAAGAAGGTCATCAGTAGTGAGTTGAATACTATCATAAAATAGCAATATTTCCTTGAAAGATACCCAAATTTTGGTCTATTATGTGGGTTTTCTCATGTTTCCCATACTTTGAGGGTTTCCTCATGATTAAACCCATCCTCTTCACCATGACGATCATTTTCTAGAGTGGGATTTAAAGGAAGTAGAGTGGAAGGAGGTCCACCATACAAATTATTGGAAAGGTTGATGATAGCATATGAAGAAGTTATATTTGGATGTGATGTAAACTATTATACACTAATAGAGAAGAAAATATAGACTATCTAGTAAAAAAACAAAAAGAATATAGAGTTTGAAATGTATATAGTTTGAAATGCAGACATAAAAAATAGAAGGATGTTTTATTCAAATTAAAGGATATTAAGTTCACATAATTGAAAATCATTAATTTTATGAAAATGTAATGAAGTAAAAATTTTATTTATAGCTAGTTTAATATTTTAACTAATCACCACTACACTAGATAATACTAAGAAATAACAAGAATTGTTGCTTATGGTAGATAACTATCAGTATGCTTAGCCCTAGCTAATTATATTTTTCCTAATTAAAAAAAATTATCCTTTAAATAATTGTTGACATGGGAATATAAATAACAAAAATCTATAAATAGAGAAATAAGATTCAAAATGAACTAAAGAAGCGTAAATGTGGGATTATAGAGTTTGTAGAGTGAATTTGGAAGAATATTAGTGTAGACACTAGTGTTCTTGAATTTTCATTCTAAAGACCCATTATTATCCTATATTTGATTATATTTTGAAAGAAATATAATGGTAAAGTATATATATATAATCTAGAATATCTACACACAAGGAAAGTGGAAAAAAATAATATAAAATAATGGAAGCATATAGAGAAAAATACAAAGGTGATATAGTAAATCTATTTTAACTCAAATGAAATGAAAAAATAGTGAAGGGGATTAATAGAATATAAATATACATATGAATAATGTTTTTAAATTCTTATCTTTTGGATAGAGAAAAATGGGCTGACTATGTCGGAGCTTGCTAAAATAGTGAAGTACCAATTTGGTCTTTTACCCTTCAAGGTTAGTCAAATGGAAATATAATGGAACAAAGACCAAAAGGTGTATGCACTTAACCCTAAGTTATTATATAATGAAATGATAATGGTATGATAAATCTATGAATATAAGTCGTGGTATATGAAGCTACCACTATCCTAGTGTGTATGGTAATACCTAGAAATAGTAGGAGATGAGAACTCCAAAGTATAAAAAAACCATGGAAACCAAAAACTAAAATATTGTTTATGAAACCTCTCAAACGATGGAAAGTAGAAAATTCAAGATAAGGAAAATGATAATAGTATCACAAGTATCTAGAATATATTCTATGAATTTTATGAAATTATTATAAATATGAAGGGTTGAAAGCAATGACATTATTTAAAGAAATAACAAGTTCAAATGTTACCTAGCTCAAGAAGGATATGAACAATATGCATATCTTGTTGGTAAAATGAAAAAATATTTATAGATGATAATATATCTTCTAATGTAGATACCTCCAACAAGAGGAAATTAAACTCTATTAAAAAAAGTATAGCTTGGAGAATAAATGCTACAAAAATAATGAAATAGAATGCACAGCTACATACATGAATGAATTAGAGATCATGATAAATGTCTTAAAATATTTCAAAGTTCTAATAATAGTACAATAGAGTGTTTCTCATAGATAGAATGGTCAAAATCCAAGAAGATGTCCCAAAATTATATTAGAGAATTCAAAATTTCATGAACGAATATGGAGAGAGTAGGAGGGAAGCTCAAAGATGACCAAAGGGATATATTTGCATCATGGTGATTATTGTAATTTAATATTAAAATGGTGTATGATGGTTACAAAATAAAATTGGGAGTTCGAAGGTCACTATATTGGTAGGAAACAGATGTTATACAACTATCTTGTTGTAGGGTATCAATGCACCTATCAAAACATGTGTGCTAGTACTATCATCCAAACATGAAATGGGTAGAAATTAATGGAATGGTGAAAAAAAAAAGACAACAAGAATACCAGAAAACACATCAAATAAACTTGAAACACACCAAAACATTTTGGCACTAGGAGTGAGTCAAAGGCAAAATCTTGGATAGATACATTATATAAATATGCTAAGGAGGTGGACACTAAATAAGGATAATTTTAAGGGACCAAATTATAGGGTGTGATTTCTTTTCCCTTACACTAATGTCATCATGATGTGTAGGAATATATTATGAAATTTTAATATGTGAGAGTTAATTATGATAAATTATATAATGCATGTAAGAACATGATTATAGGGAGTTAAAAAGTGGACAAGGAATATTGACCCACTTATGAATATGTTATGAATCATAGAAAATATTTCTAAAGGAGACAAGTTCTAAATAATGAGTCAAATTAAGTTGTAGACCATGAGAATTTTTACCATGGTAATTTTTTACCTTATTTTGACCCATGCTAATGCCTTTTGGTGGTTTTCTATACCTTCATGAGTATATATATCTAGGGCTTGTGTTGGAGAAACTTAGGATTAAATTATCGTAAGGTTATGCTATCATTTTTACTCTAGGCAAGAATGATTGTTTTCTCCATATTAAGGAAAGACCTAGAAGTGCATTGTAATTATTATGTGTTGCTAAATGATATAGTAATTCTATAATTTATAGGGTGGGGTTTTTACTTGAAATGATTTCCCCACCTATATTGGTGATTCTTCTCTTCTATATATTATTCTTTATGTATTAACTCCTTGTTCTTAAGGTGTTATTTTATATTTTTCATAGATTAGAGATTTGCATTCCTTTCCTCTAAGGGTTAATGTGAGAAATGAATTTGTGCCCTAATTTTTCTTTATGGGCATGGTTTGTTTGGACTTGTATTAGGATTTTTATTTAGAAAATATTATGGTACTAAAGATGCATATTGGTATTTTCCCAATATTTTTCCATGAGTGAACATAACTACATATTTTTTTAAAATGGGGGTAATTAGGATGTACCTAATAGTATAACTTTAAGACTAAATCCCTCTAGAGAATTCACTAGATTGGAAGAGCCTCCATATATGGCACTAGAACAAGTCTTGTAACATAATCTCATTAATGTTGCCTCATAAAAATAATGGATAACTCTAACCTTGAAATGCACAACTCTAAGTCCTTTTGTTCCATCATTGTACACATGAAAATTCTATAGGTATATGTATTACATTTAAACATCATCTTCAATATATTATAGATAAATGGTCTTAGAGTACAAAGGTAATTACCTAAGTAAAAATTTGATTATTAGGTCCATTTTTACACTATCATAATTAATATCACTTAAGTTACGTCTTTTTTTTATATCAATTCATAAGATAAGTACATATGTCATGATATGATGTAATCCTCACCTAGGGTCTCATCTAGGTGTTTCTCATCCTTTATCAAGGGTATTTCATCATTATTGTATTATTTCATTCATTAGTATTCATTTTTTTTCACATCAATAGAGCCCAAGTTATTAAAACAATTCCAAATTTTTCTCTTTTTTGAGAGATTTGGCCTTGAGATTTTAAAGGGTGTGTCTTAGAGAAAAAATGAACTTCACCATTGTGTCCAAAATGTTCAAAAGGCCTAACATCATCAATCCAAATGTTGAAATTTGAGCAAGAGAAAATCAAGGAATTTTTTTTGGGGGTCTTCAAAATTTATGCATAAAAGTACGTATGGTTGTACAAATCCATGTGAAACCAATGTATGACATCATATAATCTATACATCTTCCTACATGGGAAATTGTTGTGGGTTTTCGCAAGTTTTAGCACTCTAATTTTTATTTGCATTCAAAATGAAACAATGATAGTAGATTTTTAAGAAAATTGATGGAATTTTTATAGTGGGATTTTTTTTTACTATTTTTGTTTTTTGGCCACTAACACATTAGTGGAAGCCATGAAACCTACTGATAAAATCAAGATTGCTAGTGACCAAATATAGTTGGTAACATAAATCCTACTACCAATGATCAATTAGTCCATGAATCGCCATAAATCCACTAACAAATTTTACTAATTCCAAAACTATAGCTAATAGATCTAAAAAAACAACTTTCTATCTCCCTAGTCCCTAAGCCAACTTTAGATGATTGATGGTAGTTTTACCCTCTAGATGGTGGTTTTAGCAAGCATAGTGGTCTTTTAACAAGCATGAAATATTATAGGAGGTGGAGGTATATGTCATTGAATAGTTTTTTAATGTCAATTTGTCACCACTATAACACCCAAAAGGCCCCCACCCCTAGTTTTCATGACCTAAATGAGCTATTTTTCTTTTTTGCATAATTTGGGCATATAGTGTTGAAAATTGAAAAATGAGATCATCCAAAAAACGGTTCCAAACACTTTTAGTGGTGTAGTAATTTCATAGATCTTCACATATATCTATGCACTTTTTCTAGAATCTTCCCTGGGTGTCTTTTATTAAATTTATCATTATTTCACAATTTAGTTGATTACTTGGACATTTTGACACCTAGAAAAGTTCTATTTGCATGAGATGAATTTGTTGTAGCTGATTTATATGTCTCTTCAACACACAGTCCTTTTTGGACATTTTAAGTGTCTATTGAATATATATTTTTATTTATAAATGCACTCAAGTAAAGTGCCACATATTGTATCTATATTTTGGGTATCTTGCATATCATGTCTCATAGAGGGATTTTTATGTTAACTTTGTTATTTTCAATCATAACCTTGTCTACCTTCATGTATGTGTGCCTTATTTTACACACATTGCAAGTACTATCTTATACATGTTTTTGTGATGTTTCTTCTCATTATTAGACTACATTTTTCAACATAGTTTTAGTGGACCTATCATAACTCTACCTTGTTATCATTATGAAGATTATCATACTATCAATGTTGATGCTTCCTTGATATTTATTTGAAGTTAGTTATGTGTCTATTTTTTGTTCCTATATACTAGGATGTAGTAGCTAGTTACCCATGCATTTTGGTTAGATGGTAAACATACCATATAGACACTCTTGCATTCCTATTTATGGAGGAAAAATTCAATCCTTATTTAATCATTATTTTTAAGATTATTGGAACCTATATTTTTAACTTACAATATTCTTTGGATTATTGAGAAGAGTCATTGGGGTCACTCGTTTAGATTGATGTGTCATCTACATCTTTGACTATTAGACTATTTCCCTGGTTCACCATCTAATCATTGTCTGATTAGTTTCATTAGGGTCACTCATGTAGATGTTTATCTCCTTGATCTTGATCATCATCCTTATTTTAGAAGAGATTCTTCAATTTTAGCACTATAAAAATTATTTTTCGGTAGTTTTTTGTAGCTTCTTCATGCTTTAGTGGTGTTCTTCATGTTCATCTTTAGAATATTATTTTAGAGGCTTCTTAGTCCTCCATATTTATTCTATAATATTTGGTGATATCTATTATATCTATGATGAAATTTTTCCTTGGGGGGTTATATTAGGTCCTCCTTTCTTCCTTCACTTTTTTATGTCTTTCTATCTTTTGAATAAGAGTTTTTCTTATAAGGGTTTCTCCCTTTCTCTAGTTGTGGGAGAACTTTTTTTTTTTTTTACATTAGGCCTAGATATCGGGAGCCATATTTTAATTTTATTCATTCATCATTAGAGGTTTTATCTTCTCCTCAAGTTTCACTTAATGTGGGTGTTAGAGTAGAAAGGTAATTACCTAATTAATTATTTGATTATTAGGTCCCTATTACACTAGCATACTTAAGCTCACATAGGCCATGTGTTTTTTTGTCTCAAATCATAAGATGAGTCCACACACCATGATATATTTTAATCCCTAAGGATTTATTTATTCTTTATCAAGGGTAATTCATCATTATTGTATTATGTTATTCATTATTATTCATTCATTCATTTCGTCAATAGAGCTAAGGTTATTATAAAAATTCCATTTCCTTTTCCTATTCTTTTGTGATAGGTGTTTTATTATAGGAAATTTCTATGAGTTGTAGGGTTGAGGAATCAACTCCAATAAATGGGAGATAAATATTAATCATATTAATTAAACACAATCCTCTCATGTGATGAGGTTGATCATATAGATGATGTGTTGTCATAGGGGAAATAATGGGTAATTGTTAAAAATCATAATAAGAGTTATTAGAGTTAGAGAACACTAAAAAACCACAAGATAAAGATCATTAAAACCCATACTAAATGAAATTATAATGCCAATGCTTCAAAGATTCAAACAAATGTTAGAAAACCAATTCAAATGATAAATAAAATCAAAGAAACATGCAAACCTTCAATCCCATTGTGGAATTATAACAATTTATGATGTGGATTGCTCAAATTGTGCATATCCCATGTTGCAAAATCTTAATGATGATTTGATTCATAAAATAATGCTCAAATTCTCAAGATTTCTCAAGAATTTAAGAATGCCTAAAATCATGAAAATTGTGAATGATTTTGATGAGGGAATGACTTGTTTTATAGATTTTCAAGATGTTTGATCAATGGTCAAGAATGAATATGAAGATCACCGATTGAGAGGAAATCAAGGAGATCAAGGGTGGAGGATGAATGAGAACCCAAAATATCCTTAATTTCATGAAAAATTGGTTGAATATATTTTGGAGGGAAAATATCTATTCTAATTTGAATTTGAATTATGGTATTCCTTTTGGAGGGAATATAATTTTTTAGATATTTTAGAGGGAAGAAGATATTTTGAAAAGGGAATATTCTTTCTAGAAAAGAATATGTTTTGTGCAATTTAGAGGAAAATTACTGAATTAAATAATTAAGAAAAAAAAGTAATTGTGAGGATGAGAGGAAATTCTGATTTTTAATTAAATAATTGGAAATTATTAAATCAAGTAGGATAATTAGAATTTAATTAAAAATCCAAAATTATTTAATTAAGGGAAATTAGTGAGAAAAAGATATTTTTTGGTGAATTAATCAAATAATGTTAATTATTCAATTAATAGAAGAAAATAGTGAATTTAATCAAATACTCGAAAATTATTTAATTAAAATGAGGAATTAGGTGATAATGAAGAAAATGATGTTAATTAGGCGAATATCAAATGTGTAATAGACTTAGAAAATTTTAGGTGTCTACATTTTTCTTCTCTTTGAGATAATGTACATTTTATGTCATTTTAAAGACCTAATGTTGCTTGAAAAAAAATAAAAAAATAATTTGATGCCCCACTGTGTCCCTACAGATGAGGGAAGGATGGTAGGATTCTAGGCTTCCCCATTGATAGATCGACCAAAAACAAAAAAAAAATTGAGTTGGGATTGTGACAAGATGACAAGTCTAGTTCCATAGAGAAGCACGCAAAAAAAGACAAGTCCTAAGAAGCCTAGAAACTAATCAGGATAGATAGCTTCAAGGATGGAAATAAGCTAGCAGATGACAAAGGGAGAAACCCTAGGGTTTGGGGGTCATATATATTCATTTTAGTTCATTTCCAACTCATTTGCACACTTTTAGTTTGAAAATTTTGGAGCTCACAATGGTTTTTTGTTTAGAGACTTGATTGCTATGGCTCACGTAGATCGTACCCCACATTGTGTAGATTGCATTTTCTTTGAATTTGTTACCTAGGTTTAAGGTACCAGTCTGAATGCAAGTTTTAGTTGCATATCCATGGTCATCAAAATTCAAAATCATGTCTCCCAAGTGTACTGTTGTAATTTATTTAGTAATGTTATTCCTATGTTCTCAATACTAGTAAGCAAAAATTACCAAGAATCTAGCCAATCAACTATGTTCTATCTATCATTCTTGACCAATTTAAGAGAACATATCCATTATAAATGATTTCTTAGTATGAATTGTATGTGATTTTATTAGATATTGTAAAGGACAAACCTCCTAGGTCTTGTAGAGCCTAAAGTTCAAAGGAAAAAATTATTAAATTTGTTGCCATATGGCTAAGGAGTTTGGCTTGTAAGTGTTGTCATTGATAGCAACCCAAGTCATGCAACTCAAAGTCTTACATCTGAATGAGAAACTCTATTTTGGCTCCTACTGGTATAATAGTGTGAAGATCAGGGGATCTAGTTAAAGGTATAAAATTTGATCCAAACATCCCACCAGACAGATATTTTGGGTTATGAATATTTGAGGAAGGTTTGTTGAGGCTTGTAGTATCTTAGTTTTGATGTGCACTCACTGGTAAGCGATCTAGGAGGTATGGTGCACTAATTTGTTAATCATCTATGCCAGAAGGCCGACCTGACAAAGATGGAATTTTTGGATGTATAAGATGAAATTAATTATAAGTCTCATTGTTGGATTAAGTGTTATTTGGGTCCTCTCTTTGTCTTAACCAACTTTGGAGGATGTGCATACATGGATCTGGCCAACAAGTTAAAATAACTTAATACCATATCAAGTTGAATATTGGATGAATTAGTCTTTGATTGTGGATATATATAAGAGATTTTTTTATAATTTAAGATATGCATATGTGGTGTTCAAATATTAAGCAGTGAGAATTGTGAGTTATAGTAGAGCAGTAATGTGAAATTGATTATAAGTGATGCGAAGAGCAATAAAGAGTAGAATAGGGAAGAGTGAAGTATAAAGTGAGAAAGAAAATCCAGAATAAGATTCATGAGCTTCACTGGAACTATTACCTAGAATGGTTAGATGCTATCATCTCATTTCACCCTTCAGATGGTTTTAATCTGAATTTTGTAGGCAGTAACCCTTTCTCTTTTGAGCAGTGAGCTCTAAGCAGTGTGCCTGAATGCAAGTGCAATCCTTTTATAAACACCATATTTTGAGTACTCAAATTGTGGATTAATCTCCACTGTGATTTTCCCCTAATAGGTTTTCCATGCAAAAAAATATGTGTGTCATGATGTTATGGATGTTTAATTTTAATGCATACATCTTTTCTTTAATGTAATGATGAAATTCCTTCATGTTTTGAATGGATGAAGTTTGAATATAATTGAGCATTGATTCACCCCCCCTCTCAGTATTCCCTTGAGTCCAACAATTGGTATTAGAGCAAGTTCCTCTGGAGAATTTTTGCAGCTTGAGATGGATCTTGGAATGTGATGGACTTCGGTAATCTCCACCAACAACTTATGGTGGCTTTTGATGACCTTGATCAATCTAAAGAAAAAGTTCAAGAATTAAAAGAAAATCTTAGAGATGTTGAAAAATTCATTCAGTCATTAAAAGATCAGATAGTCAAATCTAGGGTGAAGAGAAAAGATCTTTGTGATCAGATACAACATAAGGAAAATGAAGATATGGATGATTCTCACCTAAATCAAACCTTGAAGGAGATAATCGAAGAATGTGAAAATATTGCTAAAGATAATACCAACCTAAAGCATGAGATGGAATCTATGATGATGAAGATGACTAAAGAGATAGAAGAAAGGAATAAAAGTGAGGAAAATATTGCTCACACCCTGGAAGAGAAATCTGATAAATGCAACAGAGTAAGTGGAGAATTCACTTAGTTGGAAAGTGAATTCAAAGAACCAGAAAAAATGAAGAAGAACTTGGTCATATGGTTTCTTAGTGTAGAAGTAATTTGAGGTCAAAAGTTTCATCATTCTCTGGTTAGTTTTTCAATTACAAAAAGCATGGTCATGAATCAATTGAATGTAGAAATATGTCAAGACACTCTATTGTTAGAAGAAATATTAAATGTTATGCAAGTGGGAAGTTAGGGAATATTGCTAATCAATGCATATTGAGAAGAAACCAATGGAATGGACAAAGAAACATTGTGTGCTATAACTACAACAAGTATGGTCATATTGCTATATTCTATAGAAACAAGAACACAAGCATAAGAGGTTTGGTATACAGAGAGAGGAAAACAAAGAAAAATGATAAAGGAAAAGAAAAGATAACTACATATGATATTATAGATTAGATGAAGAAAACATGGGTAAAGAAAAATGATTTTGATGCTGGAAATAGTTTTGTATCAGGACCTGCCTCCAATAATTCCTTTGGTAATTGAGTTTAGGCCATTGGTGTAGGGGGGGTTTTACTAGAAAATAGTTTCTCCCCTATCTATAGATGTTACTAGAATGTAGAGAATAGTCAAGAAGATGCACTCTTAGTGTACAAATTTTTTGATGTGTTCAGAAAAGGAAATTCTGCAAATTTGTTGGTCCATAGAGGATTTTTCTGTCATCGTCTGAGAAAATAGAGTCTCCAAAAATTTAGGAAAAATGAATTTATTGCACATGTGTGAGCTATAAAATTCAAGTCCAAGCTGTCATTTGTCACTTTGCATTATCGAAAAGAAAAAGTTGAGCTCGATAAGTAGATTTTGAAGCAAAAAAAATGAATTCATCGACCAATCTTGAAACCTATCAGAAACTTCAAATCACTCTCAAATTCTTCATATAATTCGATGTATAGTTGTGAACCCTAAAATGCGAAAAATAATGGAGAAAATTAAAGGTTCAATCACATTGGATGAATACAATAGTGCAAAGATCAGATCTATTAGGAATCTATTACTTCCTGATGAATTAAAATAATTGAGCGAAGCCAAGCATGGAAGTTTGGATATGTGGAATTCATAAAATTATTGTTGAGCAGATTGCATGGTGATATTTTAACTTTGGACAAACCCTACATAATCTCAAAGGAGGTAATTGAGAAATTAACTAGATTTTGCAAAGTCGGTGATGTTCCTAGGAAGAAATCTATCTAGAACCCTAACTGGGATAATTAGAGATCAAAGAGCTCTGGTGATAGCTACAATCAAGAATCCCATTACAAAGTTCGTTGCACATGACATAACCTATAAAATATTCTACTGAAATCAAGAAGGGGATACATCAGTTGGCATAGTATACATTGCTCATAAAATGATAATTGAAGGTCAAGACTTTGACCAATGCGGATTGTTAAAAGATAACCTGATGGAGAATGTTCAGCTAACAAAGGAGTCAGGGTATCCATTCAGGTTTGGCACTCTAATTATATGTCTAGTTATGTATTTTCTAAATTCATTTCCAAAAATTGACAATGTAGCATGGACATCAGATAAACCAGTATGCACCCAAATTTACATTTATTCTAAGAGTTTGTCTAATTGGGATTCAAAATTTGAAATTTTTTGTAAGAATGTGCTTGTGAAATGTGGATCAGTCATTATTTCCCCTCCGATAAGGACAATGGAAATTGGTTCCTCTTCTAGTAGCACTAATACAGGACAAAAAAGAGGATAGGAGATTATTGAATACAACCCTCCAAAAGAAAAATTCCCAAGATTGAAGGAAAAGGGATAGAAAAGGAAATTGTGGACATTGTGGATGAATAATCTGACAAAGAACTTGAGAATCAACTAGAAAATGATTTCGTTATTCAAAAAGGTAGTGAGGAAGAAGAATATTTGTCAAAATAAAAGCTACAACTTATCCAAAGTACAAGTGGTATGTAGAAAGTTGCAAGGTTATGGTTAGTTAGACCATCTTACGATCTAGACTTAATTCTGAAAGTTTTGAATGCTCATATTGAGCATTGTAAGATAAGATTGGAAAATCTAAAGGATATTCTACCTAAAAAAATGATTGAGTGTAGCAAAGAATCAATGGGCTCTGAAGACAAAGGTAGAGAAGAAGGTGAAATTATCTCTCACTTGAAGGAACAATTCAAACTATCTCTTGCCATGCTTAAGAATAAAATGAATGAGTTGAGGAAGTGTATTAACTCAGACACATGAATCTACAACTATTGTATCTGTTGGCCCCATGCAATCAGTAATTACAAGAAGTTGGATCAAATTGAGATAGAACTGAATGACATTGGAAAAAACTTTGACATGTCTCAGGATTCAGATGACATTATCAGAAAGAGAATTTGGGAGTTGTAGATAGCTCAAATAAAAATTCAACTATCTAAGAATGTTCTTGTGGACACCTTCTGGAAGGTAAAAGACTTAATTGAGTGCAGGTTGGTGGAAATTCTAAAAAATGGTGAAGAGTTGGAAGAAGCAATCACAATTCCTAAATCTCTCATTGAGATTATCAACAAGACTTCCAAGAACAATAACTTGATTATCAACATTGGAATTGCAATTGATTGTTGGGAGAATTTTCTTCTGGAAGTGAAGAAAAACAACAATTTAATCTTCTAAAGTTAGCAACCAATTGTTTCCAAGTTTTTGTAATTTTGTTTAAAAGGAGAAGAACTATAAGGTTATCTATGCTAAATTTATAAAGTATTGATGATTTTGAACACACGTTTTGTCAGTTTTTGGTCAATTTTTTGGCATATGGCATCCTGAATTTGTCATTGATGTCAAAGGGGGAGATAATGCAGTGAAAAATGCCTTATAAGGGGGAGAATGTCATATGAATCGCAGGGGGAGAAAGTGCAGCAAGGAGTTTTGGTAGTATACCTATAATGACTTTGACACTTAGTAATTTTTCACTAAGTGTTTCCATCAATGCCAAAGGGGGAGATTGTTGGTATATGGCTAAGGAGTTTGGATTGTAAGTGTTGTCATTGATGGCAACCCAAGTCTTGCATCTGAATGAGCAACACTATTTTGGCTCCTATCGGTAAAACAGTGTGAAGATCAAGGGATCTGGTTAAAGGCATAAAATTTGATCCAATCACCCCACCGAAAAAATATTTTTGGTTATGAATCTTTGAGGAAGGTTTGTAGAGGCTTTTAGTATCTTATTTTTGATGCAAAGTCACTGGTAAGTGATCTAGGAGGTACGATGCAGTAATTTGTTAATTATTTATGCTAGAAGGTCGACTTGGCAAAGATGGAATTCACAGATGCATAAGATGAAATTAATTATAAGTCTCATTTTTGGATTAAGTGTTATTTGGGTCCTCTCTTTGTCTTAACTGACTTTGGAGGATACACATAAATATTTTATGGTGGATCTAGTTGACAAGTTAAAATATCTTAATATTGTATGAAGCCTACTATTGGATGAATTAGTCCTTGATTGCGGATATATATATAAGAGATTATTTTTATCATTTAAGATATGCATATGTGGTGTTCAAATATTAAGCAGTGTGAATTGTGAGTCATAGCAGAGCAATAATTCAAAATTGATTATAAGTGATGCAAAGAGTAGTAAAGAGTAGAATAGGGTAGAGCAAAGTATAAAGTTAGAAAGAAGATCCAGAATAAGATTCATGAGCTTCACCATAACTGTTACCTGACATGGTTAAATGCTATCATCTTAGTTCACCCTTTAGATGGTTTTAATCTGAATTTTGTAGGTAGTAAGCCTTTCTCTTTTGGGCAGTGTGCCTGAATGCAAGTGAATTCCTTTTATAAACACTATATTTTGAGTACTCAAATTGTGGACTAATCTCCACTGTGGTTTTTCCCCTAATAGGGTTTCCATGTAAAAAAATATGTGTGCCATGATGTTATGGATGTTTATTTTCAATGCATACATCTATTCTTTAATGCAATGATGAAATTCTTTCATGTTTTGAATGGATGAAGTTTGAATATAATTGAACACTAATTCACCCCCTCTCTCAGTGTTCCCTTGAGTCCAACAAAATCCTTATCCTATTCATTGTCCAAACCCCTGAAAAATTTGAGCATAAGAGTTGTTTATCCTTTAGATAGTTTCAAGAATTAATTGGAATCACAAAAGTAAACCAACGTACTCCACAAGAAAATGGAATGGCTAAGTGTATGAATAAGATAATAATTGAATGTTCAAGGAGCATGAGATTGCATGTCAATATGCCTTTAAACTTGTGGGAAAAGGCTATTAATATGATTGTATATTTAATTAATAGAGGTCATTCATTTCCTTTGGGTTTTGGTATTCTAGAGGAAGCATGGACAAGTAAGAAGGTGAGTTATTCTTTTTCTCAAAATCTTTGGTTGTGAAGCTTTTAAACATGTTGATTTTGAAAATAGAACCAAGTTGGAAGCTAACTCTAAAATTTTTTCCTTCATTGGATATGACATTGATGAATTTGGTTATAGATTATGGAATTTTAAAAATATGAAAATTACTAAAATCAGGGATGTTGTATTCAATGAGAAAATTTTGTACAAAGATCAGTTACAGAAGCATGAGAAGAAATAAAAATAATATGTGGTGCTAGATGATATTTCAAAAATTAATGTTTTAGTGGCTCCTCATGCTCAACAACAACAAGAAATACTAAAAAATCCAATGAATCTTAGACATTCTACAAGGATAAGTAGACCTCTTGAAATATTTTCTCTTTTATTATATTCTATTTTATTAATTGGTAGTGGTGAACTAGAAGGGTATGAAGGGACTATGCAAGTGGATACAAAGGAATAGTGGGAGTGATGAATGAAAGAATAAATGGATTTCTTGCTGCAAAATTAGACTTGGGATTTAAGCAAGTTTCTTGCAAGTAAAAGAGCTTTACCAAATAAATGAGTTTACAGGTTGAAAGAGGAAGAAGGAGGTAGTAAAATATTTAAAGCCAGACTTATGGTAAAAGGATTTGCACAAAAAAAGCATTAAATTTAATGAAATATTTTCTCTGGTTGTTAAAATGACTTCTATTTGTACTACTCTAAGTCTTGTGGCTACATAAGATTTGCATCTTGAACAACTAGATATGAAAATAATATTTCTGCATGGGGATTTTGAAGAAGAAATATATGTGTAGCAAACACAAGGATTTGAGGTTAGAGGTAAGGAGAATTTAGTGTGCAAATTGAAAAGATTTTGTATGGATTTAAATATGCACCTTGGTAATGGTATTTAAAATTTGATAGTTTTATGGTTGAGCAAGGCTACAATCGGTATCATTTCAACCATTGTGTTTATTTTAAGAGGTCAGATAATGGTAGTTATATTATCCTGTGTTTATATGTTAATGATATGTTTTTTGTAGGGTCTAACATGGAATCCTTGGTTTTCAAATTTCATGAGATATGAAGAACAAAAAATTAACTCCATCTCAAAGTGATTATATTGAGAAGGTGTTAAAATAATTTAATATGAAAATTTACAAAGGTGTCAACACACCTTTGCATACTAATTTTAAATTAAGGAGATGTGTCCAAAGACATAAGAGGAGGAAGAAAAAATGTCCAAGATTTTATATTATTTAGCTATTGGTACTTTAATGTACACAATGGTATGTACGAGGCCAAATATTGCACATGTTGTTGGAGTTATGAGCGGGTTTATAAGTAATCTTGGAATGGAGCATTGAAATGTGATGAAATGGATTCTCAAATATTTGAGAGGGACATCCAATAAAAAATTATATTTTAGGGGATAAAATATTGATTTACAAGGTTATGTTGACTTAGATTTGTTAGGTGATATTGATACTGGATGAAGCACTATAGGTTATGTCTTTATTATTGGTGGGATAATGTTGAGTTGGATTTAAAGGCTACAAAAGGTTATTGCTTTGTCAACCACAGAGGTAGAGTATATTTATGTAACATAGGTAAGAAAAGAGATGATTTGGCTATAATTTTTCTTAGAGAAATTGGGCAAAAAACAAGATGATAATTATTTATTTACAAACATCCAGAGCTCCATTCATCTTGCTAAAAAATATACCATGCATTCAAAGACAAAACACTTACAATTGAGATATCACTCCATCAAGTCAGTGTTGGAGGATGGACAGTCAAAGTTGGAAAAGATTCATACAAGTAAAAATCTAGAAAATATGTTTATGAAGGTGGTAACATGTAAGAAGTTGATTTCTTCTTCAAGTTTTATTACTCTTCAATATTAAAATGGTGAAATAAAAATAGATATGTCTAGGGTTATTAATTTCCAGTGGGAGCTTCAGAAGAAACGGTGCTATGAGATCAATATACAAGTGGGAGATGGTATGGTGTGGAGTCTAATCAGTCTATAAGTGGGAGATATTTGGTCTATGGAGTCTAGTCAGACTTTGGAGTTAATATTTTGGCCACTTTTCCCAACATGGTTCCCCCTCAAATTAATTAATGAGTGAGTGTAGGGGCAAAGCCCCTTCTACGAGGTTTGGGGGACCACCCCCTCGACAAGGGCTCAGGGGTGGAGCCCATGATGGGGTTTTGGGGGCAACACCCCCATTGGGGGCTATTGGGGGTTGCTAGGGATAGTGCCCTTGAGGAAAAAATTAACCATATTTTAATAAATAATTCACTACAATTTCCTAATATAATTCAATCAAAAAACGGTTTGAAACTCCTTGAAATAATTAATTGTTTCTTGCTACATGGAAATGGAGAGTCACGAATTTGTGAAGAGGTCTCCAACAAAATATCATGTGAGGAATTTTAAAAATCACATCTTGGTGTTTGAAGCTTGTAGCAAAGTGCACAAACTAGTATTTGGAACTTGTCATGGTTTGGTGATGAGAGCACATAGTAAAGTGCATGAGAAATTTGAGCAATGAAAATTGTGATAAATTAAGTTGTGTATTGTAATAGTTTGTTGTAGGTTAAATGTAATTTTATTTGTTATAATCTATAATAAAACTAGACTGCTATTGTTTGTGGATGTAGCCTAAATGGTAAACCATGTTAAAAAAATTATTGTCTCACCCCTATGAATTTCTATTTCTTTTGTATTATTTAAATCTACATAATAATTGTTTAATTCATTTATTTTATTGCTCCAATATTGCTAGAAAATCCTAACACCTAACGAAAAATAAAATCAATGTGATTTTCCATAAATTCTGATGACTACCTTTTTCTGGTGGTCAACAAGATAAGAGAATATTTTGTACAGAGTCTGCATATTTCATCAACGAATTTTCTATAGGCGGTCAATTTTTTTAAGTGAAGGGTATATTATGGGAATATTCCATTAGCATCATGCTAACATCAGCATGACACAAACTATACAAATAGTTGTATGACCACTCCTTGCCCCCTCCCAACCCCCTTTAGCCCTAAAGGATTTTTATTTTCTTTTGGACAAGCATACTATGTCAAAATGAAGCAAACAAGATATTGTTGGAAAGATGGTTCCAAGCACTTTCTAGTGGTGTGGGTCTCATCATTAGATTTTTTTGTTATTTTATTTTATTCTCATTCAAAGTTAGATATTCATTTTTTTATTTTGGGCTCATAACTTTTCATCAAAATCTCCAATTTTCATGATTCCAACAATGTTGAAAAGGTATTTAGGAGCTTTTTAGGTCTGTTCATGCACTTTTCTAGAGTCTTCCTTGAGTACATTTTATTCATTTTTTTGTGATTTCACATTTCTATCGATTACTTGGAAATCTTGGCACCTGGAAAGGATTTGTTTGCTTGAGATGACTTCATTTGATATTTCTTTATATCTACTAAGGATATTAATATTTTTATTATTATTTGAGGAAGCATCATGGTTTTTTCACCCTTTTATGGTCATCTTGACAAAGGATAATGATGATTCTTGGAAAAAAAACATCCTAACACATCTCAGGTGGATTGATATTTTTCCTTATCTATATGGACTCATACCTACACTAGACACACCAAGGAGTCATTCATCATGGGTATTATCAATGATCATTTTGTAGGGGTTATATGTTATAGTGTTGATCTTGACACTATGTGTGTTATATCAGGCATTGATCATCCCCATACACTTTGGACTCACATTTGGGAGATCCATGGAGACCCTTATATCTCTCCATACCCAAAGTATCCTATTGTAGATTGTCTCATTCCTCTTGCAAATTTAGATTCCATACCCTTTGATGATGATACTTTAGTGGAGCTTGAGTATATCATATGTCTTTCATGTTTCTATGATTTAAATACTTATCTTCATGTTCCAACTCTTTAGATCGAGACTACATCACCATCTCTTATTGTTCTTGATCACCTTGGCATTGCCACATATTTGGCCCCTATTGATTCAGTGCGGCAAGACATTCATCTTCTTCTAGACATAGCTACATGGAATTCAGATCTTATAGACATATCATCCTTGTTTGTAGAGTCCTATATTGTAGATTTGGAGTATTAATTTGAGGACTTTCATCACCTCTTTATTTAAATCCACATCATCGATGTTGGCCCACCATCTTCACCACCTTTTTAGCTTGTTCTCCACCAGTCTTCACAGAATCTTGGATTGACATCATCTCTTTCTAACATGTGGATACTTGAGCACTTTCCAAAGGAGCACATCATTTGGATTTTGATTCCTAATTCACCCATCATTTTAAATTGGATTCTCTAATCACCAATGGATTTGTTTCTTCCTATGGGGAAATTTTTTGTTTGTAGGTAGTGGATCATGTAGGAATTCATCATTGGAACAAGAGATTTTTCTTTATAGGGAAGATTCATACACTCATTTTCCCTCTCCTATTAGGTGGACATCTATTGTACTTGTGTTATAGAAGTATTCCTTAAAGGGCCACATTGAGTCTTCCTTCTATCATTCTTTCACTAGTGTAGTTATTTCATTTTATCTCTTTTGGAGAGGAGTTTTTCCCATGTGGTTTTCTCATTTTCTCTAGCTATGATATATTTCATTTGTTTGTAAATGGGTAACTCATTACGACTTGTATTTGAGACCCATCCATGCATCCATACATCCACCATTTCCTTAATCATCAAGGTTTTCAACCTCTCCCTAAGTTGATCTTAAGGGTTGTGTTGGAGTAATTAGGAAATCACTTGATAACTAATTATTAAATCACTTATTACTTTATTCACTTAAGCTAAACTTAGGAGTGTTTATATATTAATTAGATTGGGCTAAATATAGGTCAATTTTTCTCATTAGATGAGATTAAGAAACTTGTCACAATCTAATCAAATCTTCATCTAGGGTTTCTTTTTTATTCTTTTATAAGCATTTACATTCATTGTAATCATAATCCAATGCAGTTCAATTCAATGCAATTGCAAGTTAATCTCAATATAAAATTATTTTTTGATAATTGTATGGATTTAATCATTTCTCTCTTGGTTTCAATGCAAGTCAATTGTTATGATCTCTCATTTCTGATAGGCATTTTGGTTGTAGGTGATTTTTGGGAGCTGTGGGGTTCACTATTAACTCCAATATATCCTTGAGGGAAAGTGTGTATTGAATTTTACCACACCTCTTCATGATAAATTTTTTACCATGTATAAGGTTTTTTTATTATTTTCTCCTTTAAAAAATGAAAAAATTCACTTCTCCTAAAAATTTTAACACTAATTTATTTCTTTGCTATGATCTCTCTCCTTATGCAACAACAATGAGGTCTTGCAATGTAACCAAATGTTGACAAAAAAAACTTGATTGAAGTTTGAGGTTTAATATTCTATAGTAAACCTCGATGCTATGTGATAAAAAGAGAGAACTTAGATATGCAATAAGTATAAATTAAGTTATAATAAATTATATGCATTCATATATATAAACCCATAAAATCATATAGTAATATACTTTAATGAATTATTCATGTGTTATAATTAATTTTTTATGCTTTACTCTCACTTATAATATTCCTTATACTCACACATTTAATTCATATGATTTCTCCTCTTATCTACCACTTTTCCCTTTTGTATATAACCTTTTAATGCCTTTTCATAATGTCTTTCCATCATATCCTTTCATAATACACTTAATTATATTATTCTCACAAATTGGCCTTTTTTATTATATTTTACACTTTTATAGCTTATTTAGACATATTAGAGGTTTTTTAGAGCTGTTTAAGTGGCATATAATGGATATATGGGTCTAGAAATGACCCAAATTACATATTTGGTGCCTCAAAAACTTTTATATATTTCCAACATTCTCCCTAGGCTTGAAATATTGTCTTGTCTTCAAAACAACCTAGTGAAATCACTTGTAACCTTTATGCTCAAGGGTCAATCATGATGGATTTTATTTGTACGGATATATCTTTGGGTGGGTGTAAATTTGTATAGCTCCTTTCTTTTATGACATGTTTCCATCTTATTTGTGTCTTTTCTCTTATTATTTACTTATGGAGTTATATTCTATGAAACCCCTTTTATTTTGCTACCTACTCTACTTCTAAATTAAGAGAAGTATCTTCATATTTACATAAATTTTATCAATAAATATAATCCATGTGATCTACAAATACCTAGATTCCATATATGTACAATAATTAACTATTAGTTTTATATTATAACAATCATACAAGGCGAACAACACACCTTTTCCGACAAGGAAATTATATCAAGTTCTTATCAACTTCTCAAATGGATTTATTTTTCTACATAGCACTCCTAGCCCAAAGGAATTGAAAAATTCTTTGGATACTTTTCTCCAATCCTCAACCAATAGGATTACGTGCATAAAAAATTTAGAGTTACACTTCTTTGCCTTTTGGATTTGAAGGGGCAAGATTTGAGCTCAAAAAAGGCAAGTATATGAGCTCAAAAGTCATGGTTTTATAATCTATTTATGGTATTTATGAGACAAATATTACCCATAGGTGATAAGAACTAGGTTGTGAGTAAAATCTAATGACTAAGCAATTTAGTTGGTATCACCTTGATGAAATTGCGAAAAATTCTAAATGTTTTAGATTTATGCAAGGGCGGATCCATGCTAGAGGCAAGATAGGTACAATTTTTTTAATGTTTTATCAACCTTTAGCTTTTTGAAATTCTAATCAACCTAGAAAAGAATTAGAAAACACTCAAAAAGAATAATATCCAACAAAGGCTCCTCTAGGAGACAATAACAACTAGTCAACTAAAAGTATGGTTGAAAAACTTAGGACTATATCAAGCCTTTTCATGAAACTTTATAATCAATGTTGAAGTTTATACCACATGCACCACATCATGGACTATTTTTGTACCCTAAATTGGGTTCATAGACATGTAAAATCATACCTCTCTCTAGCACTCCATCAAATTAGAAGACACCATTACTTACATGATGTCACCTCAACCATGTTGAATTCACCATTCAAGATCCATTACACATCTAACACCTCATCAACAAGACAATGCTAAATTTGATCTCTTCAATTACATCATTTAAGGCATAATTATTAATGATGATAAAATATTATTTTTCAATGTTCAAAATGGTCCATAAAGTCTAATTGGATGAGTCACATACATGATCAACATAATTCAATTTCTACATAGAATAAATAAAAATGACCACCCCTATGTCCATACTAATAATTATTATTGAAAACTAAAATATATTCTCATATGAGATTGTAAGATTTGTCTATGGAATTAGAAACCCAAGACAAAGGGGATTTAATGAAAGCATAAAAGAAACCTAAAATGAGAGAATACTTGGGTCTCATTTTGAGTTGTATGGAATGAAGGATATGGAGTCACATGTGTGCACAAGATTTCCACCAAACTAAAAAAATACAAGTCACATGATGCAAGTACAACTTGCCTAAGTAGATACCTATCTAAGAAAGATTATCCTATCATAAGTACATATAATGCAATAAAGTAATTAGCTAATTATAAAAATAAAATAATCTACCTGTTAGAACTATAAAACTTCGAAAAATCTCATTGACCATTTACACTCATTAATTTCCCAAAAGGTTCATATTACAGACATAAAATTTCCTCACATAGCCTTTTTCACCAAGGTCTGGGTTAAATTTTGTAATATAGCCTCATAAAATTCATCTGACATTAAATCTATAACATTTGAAAAATATTGGCATAAGTTGATGTACGTATCACTGATTATAATATACATCCCTTTCAGTATATTGGCAAGAAATCAGTTGTGTCATACCGATGAGGACATATGTTGGGAATACACGGGTTCATAGTTTCTATTGGCAAGACATTGGCTATCAGCATGACAGTGTAAAGTCATATCGAGCTAATCTTTATCCCACTACTCAAAGCATAATGATATGTATCGGCCAAACTAGAGTCATCGGAGTGAGGTTCCAAAAGATAACCCGATACCATCACTGGTCTTGCCAATAAAGCAAAAAGAAGACTCATCCGGTGAGATAATGATGCCGGGGAGAGTTTGGGGAGTCTTACTGACCCCCCCTGTTATGCCAATAGAATTGAGCGTATAGAGATAAAATTTGTCGAAGAGACAATGTGCATGGTCTCACCGAAGAAAAGGAGTATCGATAAGATAATTCTCAGCAGGGAGATCTAAGAGAGGTCACGATGAATATTATTTTGTCAGTAGGACAATTACTTGGTCTCGGTGACTTAAGTTGATAAAGTGAATATCTCGGTGAGACAAAGAGCCTTCAGAGTGAAATGAAGAATCGTTGGCCCAATTCGTTAAGTCTGGTCGATAGTTTTCTTCAATGAAGGTCATGGCGATATAAAAACAAAGAGGAAAAATATCGAGGAGACTTGTGATGTCGGGGGAACTACAAGATGTCTTAGTAGATGTGTGAACATTGAATAGACAGATTGGATAGAGATTTGAAATGTCTTGCCAATATGATACATGATGTCACAACAGAATTTCAAAAAACTTGTTTCATTCATGTCTTAGTGAAGACATTAATGGCACCAAGAAGAACAAAAGATTTTGCAAATCAAGGTGATCTCAATTGAAATCATTTTTTCACAGAATTGGCAGTAAAGGAGAGTAGAGGAACAAGCAAAAAAATTAGGGTGTTCGTCTAACTTGGATTTTCAGGTGAAATACAGTAAGTTCCTCATCCACTGAAACTTGTAAATTTTGAAGAATGGAAAGCACTAGTTCAAAAAAGATAAAAGGAAGAAAACATGGGGAGGGTAGTCAACCAAAAGGAAAAAATAAAAAAATTGAAATATGACCATAGGGCACCGAGTGAAAATTGAACCAAGATCTCATAGACCAACTACCTCATTTAGGACCTAAAGCTACGCATTCTACACAGCTTAAGGTAGAATTAGATAAATTGGATGACAAATGTAAGTTCATAGGATATTTTTGGACCCCAATTAGAGGATACAAATTGTTTAGTTTCCACTACCATAGAAGAAATCACTTTGAGCCAGTATGTAAACCGTGGAGGCTTAATTTGGGAAAACTAGTGTGACTTAATGTTTTTGTTGATGTCGAATTGGTGAAATTATTGGCTGGTCATTATAATCCAAAAAATAGGGCCATATGTGATTTGTCTGGGAACCCGGTAATACATGTGTCTGAGAATGCAATAAGTGAGGTCTTCAAGTTAGAAGGAATGCGCAATGAAAAGATTATAAGTGAGGAGCTCCAGAGTGAATTTAGAAGAATGGATACCATTTATAAGGGTTGGAGATTACCCTTACACAAAATTAGACATGGCGACAAACTGACTCCAACTGAAGACAGCGAGGGACCACCATTTCATGTGGATCTTTTCAAACCCTACATAAAGTACACTTATTTCTCAGTTGGACAGGTATTGGGGATGCAGGTCCCAGAGCATATGACAGTTGTACCTATGGTGATTGTTGTGGATGTTCAATATCATAACTCCAAGTCATTTCATTATGCTTCACATATGTTTAAGGATCTTGACACTGGGCTAATGGTAATAAAAAATGGAGCCTATGTCCTGCATCTTAGAAATTATTCATTATTTATGCACTTGGTGCTCTATTTTAGATAGGAATTAAGGTTGTGGCCCCAAGAACTGAGAATTATGCAATTTGATAAGGAAGGAAAGCTATTGCCTATTCAGGTATGGACTGCTATTTGGGACAATGGGTTTGCTAATTCTAGTTTTTTGCATTTTGAAGAATATATTGTAAATTCATTGTACAAGTTTTATAATCATCCTTGTGACTATTCCTTATCTAATGAAATAAAGAGGTTTCCCAGGCCTAAGGATTTTAATGGACCAATCAGGCACAACTGGGGGGATTGGTATTGTGGTGAAAATTTTACCATGATTAGGGTTTATGGTTTTGAAAGTACTCCATTTATTTTGCCTAGGACAGTTCCAGATAGGATTGCATACTTAGAGATTGTTAGGAAAATGGATTTCTCCAATGTCATGAACTTAAGCTCTTATGGGAACCAAGCTTTTATGCCAAGTACGCTATGTTTTGGTGATTTTACTGTGTTAGTAAAGGAGGGATACAATTTAATTCTTGATAATTTATTACATTATAACATGAAGAAAGTGCCATCAAGGAAAAACTTTGATCTAGAGGGATATATTCATTCTGCCAGACAAAGGATAAACTTTGGAGGGTATCAGCATGTGCCCTATTAGTTTGATGACATAATTAGAAACTTGGAAGCAGAAGAAGAAGAAATGGTAATTGAGAAACATGATCAAGAATTATTAGATGTTGAGCTATTGTCTTCCAGTGAAGAAGTATTAGAGGCTAATAGGCCACAAGGTCCATCCAGAAAGGTATCGAGGACAAGAACTCAAGATTACACCTATTCTACTAGAGAGATAAATATTGAGGAAACTGTGGATATGGATACAAAACATGAAGAACATAGATCTTTTATAGCAGATGATGAATTTGTGAAAACCTCATAATTCAAAAAAAATTATACAAACAAAAGGGAAAAGAAATAAGAGGACTGGTTGACAATGTCACACCAAGAAATGAGGAGCATTTGTGAAAAAACTTGAGGGATGATGTGGAAAAAGAGATGACAAGCATGACCCTTGAGAAAGGGAGAGAAATGTTGGAAAAGGTTGATGTCATGATGTCCCAGGGCTAGATCTCAATTCTGCATTGGTTTTTGACAGTTTCCTAAAAGACAACAATGCTAGACACAAGCTCAACATAGAAAAGGTGGAAAAATTATATAATTGATCAAAATACAATCTCGATGAAGAGACATTGATGATTTGGGCTTTATATCCCCCTCATAAGAAGTCAGTTGTCATTGATATTGAGAAGGAATTTGGACATGTCATGACTTTGAAGGCTGGAGAGGCTAATCTAGTTGCAACTGCAAAAATTGGGATCATTATAGAAAAATTAAATAAATCCCAAATACAAGCACTAATCAGAGAGAGAGAGAAATGTACAAAACTGATAGTGAGAGAATACTGAGAGAAAATGAACGTCTAAAGGACTTGGTAGGTGCTGCAATGAGGCCAACAAAGATGCTCACCCAGGGTGAAATTTCATAGGTGAAGGACCATTGGGAAGGATCAAGTGCATACTCTCAAGGGAAAATGGACACACTTACAACAATAATCAAAAGGAGGCAGGTCGTTCTAACCACTTGGTTAAATGAACTTTGGGGAAAACATTCACAATACGTTGATGCAATAAAAGAACATACGAGAGTGGATGGCGGAATCCAAGAGAAACTTGAGGAAATAAAGCAAAAGGATACTCCTAATAATGCAGGGATTGAAAATGCTAATCGTATCATGGATAAGAACAAGGGATTCTGTGAGGAGTTACAAGAGGATGCACAAGAATTGATAGAAGCCGTCGAGAGAGAATTGACTAGGTTTTGTGATGATGAAGGAGAATTAAAATAAATGGCTACATGGAAGAACGAATGTGAATTAATACTCCAAGAGATGTTAAAGACAACCACTGCAAAAGATACAACGTTGGATGAAGCATATGAGCAGAATGAACGAATGGTGATGATGGAGATCATGATTTTCAATGCGTTAGGAGATGTAGATATGCACGAGTGCCGAGATTACACAAAGCACATGTCTGGAGTTCACTTGTGGCTTAACACATCCTTCCACCCGCTAATGTATAAATATCCGTTGTTTACATAACATAGAGAGGGTAGTAGGGAATTTTTTAGGAGACCATTAGTAGGAAATACAGTACTTTCAGAATGTTTCAAAGAACTATGATGCATGTATAAATTTTGAAGGATCAATGAAAGAAATTTGATATTGTGGCACCCTCCTGGTATCAATTATGTGTTGAGTAAATCGAAAATATTATCAAGTTGTCTCCAAGGTTGGTATTTATTTGTTATTTAAATTGAGATATCAAGTATATTCTCATTTTATCAATACACATTTTTTGTATTTGTGTGATGTGATTGGTTGATTCTTTCAATTAAAGATTAAATCCTTCAAGTCATTCACAATAATCTGGAAGTATCATTTGGATCACTAAGAAGAACTTGGTAATTAAATTCTTGCATGTTTATAGAAGTTATAGACTAAATATCATATGCCAAATAATTAGAATTTTTGCCAGATAGAAGTCATTTATTTAAAGCTTTCACTTGACTTCGTTTCACCCAACAAGGCACTGATCTTATTTATCCTTTTAGGTTTCATCCATTTTATTTACATCTCTTAATTAAACACATAAATTTGTACCTTGATATTGCATATACAATTTATACCAAATTAGGATCATATATTTCCACTATCAAATTTCCATTTGTGGATAGTTTGGTCAAGTAGCAAGCATAATTCAGAATCTATGTCATTCATATAGGTGCACCCGCCTAGGTTTAGCAAAGCCTTAAGAGTAGAAGGTTCAACTACACTGGTTGGCCTTGTTAGTTGGCCAATAACGTTGTGAGAGCTTGGCAACCTCTCATGGTTCATTCAAACCAACGTTTTTGAGACCTAACAAATTGGTGACTCTGTTGGGGAAACTTGAGAGAAATCCGGTGGTAGATGACCTTTCGATATAGAGTCATTAATAGAGAATCACAATTAAAATTTTAAAATTGACTCCGCTTGGTGAAATAATAACATCTTTTCTCACTTTGAGAAAAAGTGGGTGGTGACTCTGAATGAACAAAAGCATTGAGACTGATACAGTAAGATACAAATCAGAAAGGAATCGACCTAGAGTTCAGACCATCACAATTTCTCACAACATGCAAGGAAGGAGATCTTTTATTTTAAAGGAATGGAGGTCCCTAAGCAGTAGCAAGAACAGCTTGGAGCTCTCCCAAAACTAATTAAAGAGGCTGAGGCAGGTGGAAATTAGTGAAACAAGGTCAAATTACAAAAAGCACAAAATATCCTGAAACTCCAGTGGAAACAACCAACTCACTTCAAGACATTCAACAAAAGTGAGAAATGGCCCATCAAGGGCAACTACACTCACAGAGGAAAATCCCTTCAATGAGAATCATTGTGATAGGGATAGAGAATTTAAAATGAGTTAATTGAAAAAGGAGGAGAATTTGATGGAGTCAAAAGAGCAACACTTTTTGAGGAAGGGATTTTAGACCATGAAGCATAGAAAAAAATCATGAAGGCCTAAACTGAAAATGAGACCATGGACCATGGTGAGAGTCTTTATACATTAAAAAACATAAAGGTCAAGGGGTATAAATATGGGCAAAACTTTGAGGCCATGAAAGAAATTAGAATTCCCATTATAAGAGGAGACAGATTTTAAAAACAGTAATGCATTACAAATTGCCAAATATATGCCCCTCATACTGGAACAACAATGACCCAAATAAGATTTCATAGGCCAGAATGGAACAAAGTCAATAGAAACAAAACATCACCACGCTTTTGAGAAATGTTGATACCTCCTCAAATTCTGTACTTCAAGTTGAGCCAATGGTGACTAAACCTTTATTGGAGCCATCAGGCATTTACAAATCCCCTCACATGATCTGAGACAGATTGAAGGGTGGTCTTGGTACATTTTGGAATGAAACCACCACTGGACAGCAGTGGAACCTAGAATTCCTAAGGTTCACTTGAGGAGTAGCACTTGGTTCACAAGCAAGATCATAGAAACACACTTATGATTAATTTAAAGAGACACACACAGTGTGCCAATATGAGGATGTACAGATGAGATTATTTATGATGTCACTGATTGAAGATGTCAGGGACTGGTTTAACAGTCTACCAACAATGTCCATTTATTCCATTCATGTATTTTATGAGCAGTTTCTTCAATAGTATGGGAATCAGTGTGCATCAAATTTTGCTTTGCATGAGTTAGTGACTATCCAAAAGAATCCAAATGAGTCAGCCTATGATTTTAACCAAAGGTTTGTCAAATTACATAATAAAATACCTCAAGGATCCAAGTTGGTTGATCCTATTGTGTTAAGTATCTATTTGAAAGCCTTTGATCCCAAGACATGATATGAATTGAGAAACAGAGATCCTATGAATCTGGTTGAAGCCCAAAAGATAACATTAACTATTGAAAATAATAGGAAAGTTGCAAGGATGTTTTTTAAAAGGTAAAACCCCAGGGTTCCTCCATATGCTCCCCAAAATAGGTAAGAGAATACATATAGAAATGAGAGACCAAGGTTACAGGGCATGCCCTATAATAGAAACTGGAAGGATGGGAAGCCAGTAATTGATAGACCAAGGAATAAAGAGACATCAGATCCTCTGAGAAAGAAAGGAACATATATGGTGGACAAGAATCCTTGGTGCTTAGTTTGTTATGCACCACATTCTCCAGAGCACTATTTTATAGCCCAGTCTATACTGGAAGAAGACATAGTAGAAAATGATGATGGGGAAGATCATAACATCTATTTAAATTCCCATACTCTTAACTCTTTGGATCGGGAATATTCATCTTCAGAGGAGGAAGGATATGAGTATAATGTTGATCACCAAAAATACAATATTCACATGGCAGAGCAATAGGTTTTTTCTAATCATGAAGAAAGTGATAATGAGAAAAATCCCCCTGTTGCATCATGTCACACTAATAGGTACACTGTGAGGAGACCAAGTGAAGAAGAGATTGAAAGGTTGACTATTGCAGTAGTAGAGGAAGCTATAAAAAAATATCGGTTGAGGAACAAAATAGTGAATAGAGATGAGGGTGTCCCAAGAGGAATATTTGTAAAAAATAAAAAAGTATCAAATGAGACATCAAAAAGGACAGATGATAAGAAACTGGACAAAAATGAATAGAAGGGATCTCCTAAGGAGGAAAGTAAAGAAATCCCCATTGAGAAGCAAAATCCAAATCAAACATCCAAAGGGGAAAAAGAAGAGAACAAAGGAGAATTGATAGAACCTAAAAAGGTAATAAGAACTGAAGGTACATCCTTTGATTTCATACAAGCCTTATCTCAATTAAATATGTTTGTCCCATTAATTGGAATGATGAAGATCAAGGAATATAGGGAAGGTGCCATACAATTAATGTCTAATGGGATTCAAAATATGAACCCTGAAAATAAATAAGTTTCTGAAATCAATAATAAAAGGAAGGAGGTAAAAATTCTAGAGGCCTGCCTAATTAACACACCACAAATTGACCCATTCTTTACCACTTTACTCATAAGCGGCAAACTAGTAAGAAATTGCATGATAGACTCAGGTGCCTGCATGAATATCATGCCAGTAGAGGTAATGAAACAACTTGGTATGTGGATAGATGTGGAAGGAGGTAAATGCTACAACATGGATAGAAGGCCTATTCCGGTTGTGGGAATAATAAAGAATGTGGAAGTAAGATTAGCAACTTACCCAAAAGCTACCTACAATATTGATATAACCGTAATTGACACACCTCCCCAGTTTGGAATGCTTCTATCAAGACAGTGGACTGCAGCAGTAGGAGGCAATGTGTAGTTCAATTTATCATATGCCACCATACCAGTGAATGGAGAAGAGGTCAGGTTATATAGGGAACCCAGAATGAATCAAATTGTTGAATATTCTCCTCAAGAGCAACTTAATTGTTTCTATGATGTAGATTTGGGGAGTTTTAGGGTAGAATTATCTCAACCTCAGTTGGTAAACAAAGATCCAATTGATAAAAATATTTTTGAAAATCAGCAAGGGGTATGGAAAATGTACTTTGATGGGGCCTACAACCAAGAAGGTAATGGAGTTGGGATAGTTTTCATATCACCTGATGGTTCAACTTTCAAATATTCATTTTTGTAGCATTTGAATGTACGAAAAATGTGGCGGAATATGAAGCTTTGTTGACCAGTTTGAATTTAGTTGTTAGACACAAGATTAAACTCTTAACATTTTTTGGAGACTCGGAGTTGGTTGTGTCTTAGGTCAGATCAAAATATGTAGCAAAAAATAAAAGGCTAAAACAATACAGGAATGCAATATGGGATACAATTGAACTATTTGATGCTTTCTCTATTGATTGGGTTGACATATCAAAAAATATAATGGTAGAATTCCTAGCCAATGTAGCACTAAAACAAGATGACATCACGCTAGCAGGAATATCCCAAGTTGAGTTCAAAACAAGACCTTTTGTACCTGACAATGTATATAGTTGGAAAGTTTTTAATTATGACACTAATCTTTCAAAATTCTTTCAATGTATAGACCAATATGAGGCTTAGGAAATTGATTTCAGTGCCTTTGTGGAGGAAATAAATTGAGAACAAATAGTATTCAGAAAGAAGGTCTTACAACCTAAGACTAATAAACTTCCCAAAGGGATAGTAGGGTTGGAAAGAGTATATGATGGAAATGATTGATCCCTTATGAAACAAACACCAGTCAAAAAGGAATATATTGAAGAAATAAACTTAGGGACTAAACTAGCACCAAGGAGAGTATATATTGGGAAGAAAATAAGCCCGACTATCTGAATAATGTTGATTTCATTGTTAACAAAATATAAACATGTGTTTGCATGGTCTTATGAGGACCTCAAGGCATATAGGGAGGATTTATTTCAACATGAAATTCCATTGAAAACATATACAAATCCATTTAGACAGAAACAAAGGCCTATTAACCCCACATTGGAACCAAAAATGCAGGAGGAATTGGCCAAACTTAGAGATGGAGGTATCATTAAACCTATTAAGCATTCAACATGGGTGTCAAACCTTGTTCCTGTTAGAAAGAAAAATAGAGATATCAGACTGTGTGTAGATTTCACAAATTTGAATGTGGCATCCCTCAAAGATAACTACCCTCTACCTAACATGGAATCTATACTATATAAAGTAACTAGGTGTGAGTTGTTGTCTATGATGGATGGTTTTTCTGGTTATAAACAAGCTAATGGTCAGGTAGAATCTAGCAACAAAAGCCTTCTAAAGATCATTAGGAGAATGCTAGGTGGAAACAAAAAGATATGGGATTCAAAATTAAAATTGGATGTATGGGATGATAGGATCATTGTCAAAAAAGCAATTGGATAATCACCATATGAACTAGTATATGGAACACAAGCCAGAATTCCTTTACAAAATCTGTTACCAGTTTATAAATTTATTCTTCAAGAAGACATGGAGGTTTCTGAACCAATAGAAGAAAGAATGGAACAAATAGAAAAACTTGATGAAATGAGAAGATAAGCCCAAAACCAAAACATGAAGTTGCAAACACAAATGAAGTATTTATTTGACAAAAAGGCAAAATATATAAAATTTGAAGAAGATGACCTAGTACTGATGTGGAATGCTAGGTGCCAGGAGAAAGGAAAACATGGAAAATTTGAGGCTTTATGGTTAGGACCTTTTGTTGTTGTTGGTAAGCGAGGAGAGGATTCATATTATTTGCAAAATATGAGTGGTGAAGAACATGAGTTGCCTGTACATGGGAAATTTCTAAAGAAATTTTTCTCTTGAAAATTACAGAGGATCAATGGTTTACAGTGCATGGAAAACTCTTGAGAAAACCTCTCATAAAATTTCCATGCACAGTAGTATAGGAAATAAAGGGTACACGAAATTGCTAGTACATGGACAATCTTGGGATCCCTTATTTTATTTTTTATCCATGTATAGTAGTATAGGGTCATCATCATCTCCACTTGTTTTCATTTCCTCCTTCTCATTAATTGATAGCCCTGAAACAGATTGGTCTGCTCACCCAAAGATCTAGATCCTTGCAATGATCTCACAATCATTCATCCCCAAACAGAGCCACTATTAGAACTGTAAAACTTTGAAAAATATCATCGACCATTTATACTCATTAATTTCCTAGAGGGGTTCATATTACAGACATAAAATTTCCTCACATAGCCTTTTTCACCAAGGTTTGAGTTAAATTTTGTCATTTAGCCCCAGAAAATTCATCTGACATTAAATCTTTAACATTTGAAAAATATCAAAATAAGTTGATGCAGGTCTCACCGATAATAATGTACATCCCTTTCAGTATATTAGCAAGAAATCAATTGTGTCATACCGATGAGGACATATGTTGGGAATACACGGGTTCACAGTTTCTCTTAGCAGGACATTGGCTATCGGCGTAATGGTGTAAGGTCATATCGAGCCAATCTTTATCCCACCGCTCGAAGAATAATGATATGTATCAGCCAGACTAGAGTCATCGGAGTGAGCTTCCAAAAGATAACCCGATACCATCACTAGTCTACCGATAAAGCAAAAAGAAGACTCATTCGGTGAGACAATCATATCGGGGAGATTTTGGGGAGTCTTACCGACCCCTCGTGTTATACCGATAGAAATAAGCATATAGACATAAAATTTGTTGAAGAGACAATGTGCGTGGTCTCACCGAAGAAAAGGTATATCGATAAGATAAGTCTCAACGGGGAGATCTAAGAGAGGTCACGACAAATATTATTCTGTCGGTAGGACAATTACTTGGTCTTAGTGACTTAAGTTGAGAAAGTGAATATCTCGGTGAGACAAAGAGCCTTTGGAGTGAAATGAAGAATCGTTGGCCCAATTCATTAAGTCAAGGTGATAGTTTGCTTCAGTAAAGGTCATGGCGATATAAAAATAAAAAAGGAAAACTATCAGGGAGACTTGCAATGTCCGGGGAACTACAAGATGTCTTAGCGGATGTGTGAACGTTGAACAGATGGATCGGCCAGAGATTTGAAATGTCTTGTTGATATGATACATGATGTGACAGTGAAAATTTCAAAAAAATTGCTTGATTCATGTCTCAGTGAAGACATTAATGGCGCCACGAAGCATAAAAGATTTTGCAAAATAAAGGTGAGCTCAATTGAAATCATTTTTTCGCAGAATTGGTAGTGAAGGAGAGTAGAGGAATGAGAAAAACAATTGGGGTGTTCCTCTAACTTGGATTTTCAAGCGAAATACAATAAGTTCCTCATCCTCTAAAAATTGTAAATTTTGAAGAATGGAAGGCACTAGTTCAGAAAAGATAAAAGGAAGAAAACATGGCGAGGGTAGTCAACCAAAAGGAAAAAAAGAAAAAAAATTGAAATACGACTAGAGGGCACCGAGTGAAAATTGAACCAAGATCTCATAGACCAGCTACCTGGTTCAGGACCTAAATCTAGGCATTCTGTATAGCTTAAGGCAGAAGTAGATAAATTGGATCACAAATATAAGTTCATAGGAGATGTTTAGACCCCAATTAGAGGATACAAATTGCTCAGTTTCCACTACCATAGAAGAAATCGGTTCAAGCCAGTATGTAACCCGTGGAGGCTTAATTTGGGAAAATGGGTGTGCCCTAATTTTTTTGTTGATGTTAAATTGGTGAAATTATTGGCCGGTCATTATAATCCGAAAAATAGGGTCATATGTAATTTGTCTGGGAACCCAGTAATACATGTGTCTGAGAATGCAATAAGTGAGGTCTTCAAGTTAGAAGGAATGTGCAATGAAAAGATTATAAGTGAGGAGCTCCAGAGTGAATTCAGAAGAATGGATACCATTTATAAGGTTTGGAGATTACCCTTACATAGAATCAGACATGGCGGCAAACCGACTCCAATGGAAGACATCGAGGGACCACCATTTCATGTGGATCTCTTCGAACCCTACATAAAGTACACTTATTTCTCAGTTGGACAAGTATTGTGGATGGAGGTCCCAAAGCATATGATAGTTGTACCTATGGTGATTGTTGTGGATGTTCAATATCATAACTCCAAGTCATTTGATTATGCTTCACATGTGTTTCAGGATCCTGACGTTGGGTTGATAGCAATAAGAAATGGAGCCTTTGTCCTGCATCTCAGAAATTATTCATTATTTACGCACTTGGTGCTATATTTCGGATAGGAATTAGGGTTGTGGCCCCAAGAACTAATAATTGTGCAATTTGATAAGGAAGGGAAGCCATTTCCTATTCAATTATGGACTATTGTTTGGGACAACAAATTTGCTAATTCTAGTTTTTTACATTTTGAAGAATATTTTATAAAGCCATTGTACAAGTTTTATTATCATCCTTGTGACTATTCCTTGTTTGATGAAATAAAGAGGTTTCTCAGGCCTAAGGATTTTAAAGGACCAATCAGCCACAACTGGGGGGATTGGTATTGTGGTGAAAATTTTACCATGATTAGGGTTTATGATTTTGAAAGTACTCCATTTATTTTGCCTAGGACAGTTCCAGATAGGATTGCATACTTAGAGATTGTTAGGAAAATGGATTTCTCCAGTGTCATGAACTTAAGCTCTTATGGGAAGCAAGCTTTTATGCCAAGTACGCTATGTTTTGGTGATTTTACTGTGTTAGTAAACGAGGGATACAATTTAATTCTTGATAAGTTATTACATTATAACATGAAGAAAGTGCCATCAAGGAAAAACTTTGATCTAGAGGGATATATTCATTCTGCCAAACAAAGGATAAACTTTGGAGGGTATCAGCATGTGCCCTATTAGTTTGATGACATAATTAGAAACTTGGAAGCAGAAGAAGAAGAAATGGTAATTGAGAAACATGATCAAGAATTGTTAGATGCTGAGCTATTGTCTTCCAGTGAAGAAGTATTAGAGGCTAATAGGCCACAAGGTCCATCCGAAAAGGTATCAAGGACAAGAACTCAAGATTACACCTATTCTACCAGAGAGATAAATATTGAGGAAACTGTGTATATGCATACAAGACATGAATAATATAGATGTTTTATAGTAGATGATGAATTTGTGAAAACCTCATTATTCAAAACATTTTTATACAAACAAAAGGGAAAAGAAATAAGAGGACTGGTTGACAATGTTGCACTAGGAAATGAGGAGCAGTTGTTAAAAAAATTGAGGGATGATGTGGACAAAGAGATGACAAGCATGACGCCTGAGAAAGGGAGAGAAATGTTGGAAAAGGCTGGTGTCATGATTTTCCCAAGGCTAGATCTCAATTCTGCATTGGTTTTTGATAGTTTCCTGAAAGACAACAATGCTACACTCAAGCTCAACATAGAAAAGGTGGCAAAAGTATATACAGGATCAAAATACAATCCTGATGAAGAGATATTGATGATTTGGGCTTTATATCCCCCTCACAAGAAGTCAGTTGTCATTGATACTGAGAAGGCATTTGGACATGTCATGACTTTGAAGGCTTGAGAGGCTGATCTAGTTGCAATTGCAAAAATTGCGATAAATATAGAAAAATTAAATAAAGCCCAAATACAAGCACTGATCAAAGAGAGAGAAATGTACAAACCGATAGTGAGAGAATACTGAGAGAAAATGAACGTCTAAAGGACTTGGTAGGTGTTGCAATGGGGCCAACAAAGATGCTCACCCAAGGTGAAATTTCATAGGTGAAGGACCATTGGGAAGGATCAAGTGCATACTCTCAAGGGAAAATGGACACACTTACAACAATAATCAAAAGGAGGCAGGTCGTTCTAACCACTTGGTTAAATAAACTTTGAGGAAAACATTCACTATACGTTGATGCAATAAAATAAGATAGGAGAGTGGATGGCAGAATCCAAGAGAAACTTGAGGAAATAAAGCAAAAGGATACTCCTAATAATGCAGGGATTGAAAATGATAATTGTATCATGGATAAGCACAAGGGATTATTTGAGGAGTTACAACAGGATGTGCAAGAATTGATAGAAGCCGTCGAGAGAGAATTGACTAGGTTCTGTGATGATGAAGGAGAATTAAAAGAAATGGCTACATGGAAGAACGAATGTGAATTAATACTCCAAGAGATGTTAAAGACAACCACTACAAAAGATACAATGTTGGATGAATCATGTGAGCAGAACGGACGAATGGTGATGATGGAGATTGTGATCCGCGATGTGTTAGGAGATGCAAATATGCACGAGCACCGAGATTACACAGAGCACATGTTTGGAGTTCACTTGTGGCTTAACAAAGCTTAGTTAATGCTAATCTTGTTGGTGTTTAATGCTTAAAACATTTTTTGAAAGGACACGTCCTTCCACCCGCTAATGTATAAATATTCGTTGTTTACATAACATAGAGAGGGTAGTAGGGAATTTTTTAGGAGACAGTTAGTAGGAAATATAGTACTTTCAGAATGTTTCAAAGAACTATGATGCATGTATAAATTTTTAAGGATCAATGAAATAAATTTGATATTGTGGCGCCCTCTTGGTATCAATTATGTGTTAATTAAATTGAAAATACTATCAAGTCGTCTCCAAGGTTGATATTTCTTTGTTATTTAAATTGACATATCAAGTATATTCTCAGTCTATCAATACACATTTGTTGTATTTGTGTGGTGTGATTGGTTGGTTCTTTCAAGTAAAGATTAAATCCTTCAAGTCATTCACAGTAATCTAGAAGTATCATTTGGATCACTAAGAAGAACTTGGTAATTACATTCTTGCATGTTTATAGAAGTTATAGACTAAATATCATATGCCAAATAATTAGAACCTATGCCAAATAGAAGTCATTTATTTAAAGCTTTCACTTGACTCTGTTTCACCCAACAAGGCACTGGTCTTATTTATCCTTGTAGATTCCATCCATTTTATTTACATCTCTTAATTAAACACATAAATTTTCACCTTGATATTGCATATACAATTTATACCAAATTAGGATCATGTCTTTCCACTATCAAATTGCCATTTGTGGATAGTTTGGTCAAGTAGGAAGCATAATTCAGAATCTGTGTCATTCATATAGGTGCACCCGCCTAGGTTTAGCAAAGCCTTAAGAGTAGAAGGTTCAACTACATTGGTTGGCCTTGTTAGTTGGCCAATAACTTTGTGAGAGCTTGGCAACCTCTCGTGGTTCATTCAAACCAGCGTTTTTGAGACCTAACACTACGAACATCCCCCATAACCATATCTTGGATGGATATGAAAAATAGGTGGATTGGTCCTAGAAAATGTGAATTCATGTTAGGTACCCATACACAAAATTATCCCCTTGAAAAAAATAGAATAAGAAATCTTATAGAAAAAGAATCCATTGAAGAGGTGATCATGAGAGAAGGTGAAGTAACCACACCCCCCAAAGAAAAATTTAAAAAATGAGAAGGATAAAACCCCATGTGAGGAAAATGTCTCCCAAAAATAGAGAGAAGAAGAGAGACCATGTAGCCCCCCTCAATGTGTAGTCTCATGTGTCGATTGTATATGATCAATTATGCATATTGAAGAGAACCCATGATCATCAAACAACATTTTTCCTCTTAGGAAGGAACAAACATGAAGTTGCTTGCTAGATATCTCTCCATTACTAAAAGGAATATCAGGGAAGAAATATTAATATGTAAGTCTTTGGAATAGGTAAAAAATGAGGTGACAAAAATTGTGATGGAACTATTATCGAATAGGATATGAATTTCCTCTAAATCTGCAAGATAAGAGTTACAAAACAAACCTACAAGATCTATCAAGTACTCGTCCCAATGAATTTCATCTAGAAGACAATGAAGAGGATCATGTTGCAAATGATCATTGGAATCCATGAATGTAGAAACACTAGATTTGGAAAAAGCAGTGGGAGATGAAGGATATGGAATATCACATGTCTTTAGAACCTTAGTTGATGAAAGGAATTTCTGAAGGTTCAATTGGCCATACTATATCTCTTCAAAAGTGTCCACACTATATGCTTGAGTGCAAATAATGGTGTCTACGAGATCCTCAAGATGAGATTCTACAAATAGACAAGAGAGGTCCTATAAGTATTCATCCATGTGAAGTGAATCTTATAGACATGTGTGGTCCTACTGAAGAAATCAATAATGTTAGATAGACTAGATAGGATCATTTCCAAAACATTAATAAATAACTCATGACAACCCATGTTTGTTTGACATTCATAGAAAGCATCACAATCGTGCATATGATAATTGGGGTCACCAAACAACTACTAGATAATAATCCAAAAATTATATGGACACTTAGTACATGCCTAATGTGATGTCTCAAATATCTAGGAATAATACAACAAATTAGCTTGTATATTGTGTCATTGTCACCATGTCATTTAGAATTTTATCTAAATCTTCTTGGCTCATAGATCATGTCATATAAAGTAAGAGATCCATTCATTTGCATTAATTCTTAATCCTCCTAAAGCAAGAGAATTAGTTCCATGGAGTCACTTTTACAAACTAAAGGGTAAAACAAAAAAATAGGAAGCATGATAAAATCCCAATATTAATCAAACACAAGATCCTCATAGAAAAACATAATGCACACCCCCTACCCCCCGCCAAAAAAAATAAAAAATAAAATAATTCACATAATCATGAAACCCCTCAACATTTTTTTATGGTGACATTTTATATGTAAGGGAAACTGGGTCTTGCTTGACTTCCTAATCTCTTAAGGAAAGTATGGTGCAAATTCGTTTTAAACCCTTACAATTTCAGATTCGTTAATCTACTTAACAAAGATATTGCAGCAATATACCATACATACAGAAAATGAAGAATGACACAATGATTTACCCTGGGGAAAACCTTTCGGTAAAAAACCCCAGCACTCCAAAACCTGCACAATGTATTATCTTCAACACAACGGTTACAACACACTTGCAATGCAAGTTCTTTCAGGAGATTTCCAACTCTTGAAGACAAAAATGCGGCAGCATGAAAAAACGTTCCAACAATACACTCACATCACAAATCTTCGCAACCCTAAAAAACGCTTATATCATGCGCTTCCCTTTTAGGGCAACTTCCGAAGATAACTGTATTAGGGTTTTACCATTCTCCGAGAAAATAGGAACTGAAATTTTTTTTCGGGGCGATGCCCCGAACCCCACTATCGTGGAAGAGTGTACAGTACTCAACTTTATCAATTGCCACATGTCTTCACCTGTCATTGAATCTTCCAGACATAGCTCTTACGTGTCATAGGAATCCGTCATAACCGTTTCAGCCATGATCTCCTTACACACAATTCAAGATGCCGACACATTAAGTGGAGTGACACATCAACATGCAAACTAGACATGTACACTCACACTTAATTACATTATTTGCAAGAAATACATTTTACAAAACAAATAATAAGAATAGGAATTATCCAAGGTTGAGACACCTTATTCCTAACATTATATTTGGACAAGATCCAATTTAATCCCACAAGGAACCCAAGTAGCATTCACCTTATTTCTACTTACATACTTTTTGATAGGATTTTACCCCTAAAATAATTGATTAAAGTAAATTGTTCAAGTCATCTACATGCATTATCGAAATTTGGAATGGGAGGAAACACATCTACAAGATATTTAAAGCTCTTACATCGTGTCAGACTCTAGGGACAAATTTTATGGGTTTCTTGTTTAACAACACCATCTTCAATCACTCCAAAACTATTCATAATCAACAACTAAAAAGTTAAAATTTGAAGTTGTTATATAAGAAAATCTATCTAAAAGTGAAAAACCTAAAAACTAACATAAATACAAGAGATAATAGATCTTATTATAATTATAAAAGAAAGTATTTAAAACAAGAAACTCTAATAAACATAAAAACAAAAATTAAGTCAATATTTTATCTGAAATTATATTCCCAAAGTATGCACTTTTCACCTTTACAGTAAAATAATTCATAAATATCATCTACAATAATGCCCAAAAAAAATCATTGAAAACATGACAACCAAAAGGTTGGAAAGGTTAGGGGGGCGACCCTTTCCACATCCACACACCCTTGTTTATGCATCCTCGACTTTAGCTTTACAAGGTAATCATTGTAATGTAAATCTTTGAGTTAAATGAGCATGATTTAACCTATATGACTTTTTAAGGATAATCTATTTATTGTTATTATTATTTATTGTTGGCACATTGCATAGGAAACATGTGACTCGCTTTTGGAGGTTTCTTTGTAGATTTTTACAATGATTTGTGTTGCGCAATAAGCATCTAAACTTATTATTAATTCTACCGTGCTCAACTATAATAAACTTTTAGTTTTATTGCTGATTAGTTTGTGTAGTTTTCACTCAAAAATTATTGTTTTTTATATAGAATGCAATGTTTAATGTGTGAAGGTGGTATTTTTTTTTAATATCTTTTATGTTTATTGTTTTTAATATGTGATATTTTAATATTTTTATTATGTAGTTTGAGGAATATTGTGTGAATGTTTAATTGATAATAAATATTGAATAGTTTTTGTTTCGAGTGTCGAAGAGTTATTACGTGAGTCTTATGCGACGATTTGACTACTTTTACTCTTCTTATTTTTCGTTTCCCAACCCATCAGCTTTGACTCACTAGATTATCTTTCAAATTTATTGACACTCAATGTGCAATGGTCCCAAATGTGCAATGACCCCACCATGAAATATAATTTGTGTGGATGTTTTTTTTTATAATTAAAATTCATTTCCTGTGCTCCTTCCCTACAAAGTTCTAGTGCAATGTATAAGTGAAAATATGGAGGAGATGATTGTTAAGGGCATAGCCATAATTGAGGGTTGTAGTCAAAAGATACAGTGAGGCTTATTGCCATCATGAAAAAAAATGTGGTTTCTAAATTTAAACCTAAAAACTTTATTTTAAAAATAAAATAAGAAACTCTATTTTTATTATTACTAACAAACAAATTTGAATAAAGACTTTTAAGAACATGTTCATCACAATCATTTTTCTATTTTTCCAATTGTTTTTCTTTACTATTTCAACCTTTATCAGATGTTGACATTTCTTACCACTTAACAAATACATTTTATGCTGAATGACAATTTTATTATCCCAAAGCCAATTTTTAAAATACTTCTTTGTTAAGTCATCAAACTACCCTTATTCATATCTTATGTGTCTAGAATTTAGAGTGATGTCCTCATCATCAAATTAACAAGATTGACTGGTTGATTGATGTGCTTAACCATACTTTTTGTTGATACATTTTATTGTTGAGCTTATGGATCCACCACCATGGATCTTTATTGAGCCATCATCTAGTTTAGTGATTTTTTTAGAGGCTAATATTTGCCAATTGGCTAATAGATGAAATTTGGGAATCTAAAATTGGATAATAGTTTGAGCTATAACGTGACTTGAATTGCCACATTTTTACAAAATTTTGTTATAGTCTTATTTAAATCTCCAAAGAAATTATTTTATCAAAAAAATTAACTAAAATATTTGTCACAATATTCGATACATGATTAGATCGGATTCGCCTAAATTTTATAAACTATTGTAGAAATCTATATTAATTCGCCAATACTATATCATAATTATTAGTTTCTTTAGGACCATATTTCTAATCTTTAGTTTCTACCATTGATTTATAGTATAATCTAACTTCTTGTATTGCATGAGGTAAAATGTACCCACAATTTGTAATGCACATAGGGCCCACAATTTTGGGTCTTATGAGCATTATAGTGTTGCAAGAATTCGCTCTTGGTCTCCTTGTGTTATGCAACACAATGCTCGAGTTCATGACATGGCTTAATCGCCTCTTATGGATCTTGTATAAATCTGGCAGTTGTATCAAGCATTAACATGTTGATCTTTTGGTGCAACGATAACCACCAATGTAAAAATTGGTATCAGAGTCGAGGTCGTAGGTTTGAACCTCTCGCTTGTGCTAGGGGGATTGTTGCAAGAATTCACTCTTGGTCTCTGTAGTGCAGTTTTTGCACACACGCCCCACTGAAAATTGGGACCCTCGTTCCTTTCATTTTTTGGTGTCTTGGCCTTTCTATTTTGGAATTTTGCTTGCTTGGGCATGTGCTTTGATGTTCATCCTGTTGGTCGGAATGGCCCATTTGTAATTTATATTGACAACCTTAAATTTTGGGTGCATTTCAGGCTTTTCACTGTGTCCAGGAAAATCCACTCTAGCTAGAATTTCCTGATTTCCCTTTAGCACTCAGTAATGGTTGCCTTTCTGCTCAAGATCGGGGAAATCCGCCATGTCCGGATTTTGCCGAAGTCTGTTGCTCTGTCGGATTTCCGGATTTGGGTCTTGGTCGTCTTGTTGATCACATTAATGGCAATTGCGCAACTTTTGGGGCAATGTTATATTGAATTGTGGGAAGTGATTTGCCATTTGAGTTTTTTTATTTACTTGCCATTTAAGTTTGGAGCATTGGAGCTTAAGGGGTGTTGCTAGATATTGCATTTCGAAGCGATCTCAAGTGTTGCATTTGGATTTCTTGAGTATTGCTTGTATTATGCTCGTGCTTGAAGGTTGTTTGTTGGCATCCTTGGTTTCAGTTCCTTCTATTCTCATGGTATGTAGATATGCTCTCTTCCTCTTTTGGTTTTGATGCTTTACTATATGTGCTCTCATGTCATTCATTGCTTCGATCTTGCTTCTGTGTGTGTGCCATGTCTGGGCATTTGGGGTTTCTGTGTCTTGCCAGTCCGTTCAAGTGATTGCTTTGAATATTTGTTTTGGGTTGGTTTTCTGTTGCTATTTTCGGGGCTTGCTTGCATTTACCACCAATTTCCTTTCATATTTTGCAAGCAAGTTGTACCTGGGCTTTTTCATGCTTTCATGGCAGAGGTTTTTAGGGTTCTTGACCTAGGGCATAGTCAATCCCTTTCAAATTGTTGAGAGGTAAGTGTTAAATTAATGGTTAATCCATTGGATATGTAGGTCAAGTCATTGTCGGGCTGTAGGATCTTGGTCCGTGTCGTTTGATCTATTTGGGTGAGGATGAGGAGAACATAAGCATTCGAGTTTTCGTTGCTTTCACGAAATTCTGTCCCTGCTGGATTTCCCCGAGTCTTCTTGTTTCTCCTTTGTTCTTTGTATTTTGCTATTAAATCCAGACTTTTGCTGCCCTCGCGAAATTTTGCTTCCTCTGAATTTTCTTGGTGTTCGTTGCTTGATTGTTCTACCGAATTCATGCTTCCATGGTGAATTTTCCTTGATTCCACTAAAATCCACGCTGTTGGGATTTTCCTGATGTTCCACACTTCCTTCATTTTCTCAGATTATCGAAATTGTTGTTGTTTTCGGGGATTTTCGTCTCTAACGGATTTTTTTGAAGTTTTGTGGGAATGAAGAATCTGATGATTACATGAGGAATTTTCTTATTGATAATGTATTTAGATGATCAAATGAACTTATGCTAAGTGGTTTCAAGTTATTCCTTTATTATACTGATTGACTGAAATGATTATGTGGGGTTTCTATTGTAGGAGTTGAGAAAATACAACTTCACAAACCCTGAAGATCACCTGCATGCAAATAACCTGTCACAAAAGAAGAGATGGAGACAAACAAGAAAGGGTTTTCTGAAAATTGAAAATGTATATATTAGAGAGAATGAGAGAATGAATTGATATGAAATACAATGGGATCAATCCTTATAAAAAGGTGATCATGCAAACCCTAATAAAAGCCTAATAGGAAAAACCCTAATAGAAGCCCTAAAAGGAAAACATTTAATAATTAATATAATTATTAAATGTCACTTTATGAAAACTAACGTGAAATATTAAGAAGGGAATAAAGGTAACTTAATCAACATAATTAAGTAAAAACCTTTACTCTAACATCTATGTCTGTTTTCGCTGGATTCCGCCTGGTCCAAATTTCCCCATAATTCCTCTCCAGTCTGAATTCCGTGGAGGAGGCTAAATCCCAGACTTTGAAATAATTGGTTTAATATGGATGTTAACACTTTTTGTTTGTCTTGGATCTCATTTTGGTTGTCTTTACTTTTTTTCAAGCCGGATCAGGACAAGATGCTCCTAGGCATGGCAAGGGGAAGGCAACAGATCCAAGTGTTGAAAGTTTTGCTATCTCCAATGCAAAAAAGGTAAAGATAGACATAAGGAGTAAGATTTTTGAGAGAAGATTGACTTCCATCTGGTCAGGGATCACTGATACCAATGTGGGTATGTGGGACTACGAGGAGTTCAAGGCTGAAATGGCAGCAGAAAACCTCCCTTTGTTGGCTAGAAGAACTCTAGAATCTAGGTTAGCACATGTAGTTGGTTTCCCCTCCACAGTACAATGCTATGAGTTGGTGCTTGAATGTGCCAGAAACTATGACAAGGGAACACAAAGGATAGTTGGCCCCCATGGAAGGATTGTGGTGAGCTTTGTTCCTATGTCCATTGCTAGGACTTTTGATATACCTGATAGGTCACATGTGGTAGCCTTTGATATGGATACAACAAAGAAATACTATGAGGAGAATGTGGTTAAGTCCCAATAGGTGATCAATTCTTGGTTGGAGAAGCCCAAGTCCCACTTCTCCAAGTTGCCAAAACAACTATTTAGACTTAAATTCAAGAGGGAATATTATAATTTCATCACTCTCCTCAGTAGGTTGGTAGGGCTGAAGAGTGCATAAGTTTTTGAGAGCTGGATGTTTAATGTTATTGCTCGGTTGGAGCAGGGTATAGACTACCATTGGGCAGGTGTCATAAGTACAGTAATCCATGAGTAGATGTGCAATGTCTTGCAGACCAAGACTTTCACCATGACTTCCTACCTGGTGTATGCATTGGCAAGATTTCACCCATACAAGGGGTTGAGCACTAGAGGTGTATTCAGATATGATGCAGTATATGAGGTGTATCCATAGCTACACCTGGCAGGAGGTAGCTATATAAGGGGGAAATGATGCTTTTACAATGTATATTACCAGGTTGTTGTAGGGTGTAGAGCATGTGAGGATTTCATACAAGGCCAAGGAGTTGATCAGGAGGTATGGGGCATGGTTCATCCAGTTCCCCACTTTCTCCTACATTAGGATTGATGGTTGTCAAAGGGCTCCTTATAGACTCCCAAGGAACCCAACTGACCATATTATACTATTGGAAGTCACTAGGAAAATTTGTGACTTTGATGTGATTGTGAAGGGAGATAAACATAAGATAGGGTTTGGGAATGATTTCCCCTTGAAGATAGGAACAAGTGAGGTTTTCCCTTCCATCCAGTCGAATCATGCTTTTGAAGAGGAGATGAGTAATTTTGGTCTCTCTTTCCATTCTAAGAGGGCAAGGTTTGATATTACTAGTGAGGCACAAAATAAGGCCAGCAAGGAGTACAGTCACAAAGACAACATTGAAGACTATTGGGCTAACCTTGGTGATGAATTTGATGTAAGGAAGAAGAAATTCTCCAAGTTGCTAGTAGATTTAGTAAGGTTATACAAAATAAAGGCCATTCCTGACCAAGTGGAGGACGATGGAAATCTGATTCAGTGACATATCTTCGAGGTTGTGAAAGACAAACCAGTTGGAGAGATTGACTGGCTGGAAGAAGAAAAGACAAAGTTGGAGAAAATTATGACTCTGGTGATTAAGTATACTAAAATGTGGCTAAGGCATAAGATACTAGAGTTAGAAAGTGCAGGTGTCCAGTGCACCTATGATTTTATGGGATACTTGGAGTCTCATTCTTCTTCTGAGGAATCACATGAACAAGATCCTAAGGGTAAGGCCAAGGTGGAATCTCCCTTCAAGATTAAGGTTAGGGATGTTCAAACTGAAGAGGCAACATATGTGAGTAAACAAAGAAATCCTATTGCCAAAAAGAGAAGGCATGTTTCAAGGAAAGAGGCTAAGAAAGAAAAGGAAGAAGTGGATGTTGCTGCTCCTTTGCTCAAAAGATGAAGACTTGTGAGAATTTCACAAAAAGAGAAAGTAACTTCAAAATCAGAAAAGGAGGTTGAGACACCTATGGTGGAGATAGAAAGTTCAAGGGAAAGAACATAGGTATATATGAGGAGGTCAAGGACTCCTTCCCCAAAAGATGTTATAACAAAGGAGGATGTTCCATTGACTACTCCTATTATTGAACAAGAGAACATTCCCCCTCCTCAAGATACTACCAGTGTGCTGGAAGAGCCAAGGAAGGATGAGGATCCTAAGGATTTGGGTGAAGAATAATTTCGGGAAGGAGACCTCTACCATGTCTAGGCAGAAATTGATAAGGTAATCCAGTCTCCCCCAATAGCCTATGTGGATTCACCCGTAGAGGAGCAATTGGGAAAATCCCCTCAATAGGAGGAGATACTAGCTAAGATCCCTTCACCCACATAGGTTGTAAAGGAGAAGTCTTTGGAGAAGGAGGATCCAACTGAGGAAATCCCTAATGTGCCTAGTATTGAGAAGGATGCACCTAATGCCCAGCAGGAGTAGGATAAACAAGATAAAGTGCCAACCGAATCCATTGTTCCAGGTTGGCTAGATATTGAGTAAATTGGTAATAGTGGAAGACACTCCTCCCAATCGGGATGACCTAATGGCCAATATTGGGAAAAGTAAAACCAAGAAGAAGGCTAGGGTTGTATCTAGGATTGAGAGAGATGGATTAGGCAATAGGGTGGCTCATATTGCTACCCCTACTGTAGAAAAAGATAGAGATGATGTGATTGCAAGGGACTATCATGTGCAGACCATTGATTTAGGGACTGGTTCTATGGAACAAGATATTAAGGAGTATGAATGCTCCAATGCTGTAATTGTAGGTAGATTGAAGAAAGAGGTAAAAACCAGACATGAGTTGGAAAGGGAGAATGAGAAATTGAAGTACTTGCAGGAATTGATGAAACCCTTGTAGTCTATTGGCTCTTCCTCCTTTGTTATAGGTTTCTTGCCCCAGGAAACAATCTTCGAGATTGAAATAATGAAAGGCACTACACATGCCACAGTTGGTTGGTTGTAGGGAGTCCAAACCAAAGGAGATGGTTCCATCAAGGATATCTTGTCAACTGCAAGGGATGCCATGAGGTCGATGGATTGGCTGAAGATTGTGCTGGCCCAAGAAAAAGAGGACCTTGATCTCCTATTGTAGAAAACAAGAACAATCATGGAGTACACTGAGGATAAATTGGTGAAGAGTGGGATTCTTCCTTTTCCAAGGGTTTATGAGCCTTGGGAATGGTTTGAGATCTTGTAGATGAGGCAAAGAGCCTTGAAGAAGATTCACAAACAAGGGATGAAAATTGAGGACACTTTGACTAGCATTCATGATAAGTGCATCTCATTCTTTGAAATTATGATAGGGAGGAAGAAGTTCGCTCTAAAGCATCTCAATTTGGAACAACTAAGGAAATGGCGGAGAGATGTCTATTCTCCAGTCAGTGAAGGTCCAGTCACTGAGCATCAGCTAGATGATGTTGCAACCTACATTGTAGTTATTGACAGGTATTTAACAAATAGGGTTGATTGGGATGGCACAGTAAGGTAGACAAGAGATGACATTAAGTCTCTTGAAAGAAGAGTTAGGGTTTTACCTGTGCCACCTATTGCTGAGTTGGACAGAGTGTTGTTGGCAGTGCATGGTGAAGTGGATTGAGCTAAGGACAAAGATGGGAATTAGTTATATAGGGCTACATCAAATTTTGTGCTTCCCATTATCCACATGAATTGGGCCGACCTTTTGAAACCCCAAGCCGACTTGAATGAAATTGGTGCAAATTGCATATTTCATGTTGTATTCGAATATCTTTTGGGGTCAACCTCTTGTGTGGCATTTTATTGTGAAACTCTTATTTGGGCCGACCTATCTTGGGGATTCTCTATAAATTGTTCATGTTGCCTCATTTGTAGAGGAGATATAGATATAGATAGAGAGGTGATAGAATAGAATATAGATTTGAGTGAACTAGGGTTTATCTTCAAGTGAGTATTGTAACAAAAGACTGGAAATTTTGCCATTTTGATGACCTAATATAAGAAAGGATATTGTGATTTGGTATCTCTCTTGTGTTGAGTTTTATCTATCATGGTTCTTCTTATTCTATCTTTGAAATTGCTTAAGTTCATTGTTAGATATTTTGGTGATGCTTAGGGTTTCATGTTTGGAATGTTTGCAGTGATCTCTGGTCCATACTTTTTGCAGTTAGCTGCGTTGTAAAGTTAGCCTAGACTTAAAATTGTGCTTAGTTCAATTATGAATGTTTGTTCATTTCAGTTGCAATAGGATTGTCTTGAATGAATGTTTATAATTTGAAATTTTTTAAATACCTCAAGAGATTTCATTATTCCTGTGAGATTGCAGATTTATCTGGGTCAAACAGAAAGTAGTTTATGAGAGATCAATCCATTTTGAGCATCTTATATTTTGGCATTTTCAATATTAGTTTTAGAATTAGTCTTAGAATCATCTCTGAAACCTTTTATCTTTTGTTATTTTCTTTATTATTTGAGTTCAATTGAGGATTTGAAGTATGAATTCATTGTTTAGATTTGATAAATCTAAGTTCAATATTTTCTTGTAGTAAGGTCCCTTTGTGATTACCATCATTTTCACATTATCTTTGGGTTTTTTTGTTGCATTGTCAAGACCTAACATTAGAGAACTTTGGGTTATCTCTTTGTCCATAGAGATTTACCTTTCAAGAGAGATAGGATATCATATTCTATCTGAGTTTATTGTTGTGCAGAAGACACCATCAACAGTCTCCTTGTGTTGTGCAATGAAACACTTGAGTTCATGACATGGCTTAGCCACCTCTCATGGATCTTTTATAAATATGGCGGTTGTATCTAGCATTAACAGGTCAATCTTTTGGTGCAACGACAACCATCAGTGTAACATATAGAATGTGGGTACATTTTACCTCGAAGAGTACAATGAGGTCATTAGATCAACAATCTACAGGAAATTTTGAGCCCCACGAGAATTACAAATTGTGGGTATATTTTACCTTGTATAATATAATGAGGGTCATTATATCATATTTTAAAACAATGGTGACAAGTGAATATCATTGTCTACCCCTTAAACCCATCAATATTTTCCACCCTTGGGACCCTAGTTTTCCATGAAAATTATTTTAAGATTGGATGGATTCGCCATCTTGATTAATGTATTTTCCTATTATTTTTCAAGATTCACCAAAATTTTAGTGATGTAAAAAAAATCGCCAATAAAATTAATATCTTTTTCAAAAAAATGAAACATTCACTAATAGAAATTAATATTTTTTCCTAAAAAATGTAAGATTCGCTAGTTTTTTATATCTTTTTTTGAGGGGGGTTTCTTAAAGTTATCATTGATTTAGTTGGCAGAACAACCATTTTCTCCTCATTTACAAATGCATGTTACCAAACCCCATCAATAGAAGGAACTTATGGATAATCATTTCACCCAAAGAGAATAAATCACAACTCATCCTCAATAGCCCAAAGTTGGGGATAGAGTTTCTAAGGAGTTTTTCTAATATTTAAGATATAGACATGCTTCTCAAGTGATATAGCACATTAAATAATAAAATCAACTCTCAGAGGAGCTTCCTCATATTACTCAACCTTTTGTTTTCCATTATGAACAAGTTTTCAATTTCTTTACTAGGTTTCTTGCCACAAACACAAATGAACACATGACACAAACAAAAATTAAGCCTAAATTATTAAGTATAGAAAGAGAAAACAAAGCAAAACACCATGTGTTGATCTCAATGTACATGGAAATTTTAAAAAAAAAAATTAAAGAAAAAAGATATGTACAATCTTACCTCTAATACACTTTATGACTTAAAAGCAATGAACACCACTTAGTTGTTGTTGGACCAACACTACCAAAATGATAGTATTTGGCTATGAGGAATTTTTTTATATCAGTAATACAATTAAAATGAAATAATTTCATTGAATATTAGATAGATAAATTGAATGTGAGTTTTAAACATTTAGATTAAAAAAAGTAAGAATAGCAATGTTTGCTTCCCTTAGTAAAAAGATTAATTTATTGTGTATTATTGTTAATTTATAACTCCTACTATTGTAATAAATATTTTGTATGAAGGGTTAAATTCTTGATGTTATATATCCTACAAAATACATGTTGCAAAATCATGGAAATTATTATGAAGTAATTATGAGCATTTAAAATATTTCATTGAACTAACCTATTATGGCTAACACAATAATTTTGCTACTCAATTGTCTATTTTGCATGGGAGATGTAAATATCCTTTTAGAATAAATTTATGCAAGACTAGTAGGAAAATGTTTCCTTGTTAATGTTGAGCTTCTTGATAGAGTCACGACATCTTAATGAAATAGGGTGTCACTGATATGATAATTCTTCCATAGGGGTATTTCCACATTCTCCATTTACATACACAACCCCTATCAGACCTTTTTTTTTTTAAAAAAGACAAGTTCTTTATATTGTCCATGAGGATTAGTAATTCAAAACCCATGTGGTTTTGGGAACAATATTATAGATGAGGACCTAGATGTGTTGTAAGTGTGTATAAGTAATATGAAGATAAAATATTGGATGAAGAAGAATACTCAAATTGGATCAAATAATTTTATTAATTTTTATTTTTTGTACATGATATACTCTCATGAACTTCTACGACTATGCATTTATAAAGCTTGGTTGCTAAGTATATCTCCCATATCTATTAAGTTATAGATTTAGATTTATAATTTACATGGCACATTATGAAATATATTGAAAAGATGTATGATACTATGATAAGATTATATTCATTCACTATGATAATATGTGGCACATTATGAAATATATTGAAAAGATGTATAATACTAGAAAAAATTATTTATGGTTAAGTTTGACGCTTTGTATTGAGACCTAACCTATGCACCCTATGCATACTAATGCACACAAAAGTAAGTATGCTATAAAATATAGATAGTTTTTGGTAACATTATGCAACATGAATTTTTACACTATATGGATGTCACATGATGTAAGATTATGTCTAATAAGTTACATAACATGGTTCCAAGCAATATGTATTTGGTGCATGCAGTACAAGGAGTTGTGTGTGAGAATTCACACTGTGGAACTAATGTCTAGTGATCCACATGCTCATGCAAGATGATGTGGACCAAACATCCCTTCTAGAATGACAATCATCCCAATTATGCTAAGGGGAATTTAAGCAATCTACTTTAAATAATGTGTGGCATGTTTAATTTAAGGAATCAATTCAAGAATCTAGTTAATGTTCTCCACCTTTAGTTCATTAGAATTCTCTACTTTTGAGCATGCAGCTAAATTATTCTAGGTATGATATTTTGCATTAATGTAGCTAGTAGTTTGTCTTTTCACATCACTTACTTATCTCGGATGGTTTTCTCTTATATTAAGGTTAAACATTTTCTTTATCATGGTGTATTTTTTAAAATTGTCCCTCAATCTTGACTCTTCCTTAATGATAGTCACATTGTAATAGGCTCCTCCCATTGTATTAACCCTTGCTAGCTTTAATTTTGATTAAATTAATTAGTGCAAACCATTGCAATACTTGGGACCTTATGCTACTCTAATTTAAATGTTCCCAAATTTTCATAGAGTTTTTGGAAGGTATTGGTATTCATGCATGCGGCACAGTTATTGCCACTAAATATTGCAATTAACATATGCATATTTGGAATAATATTCATCCTGGAAGGTTTCTAGGAAATTCTCCCAAGTAGGCTCATTTTTTCCTCATCTATAGTATTTCTCCCCCAAAACATAGAATTTCCACTACTTCTTGATGGATAAAGAGACATTTAGAAGTGAAATCTTAATCATCTCCTCATCCATAGAGAAATGTGACTAATTAATCTAACTTGTTATCTAAAATATCTACATCCATTTTACCCTCAAACATAAGAACACCTAGATTTTCTTGGAACCTAGTGGAATCAACTAATAATTTTTTTTTTATAATGGTTGACTAATGTAACCACATGTTTGAGGACTTCCATCAATTAGCAGAATTTAGAAAATTCTATTGTGCTCAAAGAGAATTTTTGATTTCTTCTTTGACCAATGTGTGGATTGCATCTTATTCTTCTACCATATGAATAATTTAAAAGGAATTGAAATTAATATGATAAATCACATGGTTTGGTATTCAAGCTTAGAAGTATACTAATCTCATTTTGTAGGATATGTAAAGATGAACTACTCTGATACCAATTATCTAGATCCTATGTAGTGTTGACACATGATTTGGCATGCCAAATGTTGGAATGGTAAATTTTCACATACTTAAAAGGTGGATAGCCTCAAGATTCTTATTTTGGTTACAAATTTAGAATTGATGACCAAAATATCTTAATACCTGAGAGCTTGTTAAAATTTATATTCAAGGGGTTTTGGCGAAAAAACTAAGATTATAGGATGAGGTTTTACATCATACAATGGTACAATCACTCATGCTAATCCTAAAATATCTTTTAAATAACAAGTTAATTCCAATTCACATTTGTAGATTTCAATTTTTTCAATGGGCTTTAGATAAGGTTTGTGATATCATACCACTTCAAAATTAGAACTTTAAATTATGGGTTTCAATAAATTCCAATGAGACTTACACCCTTTTAATTTAATTATCGACACATGAAATGAGTATCAAAATTTTAGAACCCACATTAAATAGTTATATTTATTTGAGTTTAATATTGTTCTTTGAAGATAGTTTATCAACACCCAAAAAATTAAGTTGCAATTCATGAAAAAATGGAAAAACATAATAATTTCTACTTAAATTAAGGAAATAGCAATCTCAAATTTCTACTTAAATAAAGGAAATATAAAATGTAATGTTACAACATGTGGAAGTTCAAAAGAAAATTAAGTTTTGTCTTGTAAAGTAAAATTTATCCTTTAAACAATATGCAAAACTAGCACAATTGATTTCTTCACAATTTCCGAAGGAATTTACGTTTATGAATCAGTAACCAATCTAAGAATTTAGAATTATTGTATGAAAAATGGAATGAAAACTTATTAAAATTTTATCTTTATGTATGAAAATGACATCAACTTCTATACATTAAAACCCCAAGTTAAAATCAAAATCAAAATCATTTTTTTAACTAATCTAGTTCCTCAACCTAACAATTATATAAAAAAAATAAAAGGAAGAGGTAGAGAAAAATGATTAGAAGATCTAAGTCTATTTTTCTCACACTCTAAACATCATTTAACATAACATTTTTTTAATTTTAAACCACTTTTCTCATGATACAATGTTTCATAACCAATAGTCAAGATGGTTGAATCTTTTATGAAAATTTGAACCATAATTTCATTAATCCAACCATCAATTGTGTGACATATATTGAATAAATACTCCAATAGCTCAAAGTACTAAATATACATTCTTAAAATTCACTTTTAAACTCATTGAATCCATGAATTAAATATACAAAGTGAAGAAAATGTGCCTGGAATACAATAAAAAGAAAAGGAAAAATAAAAGTGGAGTAGAAAAAATGGTTTTGTATTAAATTCTAAAGGTTTTCAGCCCTTTACAAAACATTTCATTTATAAATATATAAGCTTGTTGGGTAAGGGAAGGTGAAAACTCTTTTACTTTCAAAAATTAAATAAGACAAAATATGAGAAGTCTAAAAGTCATTTGATTCAAATTTTTGTCTTCTAACTCCTTATTACATTTCATAAAAAAAAATCATGCAAAAACATCTCATGTGACTTTTGTCAACTTCTAATTGTTATTTTCACCTTTTTCATATTTTTCCTACAAATATATTGCAAGACTGTCCAAAACTAGTCTAACATGCTCAAAAATTGGACCATTAGATTAAACAAACTTGGCAATGGCATTAGTGAAAGCATCTAACAAATTCTCATACACTTGCTTATGCTCAACCAATTTATTCTCAAATTCCTCACAAGAGGTTCATATTCTCATAAGCTAATTGATTTATGTTGACTCAAAATTGATATTTTCGAAAGATTCTTTCTTGATTGCCTCAAATTTATTTTTCAAAATTAATATTGTACTAAATACATGCTCATAGTCATATAAATAACACCTAATTTATTCCATGAAACTTTGCATATCATTAAATGCATCTTAGGCCATGTCATAAGCTACTTCAAAGTCCACATTTTCAAAAGTTTTATCTAGAATCTATAAGTTTCTATCTATTTCCTATACACATAGAGTTATAGCATCCATAACACTTTTATCCACTAGATTTTGGAAGTCCACATTTGTAATCTCTACAACTTGGGGATAAACATTTTCTATTGCTCACAAGTCCTTACCTATTCCTTCCTCAAATGATTTCATTGCATCCATATCCTTTGTGATCCTTATACTTACATTGAAAATCTCTTCCATTACCCTATGTCCTAAGGATAAGAAACCCATGTTCCACACCTTTCTATTTAAGAATTATTTAATTTTATTTCTTTTTATGGATCAGTAGCACAATTTTTTTTAACCTAGCTCAAGCCAAGTGAGGACATAATTAAAAGACCTCATCTCCAACATGAATGCATTGTATTAATATTAGTCCAAACTTATGAGCACAATAGTCCAACAGGGGCATGAAGTTTGCAAACACACTAGCTTTAGTGCATGAAGTCATCGACGTGAACACCAACAACTTCAATGTGAAGGTTAAACTTACAAGTACAATAGATCAACAAAGACACAATGATCCATTAAAAGTTTGAATCTTGACGAGTACAACAACAATACCACAATTTAACCATTGTACTATACTATAAACGATTATTTTATTGTTAATTATATTTCCTTAAGATTTATTTTAGGACATCGAAACTTCTTGATATTACTGTAAAAGGACTATCAACATTAATTAATGGTTAAAATCATTTCCTTTCCTTTGTTGCACCATAAATGACAGGCCATTAATGTGGGCCATCCCATAAATATTGTAAAGCTGGCCTTGTCTGGTTTTTTTCTGGTCACGAGAATTTGGAATCATCATCTCATGAGGTGAATGTCAGAATACTGAAAGTGATAGACAAGTTGCTATGACGTTCAATGTAGTACATATTCATCACCCAAAGGCCTTTATACGATAATGGCTGCACTGTAAAAGACAGCGGAGCTCTCTCCTAGCTTTCATCATCAGAGACACTTTATTTCTTTGTTAAATTTGAAGTGAAAGTAGTTAATCTGAAACAAATAACAATATCAGAACAAGGGCAACTCTCTTCTGCAATTATCATCCACAAACTGCCTAATTTCTAAGCTCACGAGTATTAATTTATGTTTTGGGTTGTCCAATTCCAATGTCTATCCTTTGGACAAACGATTTGAACTTTTTGTAAGATGAGAGCAAAGTTGAGTTAAGAAGATGGACAAAGGAGAGCATGAAGTCCATGCCCACTTTGGTTTTCAACAAAATCCAAATAAGATGCAATACCAACTTCCCTTTTATGAGAAAACTCCAAAGATCATGTGGGAAACGCAGAGAGAGCAAAACAATACTTCAAAACTTAAGAAGCTGCCAACAGAAGAATAGATATCCCTGAGCTGCTTATGTTTGTTACTTACTTTTCATTATCATATCATGTCTTGAGATTCCACATCAATTTTTGTGTTGTTCCATACGTTATCTTTGACTTTGTGAACATCTTTCATATGAACTTCTTCAAAAATATCAATCAACTGTTAAAATCACTTCTCAATTGTGACCATTCCTTATTCACTTTTTATTCTTATGTTTTACATGTTTTAAGAAAATAATACCAAATGCAATTGATTCAGAATGCTTTATTTTTGGGGTGTCTTTTAGAGTAGAATTTGGTGATGTGTACATTCGATCAAAGTGGTTTAATTTAGGTTGATTAATTCATAAGTTAATATGGTTCATGTTTATAACTTTGAATTTTACATAATTGAGTAGAAGTTATTGATCACAATTAATAAGGATATTAAAATTGAATAAGGACAATAATTATTTTTAATTTTTGATAAGTTTGATCTTTTGTGATTGTTCATTCAATTTTCATGAGGGACATAGGTTGGTATCTCTTTAATTTTCACGAGAATCCACTTTTAATATGATTTTAGTATTTTTAAAAAATTTGTATAAGAAACCTATACACTAGTATCAAAAGCATATAAATATAATAGAAAGCATAATGTATCTCTTTTACAAAAAGTTTTATTATTTTATATAAGTTCTTAAGTAAAACAAGAATCGATTTTATTTAGCTGTTCAATAATTGTCAATCCTTATTTATTTGAATTTGCACAAATGCCCCAACTATGTGATTGTAAGGCCCGTAGGTGTATGCGTCTTTTTTACTATTCAAGCTTGATATTGACTTTATCAATGATGGATCTTGTAATGCAATTATTGCATGTTGAAGCTATTCAACTTATTCAAATTCACTATTTTTATTTGTGTATGTTGATCATAAGCTTAATTTGATGGGTTCAATATTATGATTTGATTAATTTCATATTTTGATAATATATTGAATTAAAAGATTTAATACAAAATGTTGGTTTTTAATGATGTAACCACATCATATGTATGTGTATGTATATATGCATGTATATTTCTTGTTTGGTTTTATTTCTCATTTTACAATGTGCAAATTTAACTATGATATTGTATAGATGTATTTGGTAGTCATATTGAGTGTGGGTGATCTCACAATAGTGGTTTACACTTTTTGGGACATCCCAATTTTTGCTGAAATCACATATTTTTAGAAAATATAATTATTTAAGCCTTAAACAGTTCCATTTAAATTATTTTAATTGAAGAAGATTTGATCAAACCACCTTAGATCAAACATCCTTGGATAGAACTCCGATAGTTTTAAACCATACCTATAATGGAGTCTCCTTTACACCTATCAAAATACTGATAAAAAAACAGTTTTTGATTTACCTTTTGGGGGATCAAATGAATTCATTTAATTATTTTTTTGTAAATATGTAATCCTTATTATAAGCTTCCTAAAAAGTATAATTTTAAATATTTTGATTTTATTATTTTTATTTTTTTTAATTTCTTGTGAATGTAGGTTTTTCACTGTAATCCAAGTTCTTTGTTCTACACATGTGGAAAAATAGTAGATTATCAAAAAAATAAAAACGTTTTTGTTAGGTATCGATGTCCTTGATCTAGTAAAAAAAATGAATTTTGATACATACAAAAAAAATTATGTTGTTTACGGTCCACCTATGTCTAAATTTTAATTTGTTTGACTTCAAAACTTGACTAAGAAAAAAATATGCAATAAAACACTATGAAACCAAATCAACATGCTAAATATCATAATTACAAAACTAAATTTGAAAAAAATAGAATTTTATCCTTCATAGAAAAAAAGTTATGTTGTTTACGATGAGCATCACTCTTTAAAAATGGTGTTTACTGTTAAAAACTAGTTTTCAAAGGAGATGGAAAAAAAATGCAATCTAATCCAAAAAAATTAAAAATTATATATATTTAAAATCTATAGATAAAATGTCACAAATCGCTAGTTTGCACCATCTTCAAATTCCTCATGGTTTAACAACTATAGGTGTTTGAAAGTGAAGATTTAGTTAAAATAATTCAATTCAATATCCAGTTTGGCCAAAAAAGTAAACCAATATTGTGGGATCACCCATTGCAACATAGTTAAAATTGGTGGTGCTTAATTCAAAAAATGAGTAATCTTTTTTTTTACTATACTAACCATATTAATTTATTAGGATGAAAGACTTGAGATGTATTAGATTAATTTCCATTAATCTAAATTATTCATGATTTTGGAGCCCTATTGTGTTATCCTAGTGAATTAAGTGTGTTTCTTGTGCGTTAATCATTTCTAAATGCAATTATTTGTCTTGAGTGTTGAAATAAATCAATATATTTAAAATAAATAATTAAATAAAATTTAGAATAGTAGGAGGCATTTGGACTCTTATAAGTGATTTTCATAAGATAGAACAATTATTTATGTAAAATTAAATAAATTTTGGGTATATATCACTTGATGATCATTTTGAATTGCTAAAAATAGGAATATGACTTGTTCGGGAGGTTAGGGATCACATTTAGATATTTTATTTATATAGATATTAAATTATTTAAAACATATTTTATTTACAATGTGTAAACAGAAAGGATAATCACATTATGGTATTTGGATATATATGCAAAAGTCAACTCTTTGAAATAAACTCTTTTATCTTGAGTATTTTTTAGTTACAAACTTAGAGAAAAGAAAAAAATTGCCTGGTTTTCCTTGAAACACAATTTTTTTTTTTAAGATTGTTGAAAGGAGATTTACTTGTGAAAAGAAAATATTTCTTGAGATTCTCTAGGAATAATGTGCATCTTGTTCTTGCATTGGACTTCATTGTTGAAGGTACCAATTTTACAAATGTGAAAAGATTGTGTTTTTTTTTTCCATAAAAGTGGCAAAGCCACTTAAATTTATTTATTTTTATCATAAAGTAATACATAGACACGAGTTTTTGTTCAATCCCAACTTGGGAGAGCTAGACCGATTACAAAGAAGAAATTGCATATTATGAATCCAAGCCAAAAGAGGCAAAAACCCAAAAAAGAAGTATATACCACCCCCCAACCCCCAATCTAGCCCAACTAGATGAGTATGCAAAGCACTATAAGAAAAAATGATCAAGGGATCAATTTAATGATCCTCCTCCTTATAAGAAGTACTGGCCTCGCAGTGAGACATAGGCAATGGATTATACATTGTTGGCCATTTCTCTTTCTTTACAATAGAGGCGGGAACCTTTGTATCGGTTATATCCCTAGCAGCAATATCAAATAAGAGTTGAAGAGCAAGATATAAGTCAACCCCTGCAACAAGGATTTCAGGAGAAAATTTATCATGAAGATCATTGTAGTCCAAAAACCGTTCTTCCAAAATCATCACTTATGATACCTGACCTGAGAATGGACAACAAGTATCCACAAAAAGCATTAGATTTTGAATCTTCATGAGAAATAAAACCCCCTATGGGGAAAAGACCATAATTGAAATCATCATAATCCAAAGCAAGATGAAGATCTGAGTCAGAAAGGAAACTAGATTGTGCAAACTTTGCAGCAATGACCATGACCAATTCAAAGTCTTGTAAAATATCCATGCAAATAGTAAAGAAACGAGATAGCACTTCATAGGAGGAAGTATTGTAGTTGTCCCGCAACCAATTAACACCCACCACCTTTTTACAAGGAAAGTAAGAATCTACATCAACAAGACAAAAAATTCTGCCCAATTTCTCATGATCAAAAGGATAGGGATCACATAAGTCTTTTGCTTTAGGCAGAAGAACAATTCTATACTAGTCCACACTATAATGCAGCAACATAATAAGGAGAGAAAAATACCACAAAGAAGAACAATGCTTCCATATTGGTAAGCATAGCTAGTATATATATCGATCAAAGAGCCAGATTTGTCATCGGCTCACAAGGCTAAAATAATGATAAAATAATACCTTATGCATTAGCCATCATGTGGCAAGAACCCTGAAGGAGGAAATCACAACCAAATCTTGTTGCTAGTCGGCTTTAACCAATTAAAATCTAATTTGAGCTTAAGTAAAGGTCTCTTCACTGACATCTTGTGTCAAATAAATGATAAGGAGAAATGTCAAAAACCATACGGGCTTTAAATAATTATATTGATATGCCATAAACCAAGAAATGATGATAAAACATGATGACACCAAATGAGAGATACAAAGCACAGGAGAGCCAACTCGCAAACCATGTTATCCAAAGGATAACATACCAAGCAATGATGTAGGATAAACATGGACAGAGCAAGCAAGAATGACATGACACAAGCCAAGAAAAGAAACAAGTACAACTAATCATTATAAGGAGCTGCCGCCAAAGAATAACCATTATACCAAGGAGGGGCGAGAACACCACACAATAGAAACATGCAACAATGAAATGCCATTTAGATTATGACAAGGAGGAGCGATCTAACCAAATTCAAAAAAGCTTACAAGAGAGGGAGGGAGCTAGGTGGAAATGCAACAAGTGGGGGGATTTCATTTGTAACTAATTTCATATAAGACCACTGGTATTTAATTGGCTTATTGGCTAAAAAATCAGCCTTGAAGTTTACTTCTCTAAAGCAATGCAAAATAGAATAGATTGAAAGGAGAGAAAGTTGGCTTAGAACTTTATCCAAAAGGTATTGAAACTACCAAATCTTCGATTTTTTGTGGATAATTTCATTTAGAATCACCATTGAGTCCTGTAATGCCCCACCACGCAACCCTAGAGGAAGTTTCAATTCACTACAAAAGCATACTAATTTTTTTTTTAAAATGAATTAAACATACATGTTCACCTAATAATTGACAACCTCCCCTAAGGCTACGTAACCGAGATTACTTAATTCCCAATAACATACATCATCTAAATTACATTGCAATAAACATCTCAAGTAAAGACATACATCTAACATAAGTAAATACAAGATATGAATAGATTAACCATCACATAATTCCATTACTTAAACCATTACATGATTACAATCCTCATTCCCAGAATGAGTCAAAATACATAAGAGTATAACAATTACAAGATCCACCTCATAACAACAAGAGGGGTAAATACAACTGATACAAGAAGAATTACAATAGTACAAGAAGAGAGTAATAGTATCTGCAAGCCGTCCAACTGGATGTCTCGCTTCCACGAACTAAAGAACAAAGGGGGACCCAACGGTTTTGGTGCATGTTCCACCCAACCTAGTGGTACCCGAAGGCCCACCCCCCATGCTAGGAGATAGTAAAAAAACATGGACAAAAAATCTACTACCTCTAACCAAAGGCTGACTAACTGAACAAACTGACTCAACCATAGAGATGCACAATATAAATCTAACACTAACATGGTTACATTGCTTCCAGACATAATAAAATCAAGTGTGCTAAAGAAACCATACACACAACATATAATCAAGGTTATCCTAGATAGAGTGTCATCGCAAGGTGCGTCATGAGATCTCCTATAGGCATCCTTCATAGGCTCCGGTAATCTTGGTGACCTCAACCGAATCCTGGCCCTCATACTCACTCAAGCGAAATAAACTACCTTTCGTATGGACAAGCTAGTTGACCTTGCCAATCCAGGCCTTCTCACTCACCCCAAGTCTAAACAAGCCCTTGTGTCTGCGAGTGAGGTTAATTTTATCTTGGTTAATGTGAATGCATCCTAGTAATCTAAGTACTTTGCTTTAATTATCACTTCTTAAAAACACTTTCGAAGGTTACCCGGTTTACCCCTTTGGGCTCCGGCCCCTAACAAAAGCCACTCCTTTAATGGATAACTCACTACTCAAAATATAGACTCCAAGGGTGACTCCAGTGTTATAGAACTAAATAACTCAGTCTCTCCTAATCTAGGAGACGACAATACAGAATCTCACTCCAACACATGGAGGAAAACAAACTCACAAAGCACTACCCAAGGAAAAACGAACATTAGCTAACATGGGAATGACCCACATACACTGGAAGACTTTACAATAATTACACAATTCACCCTTTCCCAAGCAATCAATAACAAAAAAAATGATTTTAATATCAAAGGCACACTAGCAATAAATTTCACTATATTTGGATATATTAAATCCATCTCTCAATAATTTTGTTTTTTTTTTTGTTAAAAGCCAATTACTTCAAACAGTTAAATGCTCAGACTAAAACAATTACCTTTACTTTTTCAAGGAAAAGATAGATTCTAATTTAACCAAATAAGATATTCAATTGCAATTACATCATATTAAATATAAGAAAGTAAGTTTCTTTCTGTTTCTCAACTAACTTATCTAATTTCAACAATTGACAATCTAAACAATATACACTGCCACTTAATCATACTTATATTAAATAAAAACAATTAAACTGAATTTAATAAACAGTTATGTAAAATACATAAATATGCCATAACTTCTTTTAGTAATCCAGATTTATATATTTAAAAAAAAAAATAGATTAATCCAACCTATTCTATTATTATATATATATGTATATATACACAGTATATAAACACTATATATATATTAATAACCATTTGATCATATAATAATAAGAAAACATATATACAATATTTATATGTATATTATATATATACCAAATACATATATATATTTATGTATATATACTATACAATATATATATTGTATATATACTAATTTAATAAACACACTACATAGAAAGGTACAAACGAAGTTCGTCCATTTGCGGATCCCAATGTACTGCGCGCCCGTCCCCACATCGAGGATTATATTAAACAAAGTTTAATAGATAAAGAAATAAAAATTAAAAGAAACCAATTGTCGGACTATACATTGTACAGCCGGCCATCCCCTATATTGGGCACCGGTCTATACAATGTACAGCCAGTCCCAAGCAAAGGGAGGTTGCACTTCCTATGGACAGCGCATCCCCCTATGAGGTGGGCGCACTACCCATAGGCAGTGCATTCCCCCACAAAGGTGAGTGTGGGCGGTGGGGGTTTGACCTCCCCATCCATCCACTAAAATTTATTAATTTTAATTTTTTTTAATTTTTTTTTATAAATTTTCTTTAATAAATTTCAGATTTTTTTTTTTAAAAACACAGGTACAGAATACAATTTTGCCATTAACAAGATTTTTGGAAAACTGTGTCGACGGCGACTTTTTCCAAACACAAGACAATAATTTAACTTTTAAATAATTAAAAATAATAGATATATTTATATGTTTTATGTATTTATATTTATCCAAATATAATACATATTAAATATATAAATAAATATATATTTTCATAGAATATTATAACTGGTAAAATAGGGAAAATAATTAAAAAAAACCAATATCATGAAATTGATGAATTTTCCAGAATTTCATTCTAAATTCAAAAAGGTGTAAATTAAATTTCTTTTTAACACTATTCAATGAATTTTACAAAAAACAATTAAATATAGAAAACCAAACAAATCTTGTTCTCTTACTGAAGGTTTTCTACAAGGGTTTGATTTTCTTTTGAAGAACAGATCTGAACAATTAAAGGGGTAAAAACTTCATTCCAAAACCTAAGTGTTGAACACACAATTTGAGGTTTAATTTAAACTATGTTTCCTCAATTTCCCCCATTTATAGAATTAAAAGCTACAGTAAATTTAAACATTCTTCCCCAAATTTTTAATAGATTAAATCTAGATTCAACAAACAATTTCCAATTTCACAAATGATAATAACAACAAATTTGCAAACAATATAATATGAAATGAATCAAACAAGACAAAATCTGGAATCCAAAGCTACAGATGAAGATGAAAATCTGATGCAAGCTTCCTCCCAAGAATTCCTGCAATTTCTTCAAACGTGCAACGGATCCAATCCAAGAACTTCGATAATTGCAAACAAAATTCTCCAAAACAAACTCTACAATCCAAAATTGCTTCCAATCCTTCTTTGTGCAAGTTCTTCAAAAATTCTCAAATTCCTTTGAAAATAATAATCCTTCCAAAAACTTCTCTCCCAAAATTGAAACATGCATTCACATTAAAACTCAAATATCTAATCTAACCCTAATTTTCTTTTGCATGCAAAGTGAAAATAGATATTTATTTCCTTTTCCCATTTTCGAAAACCTCAAATTGATTTTTAAAATGCAATTTCACTTTTCTTTCAATTCCTTTAATTAAATTTAATGCAATAAACTCAATTAATTACTTTTAATTATTTAATAATTAAATTCAACCTTTTCCAAGATTAATTTAATTAATACAATTTCATAATCAACATATATACTTCATCTAAGCATAGATTTCACTTAATATTAAAATAAACTCTACTTTCAACAATGCAATAATTCTAAAATAATGATTAAATAATAAAGCATCCAACATAAAATCATATAACATTAAACCAAGTAGACACGACTCACAAAACAGAATGAATGACACACTAAGGCCAGGGCATAGACCTGACACATGTTACCTAGTTACTATCTCCCTTTCAACTTAACCGTTGGATCGACACGCTCAGACCTGTGAAACCAGGTGGAGTCGGTGTCATGTACCTGCAACCTACAACCAAGTAAACAACATAATATAGTATATCTAGTATATAATACACATCGTGAAGAAGAAATCACGGATTTGTAGGGCGCTCGCAAGTGAGTGATGTGAACCGTCCTCTTCACCAATACACTCATCCAAGACTGACATTACATCATAATCAGAAATCACGTAATAGAATATCTCAAGCTAACTCTACTAACATCAATAATCCATAATTTATGTGAAACAAAAGTCAGATAATCCACATCACATGATAATTAATGTCGCTCAATAGTAGTGATCAAAACACAAACAACAAGGTGTGTCCAGTATAATAGTAGTTGCATCCCAAACATAGCATAAAGCAAACACACAAGAAGCAAAACGGAGGGGTATTACATTCTCCCCCCCAAAGACCAGGCTTACTCCTAGAAGCCTGCAAACAAGTAGGGATATAACTCCCTCATCCTAACTGCATCCTCCCAGGTGGATGAAGTATCATCCCTGGGATCCCACTGTACTCTAACCTGCTCAATATCTCGCCCTTGAAGAGCGAGCGTTTTGTGCTCCATTATGGCCATGGGCTCCAAAGTCAACTGCCCGTCCTCTACCTATAAAGAATCCCAATCAAGGATGTGAGTAACATCTGGATGATAAGGTTGAAGAGCTAAAACATGGAAAACGTCATGTATACGTGCAAGACTGGGCAACAAAGCAACTTGATAAGAAATTGGACCAATCTTTTTGAGTATCTCGAAAGGTCTGACAAAGCGAGGCACCAACTTAGAACCCTTTCCATATCGGATAGGACTCTTTCACGGATGCACCCGCAAGAATACTCTGTCACCAACAGAAAACTGACAATCCACCCTATGCGCATCCGCATACTTCTTCTACCTATCCTGTGCTACCACCAAGTGCTCCCTAATCCGATCCACCTGCTGCCCCATATCCTGTAACATCTCAGGTCCCAATAACACTCTGTCCTCCAATCGATCCCAACTAAGAGGAGTACAACAAGGACGTCCATACAAGGCCTGAAAAGGTGCCATGCCTATGGAACTCTGGTAGCTATTATTATAAGTAAATTTCACTAGATAAAGATAATCCTCCCACCGTGTCTGCTGATCCATGACATACATGCATAACATATCTTCGAGGATTTGATTAATCCTCTCTGTCTGTCCATCTGTCTCAGGGTGATATGCTGAACTAAAGTTCATCTGTGTCCCCATAGCATGCTGTAATGATGTCCACAAAGCTGAAGTAAACACTGGATCCCTATCAGAAATAATCCGACGCAGAATATCGTGCAACCTCACAATATCCTCCATGAACACTCGAGCAACTGATGATACATTATAGGAAGCACGCATAGGTGAGAAGTGTGCAATCTTCATCAACCTATCGACCGTCACCATAATGGCATCATGTCATCGCAAGGAGTTGGGTAAACCAACAATGAAGTCCAGTGAGATAATATCCCATTTCCACTCAGGTACAAGGTGTGGCTGAAGAAGCCCTGCTGGATGTTGGTGTTCAGCCTTCACCCGCTGACACTCCAAACATCGCGCTACAAAATCTGCAATATCCCTCTTCATCCCTGGCCAGAAATACAACTGGTTTAGATCTGCATGCATCTTCTTCACCCCAGGATGGGCTGAATGAGGCACACGATGAGCCTCGATCAAAACCAAAGATTGTAGGTCACCTACTGAAGGAATGTAAATATGCTCTGAATGCCTAAGTAACCCATCTAACTCAAGTGAATATCCTGTAAATCTGCCCTCAAAAGGTCTACCTACCTCAATCTCTACTCTCACATCCTGGTACCAACTATCTGCTAGAAGAGTAGCAAGAATCCGACTCCGTAAATCTACCATAAGAGTCATCTCAGAAATCTCATGCCTACGTCTGCTGAGTGCATTAGCTACAATGTTCTCTTTCCCCTTAATATACTTCACCTCGAATTCATACTCACAAAGGAACTCCATCCAATGCCTCTGTCTAGCGTTAAGATTCGGCTAAGTAAAAATATACTGCAAACTCCTATGATCACTGTGTAACTCAAACTTGTACCCAAGTAAGAAGTGTCTCCATCTAGTCAATGCATGGACTACTGCCACTAACTCAAGGTCATGTGTGGGATAATTAAGTTCATGATCCTTAAGTTTACGCAACTCATAAGCTATCACTCGTCCCTCCTGCATCAAGACTACACCTAAGCCCTCCAAAGATGCATCTGTACAAACCACAAAATCTCCTCTGGGATCAGGTATTGCTAAAATGGGTGCACTAGTCAACTTATCCTTAAGAATCTGAAAAGCTAACTCACATTGCTCTGACCATCCAAACCTCTTCCCTTTCCTTTGAAGAGAAGTGATAGGATGACCTATTCTGGAAAAACTCTGCACAAACCTCCTGTAATATCCTGCAAGCCCCATAAAACTACGGATCTCGGCCACATTCGTGGGCGCAGGCCAATCAAGAATAGCTTGAATCTTTGAAGGATCCACAGATATTCCCTCTCCTGAGATCACATGACCAAGATACTCGATCTCAGACTTAAAGAACTCACATTTCGACAAGTTCGCGTAAAGTTGGTTTTCTCGCAAACACTGCAAAACCTGTCGCAAATGCTCCTCATGTTGCTCTACTGTCCTGGAATATATCAATATATCATCAAGAAACACAAGAACAAACCTATCAAGGTATGTGCGAAATACTCCATTCATCAAACTCATGAACACAGATGGCGCATTTGTCAACCCGAATGGTACCACAGTGAACTCGTAGTGACCATACCGTGTCCGAAACACTGTCTTATGTATATTTGCATCAAAAATACGAAGCTGATGGTATCCCAACTTAAGGTCTATCTTTGAAAAGATGGTAGCACCTTTGACTTGGTCAAACAAGTCATCTATCTTGGGAAGTGGATAACAATTCTTGATCGTTACCTTGTTCAATTGCCGGTAATCAATGTACAACCGAAGTGAACCATCCTTCTTCTTCATGAAGATGATAGGTGCTCCCCAAGGTGAAACACTAGGATGAATAAATCCCTTCTCTAATAACTCCTCCAACTGCAATCGAAGCTCTTTCAGCTCCTGAGTAGTCATACGGTAAGGTGCTCGTGAAATAGGCTCTGATCCAGGTACTAAATCAATCTTAAAATCTATATCTCTCCTCGGTGGCATCCCTGGAATGTCATCAGGAAAGACATCAGTGAACTCCTGAAGAACAGGATTACTATCTAGAGATACCTTCTCCTCTCCATCTCCTAATCCCAAGTTGTCAACTGTAACTGCAAACAATTGACATCCACGATGAACACATCTCCTCAACTGCATAGCTGAGATGATCCTCAAAGATATCGGTCTTTGTAATCCTATAATATCCACCTCTCCACCTGATGCATTAATGCACCGAATCGACTTATGTCGACAATCAATAACTGCTCGATGAGCCTCTAACCAGAACATACCTATAACAACATCGTAGGATCCCAGTGGTATAACTTGAAGGTCTAAGATAGTGGAAAGTGGTCCAATCTCCAGCCTACAGTCAGGTACTACAAAATGTGATGCAACCTTCACACCAGATGCTAACTCTACTTGCCACCTATCGGCTTACCTTACGGCACCCAGTCTGCAATGTGACATGATCGATGAAGAAATGAAAGAATTAGATGCTCCTAAATCAAAAAGAATAGTAACAGGGTTACCCAGTAACATACCATAGGTCTCTACTACGGTACCTTGGTGCTCTACCTGGCGGTTATCAACCACTGTGAACACACAATGTCCTTTGCCAACATCTCCCACTGTCGACTTTGACATCGCTGGTCTTTGTGTAAATCCCGACGTGCCCTTATTGGGACACATCCTAGCAATATGGCCCTGCTGACCACAAGAGAAGCAACCTGTGCCTCTACCATAACCTCTGCCCCCTGCTGGTGCACTAGACTGTTGTACACTGCCTCCAAAAGTAGACTGGGCACTTTGAGTGGGTTGCTCAGCATTGAAATGCTTCATGTGCCTCCAGTTCCTATTACCCTGTCCCTACTGGAAACCTTTCCGTTTTCCCTGAAATGACTACTGTTGACTGCCTTGTACTGATACCTGCTAAGTCTTAGGAGGCATAACTCCCTATGTCTGTCCCCCTCGAGCACTAGTCCCAGCTCCTGTACCACCACCAATACTAACACCTGTATGACCTCCGAGTGCCATAGTCAGGTTCTCCTCCACCAGCAGTGCCTTCTCCATAGCTATCTCCATAGACTTGGGTTCAAAGACCCGTACACCTCCATTGATACGAGCGTTTAAGCCCCTGATGAAATGTTCCACTAGCATTCCCTCATCGTCCCCTATTCCTGCGAACTATTTAAGTTCGTAGAATCTCCTCTCATACTGATCAATTGTCATGGCTAGCTGACATATGGCATGGAACTCATCGCCTCTACGCTGACGCCAATGATCAGAGAGAAAGCGGGCTCTAAATCTCTCAAGAAAGATCTCCCAAGATACTGTACTCATGTCTATATAGAGCTTTTACTCCTCTAGCTTCACCCAAGTGGCTGCAAATCCCCGAAGATGAATAACAGCACACCGCGCTTTGGTGTTACTATCAAACGGGTGTATGGAAAAATATTGGTCAAGTCCTATCAACCAGGTTTCGGCCTCAAGACTGGTACCTACTCCATCAAATCAAGGTGGTTGTGATCGAATCAAGTCCCTCATATAATTCACTGCTAACATATCAGACTGAGCTGTAACTATCACAATTGTAGGGTTACCTATTAGTACCTCCTGTAGCAGTCCTAATAAAGCCATAGCCTCCTCAAAGTCTTTACATGCAGCTTCGACCCTAATAGGATCTAACTATCTACCACCACCTCCTGGATCATACTGTGAAGCCTGATGCTCCTCCTGCTCTAGTATACATGGCACATGAGGTGGCGAGTCATGCTGAATCTCCCCTCGATTGTCTACCCGGCCACGTCCATGTCCTCTCCCTCATCCACGTCTAGGAGGCATACTCCTACACAGACACAAAAAGGTATTAGACAAGGTACACTTAAAAAACTATGCAACTAAGCTTAATGGGTACATCATAATCCCAGAGAACCCAGTGTTTAAACCTTGGCTCTAATACCATGTGTAATGCCCCGCCACGCAACCCTAGAGGAAGTTTCAATTCACTACAAAAGCATACTAATTTTTTTTTTAAAATGAATTAAACATACATGTTCACCTAATAATTGACAACCTCCCCTAAGGCTACCTAACCAAGATTACTTAATTTCCAATAACATACATCATCTAAATTACATTACAATAAACATCTCAAGTAAAGACATACATCTAACATAAGTAAATACAAGATATGAATAGATTAACCATCACATAATTCCATTACTTAAACCATTACATGATTACAATCCTCATTCCCAGAATGAGTCAAAATACATAAGAGTATAACAATTACAAGATCCACCTCATAACAACAAGAGGGGTAAATACAATTGATATAAGAAGAATTACAATAGTACAAGAAGAGAGTAACAGTATCCGCAAGCCATCCAACTGGATGTCTCGCTTCCATGAACTGAAGAACAAAGGGGAACCCAACAGTTTTGGTGCATGTTCCACCCAACCTAGTGGTACCCAAAGGCCCACCCCCCATGCTAGGGGATAGTAAAAATACAACATGGACAAGAACTCTACTACCTCTAACCAAAGGCTGACTAACTGAACAAACTGACTCAACCATAGAGATGCACAATATAAATCTAACACTAACATGGTTACATTGCTTCCAGACATAATAAAATCAAGTGTGCTAAAGAAACCATACACACAACATATAATCAAGGTTATCCTAGATAGAGTGTCATCGCAAGGTGCGTCATGAGATCTCCTATAGGCATCCTTCATAGGCTCCAGTAATCCTGGTGACCTCAATCGAATCCTTGCCCTCATACTCACTCAAGCGGAATAAACTACCTTTCGTATGGACAAGCTAGTTGACCTTGCCATTCCAGGCCTTCTCACTCACCCCAAGTCTAAACAAGCCCTTGTGTCTACGAGTGAGGTTAATTTTATCTTGGTTAATGTGAATGCATCCTAGTAATCTAAGTACTTTGCTTTAATTATCAATTCTTAAAAACACTTTCGAAGGTTACCCGATTTACCTCTTTGGGCTCCGGCCCCTAACAAAAGCCACTCCTCTAATGGATAACTCACTACTCAAGTCTAGACTCCAAGGGTGACTCCAGTGTTATAGAACTAAATAACTCAGTCTCTCCTAATCTAGGAGACGACAATACAGAATCTCACTCCAACACATGGAGGAAAACAAACTCACAAAGCACTACCCAAGGAAAAACGAACATTAGCTAACATGGGAATGACCCACATACACTGGAAGACTTTACAATAATTACACAATTCACCCTTTCCCAAGCAATCAATAACAAAAAAAATGAATTTAATATCAAAGGCACACTAGCAATAAATTTCACTATATTTGGATATATTAAATCCATCTCTCAATAATTTTGTTTTTTTTTTTTTTGTTAAAAGCCAATTACTTCAAACAGTTAAATGCTCATACTAAAATAATTACCTTTACTTTTTCAAGGAAAAGATAGATTCTAATTTAACCAAATAAGATATTCAATTGCAATTACATCATATTAAATATAAGAAAGTAAGTTTCTTTCTGTTTCTCAACTAACTTATCTAATTTCAACAATTGACAATCTAAACAATATACACTGCCACTTAATCATACTTATATTAAATAAAAACAATTAAACTGAATTTAATAAACAGTTATGTAAAATACATAAATATGCCATAACTTCTTTTAGTAATCCAGATTTATATATTTAAAAAAAAAAATAGATTAATCCAACCTATTCTATTATTATATATATATGTATATATACACAGTATATAAACACTATATATATATTAATAACCATTTGATCATATAATAATAAGAAAACATATATACAATATTTATATGTATATTATATATATACCAAATACATATATATATTTATGTATATATACTATACAATATATATATTGTATATATACTAATTTAATAAACACACTACATAGAAAGGTACAAACGAAGTTCGTCCATTTGCGGATCCCAATGTACTGCGCGCCCGTCCCCACATCGAGGATTATATTAAACAAAGTTTAATAGATAAAGAAATAAAAATTAAAAGAAACCAATTGTCGGACTATACATTGTACAGCCGGCCATCCCCTATATTGGGCACCGGTCTATACAATGTACAGCCAGTCCCAAGCAAAGGGAGGTTGCACTTCCTATGGACAGCGCATCCCCCTATGAGGTGGGCGCACTACCCATAGGCAGTGCATTCCCCCACAAAGGTGAGTGTGGGCGGTGGGGGTTTGACCTCCCCATCCATCCACTAAAATTTATTAATTTTAATTTTTTTTAATTTTTTTTTATAAATTTTCTTTAATAAATTTCAGATTTTTTTTTTTAAAAACACAGGTACAGAATACAATTTTGCCATTAACAAGATTTTTGGAAAACTGTGTCGACGGCGACTTTTTCCAAACACAAGACAATAATTTAACTTTTAAATAATTAAAAATAATAGATATATTTATATGTTTTATGTATTTATATTTATCCAAATATAATACATATTAAATATATAAATAAATATATATTTTCATAGAATATTATAACTGGTAAAATAGGGAAAATAATTAAAAAAAACCAATATCATGAAATTGATGAATTTTCCAGAATTTCATTCTAAATTCAAAAAGGTGTAAATTAAATTTCTTTTTAACACTATTCAATGAATTTTACAAAAAACAATTAAATATAGAAAACCAAACAAATCTTGTTCTCTTACTGAAGGTTTTCTACAAGGGTTTGATTTTCTTTTGAAGAACAGATCTGAACAATTAAAGGGGTAAAAACTTCATTCCAAAACCTAAGTGTTGAACACACAATTTGAGGTTTAATTTAAACTATGTTTCCTCAATTTCCCCCATTTATAGAATTAAAAGCTACAGTAAATTTAAACATTCTTCCCCAAATTTTTAATAGATTAAATCTAGATTCAACAAACAATTTCCAATTTCACAAATGATAATAACAACAAATTTGCAAACAATATAATATGAGATGAATCAAATAAGAGAAAACCTAGAATCCAAAGGTACAGATGAAGATGAAAATCTGATGCAAGCTTCCTCCCAAGAATTCCTGCAATTTCTTCAAACGTGCAATGGATCCAATCCAAGAACTTTGATAATTGCAAACAAAATTCTCCAAAACAAACTCTACAATCCAAAATTGCTTTCAATCCTTCTTTGTGCAAGTTCTTCAAAAATTCTCAAATTCCTCTGAAAATAATAATCCTTCCAAAAACTTGTCTCCCAAAATTGAAACATGCATTCACATTAAAACTCAAATATCTAATCTAACCCTAATTTTCTTTTGCATGCAAAGTGAAAATAGATATTTATTTCCTTCTCCCATTTTCGAAAACCTCAAATTGATTTTTAAAATGCAATTTCACTTTTCTTGCAATAAACTCAATTAATTACTTTTAATTATTTAATAATTAAATTCAACCTTTTCCAAGATTAATTTAATTAATTAAATAAATTAAAATTTAATTAATACAATTTCATAATCGACATATATACTTCATCTAAGCAGAGATTTCACTTAATATTAAAAATTCTCTACTTTCAACAATGCAACAATTCTAAAATAATGATTAAATAATAAAGCATCCAACATAAAATCATATAACATTAAACCAAGTAGACACGACTCACAAAACAAAACGATTGACACACTAAGGCTAGGGCATAGACTTGACACATGTTACCTAGTTACTATCTCCCTTTCAACTTAACCGTTGGATCGAAACGCTCAGACCTGTGAAACCAAGTGGAGTCAGTGTCATGTACCTACAACCTGCAACCAAGTAAACAACATAATACAATATATCCAGTATATAATACACACCGTGAAGAAGAAATCACAGATTCGCAGGGCGCTCGCAAGCGAGTGATGTGAACCGTCCTCTTGACCAATACACTCATCCAAGACTGACATTACATCATAATCAGAAATCACGTAATACAATATCTCAAGCTAACTCTACTAACATCAATAATCCATAATGCATGTGAAACAATAGTCAAATAATCCACATCACACGATAATCAATGTCGCTCAATAGTAGCGATCAAAACACAAACAACAAGGTGTGTCCAGTATAATAGTAGCTGCATCCCAAACATAGCATAAAGCAAACACACAAGAAGCAAAACAGAGGGGTATTACAAGTCCCCTTCTATTTCTATATCCTTAATACTCATTGAATAAGCCAATTCAAGACCGAAACTGAGAGCCTCCAATTCAACTTTGTTGTTTGAACCAAGAGGAATTATTTTACATGTCGCCTTCTAAAGGATGGAGTCTGAATTAAAGATGGTAATCCCAATACCTGATTGACCTGGATTTCCTTGGGAAGCACCATCGAAGTTTAGTTTAAACTTATTTGGAGGCAGAGGTAACCATTTATCTTCAGCTCTTGCCTTAAGTTTGTCTATTTTATTAGTAATGGAGCCATGAAAAGGCAAGGATTTAAGAGTTGGCCATGAAGAAATGATAAAACTATCCCATTTAGAAAAGGTTTTTCAGGTTGTTTATTTGCTTCAAGACATAGGATTGCATAGATTCAGAAATGGATTTCTCAATTTTGGCTAATATTGTTTCCAGTGATGTAGAGGTACCTCTAAATATTTTTTTATTCCTCTCAAGACAAATGTTCCAGAGGAGCACATAAGGTTCAACCAACCAAAGACACACAAAGAAGGAAAAACAAAAATGAAGTGGCTAGGAAATAAATTGGGCAGAAAGAGAAGGACCAATTGCAGAGGATCGATCAAGTTTCCCATATAACCAATACCAACATTGAGAGGAAAAGGGGCAGAGAAAAAAGAGATGATCAACTGATGCAAGAAAGTAACCACACAAAACACAAGGGAAGGTAGTAGTAATTCCTAGCCTATCCAATCTTGCCCCAGTTAGGAATCTATCTTGAAAAGAAAGCCAAGAAAATGCCCCAACCTTTAGGAGGCAAGCATCATTCTAGAAGAGACTAGAAGGAAGATGTGAGTGATTTACCATAGAAAAAGAGAATTACACCATTCTTTTACATTATATTTACCTGATTTTAATTTTGTCCATATTAGGACATCATCTTTATTTGAAAAGATTATAGATCTTTTACTAAGTTCCTCATTATAATCTTATTTAAGATCAGGAGGAAAGGGAAAAGCATCAATTGATTTCCAAGATGCTTTTGGTAGCTCTTGAATAAAATCAACATAAAAATAATTAGCCACCTTAGACCCCCACTCTCTTGATTGGGGAAGAGCAGGAAAACCATTCCAGACATCCTCCCAGAATTTAGCTTTCAAACCATGATGCACTAACCAAGAAAGACGAGGAAGAATAACTAACTTGCAAGAAGAGATAAAATTCCAGATTGCAAAACCCTTTGGAAGAGTGGAAGCCATGAAGATGGTTTCTCGAGGAAGAGCATTAAGATACTTTGGGAAGAGTATTTTCCCCAAGCAAGAATTAGGAGTTTGATATAACCTCCAGACAAGTTTTGCACCTAATGCAAGGTTTTGGAGTTTGAGCACTCTGATACCAGCCCCACCTAGGCCTTTTGGAAGGCAGACTTTACCCCAAGCCAAAAGGGCAAGCCCTTCTTTCCCACCCACATTATCACTCCAAAGGGAAGAACAAAAGATAGATTTAAGATGATTAAGAGTGACCACATGAGCAACTAAGACAAACATGAGATAAATGAGAATCACATTAAGAACCACCTTTATCATCTAGATTTTCCTCATAAAAGAAAGCCACTTATGTTTCTAGGAAAGAATTCTACCTAAAATTGTAGAGATGGATTTTTCCTAGAAGGAGGGTAGCCCTTTACCAGTGAAAAAAGGAATTTTGAGGTAGGAAGAAGGAAGGTTCCCTTTAGAAAATCCCCAAAATTTCAGCAATTTTTGAGCAATAAAAGGAGGCACATTAAACAATTTTTTTTTTGACTTGGATGGATTAATTGCTTGACCCGAGGAGGCAGCAAAATCCAATAAGAGGTTTTTTATTATTCTTGCGTATGGAATTGATGCTTGACCAAAAAGAAAATTGTCATCTACAAAGAGGGCATGTGGTTGAGGCTCACTAATGTTAGGAATATGAATGCCTTTCCAAAGCCCAAGATGATTAGCAGATTTAATCACTCTACTCAAACCTTCTGACATGAGAATGAAAAGAAAAGGAGATAATGGATCACCTTGTCTCAGTCCTCTGGAAGAGGAGAAGAAACCACAAGGGGATCCATTATTTAAAACTGAGAATATTGTCGTATAAATACAAGAATAAATCCATTTGATCCATTTTTCTGCAAAATCAAACTTCCATAAAACTGACACTAAAAAACCCCAATTTACACGATCGTAGGCCTTCATCATATCCAGTTTTAGGATCATAGAAGGAAAATTGTGTTGCATTATAGAATGCATAATTTCATGGGAAACAATAGCTCCATTCAAAGTTTCCCTCCCAAGAACAAAACCCCCTCATTCCTTAGAGATTATACTAGGGATCAACTTTGAAAGTCATGAAGAAATAGCTTGAGTAAAAAAATTATAAAGAGAATTGCATAGAGCTATTGGTCTCAAATCTGCAAAGGAAGAGGGAGGAACCAATTTTGTAATCAAAGCAAAGAAAGTGGAATTTAACTCCTTTAAGATATTCCTATTATGTCTTGATTCTTCTAGATCTAATAAAATGTCTTTCCCCAAAATATGCCAATATTTTTGAAATAAGAGAATAGTAAAACCATCAGGGCTAGGTGATTTCTCAGGATACATTTCAAAGGCAACCAGATTTAATTCCTCTAAGGAAAAAAGGGATAAGAGGTGATCATTATCCACCTTTAAGACCAAGTTCGATATTGAATCCAAGATTGAAGTGTGAAAGATTGTATGGTCAGCAGTTAGGAGACTTTTAAAATATGAAGATAATTCCATACCAATGGATTTTTCATCTTCTAACAAAAACCAAAACTGTCCTTAATTGAAGAGATTATGTTCTTTTGCCTTTTAATTTTTGTAGAGGCATGAAAAAACTTTGCATTTTTGTCCGCTTCAACCAACCAGGTATCTCTTGACTTTTGTCTCCAATAACATTCCCCTCGAAGGAGCACCTCCTCTAAATCAAAGGAGAGATATTTTTGGAGCTCAAAAGAGGAAGGGATTAAGCCAAATTGAATAATTGATCATTTAAAATCTCTAGCTCAGATTGAATCCTTCGTTTTTCTTCAAAGATATTTTTAAAATGAGACTTATTCCATACTTTTATTTTATCTTTTAAAAAATGTAACTTTTTGACAAGCTGATACATGCAAGATCCAACAAAAAAGGGGGAGTTTTCCCACCAAAATTGAATCATTGGCAAGAAGGTGGAATCCCTTATCCACATTGGTTCAAACTTAAAGGGAAGCTTATTAGGAGCTTTGTCTTCCAAAAGAGTTAACAATATTGGAAAGTGATATGATCCAGGCTAACCCAAGATTGAGGAAAAATAATCAATTTTGGTGCTCAACCAGTTTGATGATAATAGAAAATGATCAAGGCGTTCTATGATTTGGCAGAAATCCTTTCTTTTATTTGTCTAGGTGAATAAGCCATTGTTAGGTTTACAATCAAGAAAATGATTGGACTCTAAAAAACATTTGAAGTCTTCCAACACCCGCTTGTTGGGAATAATACCACCCATTTTTTTCATAATCACGTGATAAAGCATTGAAGTCCCCCCCCCCAAGATAAGAAGCCTACTTGATAGAACTTGAGCTAATAAAGACAAAAGATCCCATAATTTCCATTTTTCAGGAATGTTAACTGGACCATAAATGTTGAACAACCAAAAGGTGGCTTGGGAATGATTACTCCTTACTATAGCTAGCAACCATTGGGAAGAGGAAGAAATTACTTTTAAGGATACTGAGTTGGTTTTCCATAAGAAGGAAAGGCCCCCCGATGCCCCAACTGAAGGAGAATACAAAAATTTCTAGGTTGACCACCTTGAGAAGAGGGATTTAGCCGAAGCTAAGTTTAATTTAGTCTCTTGAAGCATAATAATTTTTGCATCTGCAACTTCTAATTGATGCTTGTTAGGGGCATTCAAGACCCTAACATTCCAAGATAGGACCCTGATTCTCCTCAAGGGGAGGAAACCTCTCCCCTCTTCCCATGATATTTTGGTTGGGATTGCTTCCCAACAGAGATCTCTAATTGCAAGCTTCATTTAGTTATCCTAGCTCTAGTCAAAGGGGGGCTAAAATTTCTTTTCTTTTTTGATGGATAAAATAGAGTGGATTGAGTTCCAACTGCAATTTCTTATTGTACTTTTTGATTTTTTAGTTTGCAGCCCCACTTTTTAGGGTTGGAAAGGGGAGAAATTAAATTTTCAAGTAACAAGGATTGAGAAATAGGAAGGATACACTTAGCCACATGGCTTGCTATGTCAAGAAGCTCCACATCCTTAAGCTTATCTAGAGATAAGGCATCAAAGGGATTCTCTAAAAGAGGAATTTCTAGTCCCTTCTCAATTTGCAATAAGTTCGTATCTATTTCTGTCAAGACATGATCTTATGTTTCCAAATTGAACTCAATGCTTGTTTTATTTATGATTTTATGCACTTTAGCAATTAGTCACTGGTCTAAAGAGAACAGATTAGAGTCAAATTCCTTTAGCTTTGGGGAGCCCTTTTCAGGGTTGGGAGAACAAGGAACAAAAGCAATCCCCAAGGAGGACGGCTTAACCAGGGCTACAGGAGGCAACTTTTTAGCACAAGGTGAAACTGGCAAAGGAGGAACTAAGACACGATTGAATACAAAAGAGGCTAAAGGCAAGACCTGTGAATGGTTTTTAACAATAGGAGAGGTCAAAAGGGTTTTAGAGTTCAACTTCGGAGAAGTCAGGCACACCACCTTCACTGAAATCAACAAATTACCTAGGGACTCCACTTCTTGAGGAGAAATAGGAGAGGCCAAAAGGGTTTCAGAGTTCAACTTCAGAGAAGACGAGCACACCACCTTCAGTGGAACCAAAAAATTACCCAGGGACTCCACTTCTTGAGGATTAGGAGGACTAGAGGAAGGAATACTAGCCAGATCACCATGACTAGGAGTAGTTGAGACCTTAAGGAAAAAATATTTGAGTTTCAAGAACAAAGGAGCATCGAAAATAATGGATGCAAGACCAAAAGGAGCCTTATCTTTCACGATGTCTTGTTGCCAAATCCCATCCAAATATTTTAAGTTACAAACCCTTGGGATAGCCGAGTCGGGAGAAATTTGAACACAAATCTTAACACATAAGAAGCCCTCAACCACAGAATAGTCGGAAAGCAAGAAATTTATAAAATAATTACCAATTTCCTTCAAAATATTAGGGTCAGTGAATTCCAAGGGAATGTCCAAGAGAAAAAACCAAACAGGGATGGCAGAACCAAGGGGCTTTGATGGTCGATAGAAGGGTTTCCATGGGAAATGAAAACCAGGGTTTTTCCAAACCAAAAGAACTTGCTTTCAAGGAATTTATTTTTAGCTTCCTCGAAATCCATTAATAACACAAAATTATTGGAAGATAAAACTTGAAAATAGAGAGTGCCATACCAGTGAGAATGTATATGCTTATGAAGCTTGGAAAAAGACATAATTTCTCCCCATACCCGAAGAAGGACAATGAAATTGTGAAAATCCCAGGTTTTTTGATTGAGAGGAGCTTTATCTGCCATAATGTAGGGAACTAGGATCCACATTTTCCCTTTAGATGAAGCATTTTCTGTTGTTCTCGACCCGTCAACCCCCTTGGTACCACCCACTATAGGTTTTTCTTCCTCGAACCCCTCATTCCTTACAATAGTCTTGGATGGAAAATCCAAAGCATCAATAATACCAGCCCTCAACTTTTCATGAGTAGTTGAAACCCTTGGTGAAGATGGGTTTTTACGCTTGTGCTATGGAAAAGCTTGTGTTATCTCAAGGTATTTTATATTTTGTTTGTAATGTGTTAACTTAAGAATGAGTGTGTTTTAGGTATCCTTGATTAACAAGATGAGGGGATGTTATTTTCATTTTTGGAATGAAATGAGAAGAATTTGGTAAATTCTTATTGTGTGGACAAAATGTAATGTAATTATCCATTTGTATATGGTATAAAGAATTTATACATTTATTGTTGTTTTACTCAAGTGCTTGCCAAAGCTTATTTTTTTGATGTTGTGTGGATTATAAAAAGGGAATAGTTACTTTTCTAATTTTTAAGTTCTTAAGAAAAACATCATAAACTCTCTTAATGAAGTTTAGATTGATTTATATAGTTTTTGAGAGAAAAATTAAGAATTTTTTTTTTGAATTTGTAAACATTTGAGATTAATTTATTTATGAGATTTTTCCTATAATTTGGTAGTGAAATGAGATTTTACATATAGATTGGTAATGAAATGATTAAGGGATTGAGTGCATGTCTCATGGTGTCACATGATATTTTTACCTTGCTATGAACTAACTCATTAACAAGTAGTCTTAGTACATGCAATATGATATGAATAGTAGTAAAGGCTTGGAGTGGTCTTCTCCCTCCAACATAAATAAAATAGAAAATTTGGTTGTAGTGAGGAAAGATTAGAATTGATTAAATAAAATGAATAGATTTCATATTTAATAAATTTAATGAAAAATAGAAAATCAATATAATAGTGTCACTTCCATAATGGATGATATGGATTATTATGAAGAAATATAGAACTATCATATGATTGAGGAAATGTTTTTGAAAAATCATCTATATTGGTAGGTGTTTATTTGATGGTAATTGGTATGAATTTATTTGATGGTCACTAGTATCCTCAAGCAATTTTAGTCTTAGATGACTAAAGTAATAACACTCAACATGTCTAGGCCAATAGCTCTTCCTTTCTTGATATTGGGTCATATGAACCTAATAAATGAGTTGTGAACCACATCCAATGTGTTGTGAATCTAACTTGTGAATGTGAATTAATTTGTGAATATGAATTAATTTTTATTATGAATTAATATCTTGTAAAACTAAATTAGATGTATGTGATTGATGTGAGCTTATATGATTTTCCTCATGCTTATTAGCCTAGTCTAGTCAAGTGGGTCTCAAGGTCTCACATGGTTGGAAGGTAGACCAAACACCATTGGTGGCTAGTAGGAATTGATGATGGAGCATCTTGGAGATCATGCAAGGTTCTCATTTTTTTTAATATATTTTCTTGTAAAATTTAATTACTTGTGAAATTAAAAATTTATATAGTCAAGCACTATACTACTATGCTTTAAGTTTTAATAAGTGCATTTATATCATCCTTGCAGCTGACCATAATCTATACATGTTTTAGGATGTATGCATCATGTTATAAGCATTCAATATTGTTACTTGAGTTAATTTTGTATCACATATTAGAATTAAAATCTCTTGCAATGTGAAGCCCTAATTATATGTTGGTTAGGCCTAACTTTTACTCAAAATTATAAAGTAAATTAAGGAATCTTTTATTCTTGAAATGTAATAATTTGTATTAAAGGAATTAAATCATAAGATGAATTTTTACTAATCTATTCTTGTTGGAGTTGATGATGAACCCCGCATCTTCCAATAATCACTTGTAACCAAAATGTCTATCACATTGAGAGGAAAAGCAAGATAGATTTGCTATGAAACCTTGAGAAGATGATTAATCCTAAAAAACATGTTGGCTTTTGCAATGAATGATTACAATGAATGATGAATGCTTATAAAATAAAAAAGAAACCATAGGTGAGGATTAAGTTAGATCATGACAAGTGTCCTTATCTTAAATGCTATGATACAACATGACCTAAATATAGAAATAGCACTCCTAAGTTTAGCTTAAGTGTAATAAAGTAGAAAGGACCTAATAATTAATAAATGATTAATTAATTATTAGGTGATTTTCCTATTTACTCTAATACCACATTAAATTCAACTTAGGGAGAAGCTAAAAACCTAATGATGAATGTAATGATGGATGTATGTATGGGTCCTCTAGATAAAATACCTAATGAGGTACACCCATGTACAAACAAATAAATCTCTCATAATTGAATAAAGTGAGAAAACCATATGGGAAAAAATTCCTCTCCAAAAGAGAGAAAATACAATAAATCTATAATAGTAAAATAAGGGAAGGAGGAGGATTTGATATGAACCCCCAAGGATTGCTTCTACCACATAAGTACAACGAATGTCCCTCAAATAGGAGAGAGAAAATGAGTATATGAATTCACTCCACCGAGAAGTAGCTATTGTGATAGTGATGAAAGTATGAAGACAAAAAATGATCCACTAATTGTAAACAAAATTTCAACCCTTAGGAAGGAAAAAATATACTACTGGTTGGAGAAACCATTCACATATGCTAGATGAATAGAGAATTCAAATCGAAATGATGTGTGGCTCTAAAAACTACTCAAATGTCCACATGTCAAAATGAGATGATGTAGAACAAGCTCCAAACACAAAGATGATGGTGGGATAACAATGATGATGTGGTTATCATGAAAGAGGAGATTAATATCCTCAAAATAATAATCCAAATCTATAATACGAGACTCCACAAGAAAGGATGATATGTCTGCAAGATATGAATCCCAAATAGCTATGTCTAGAAGAAAATGAATTTCCTACTAGACTAAAAAACTAGGGTCCATGCATTTGATGATACTAATCTAGTCAAGAACAATAGAAGATCGAGATTGGGTCTCCATATGAAGAGTGGGAACATGAAGACAAGCATTTGAACCATCAAAAAATGCAAGACCTATGATGTACTCAAGCTTCTCTAAAATATCTTCAAAGGGTATACAATATGCATCAACAAGGGGGATAATACAATCTACAGTAGGATCATGATGGAGAGATATTAGGGTCTCCACGAATCTCCCAGATTCTAGTACAAAGTGTGTGGGGACAATTGATATCCAATACAGCACACATAGTATCATGATCAACACTAGAAAAAATTAATCCTATAATATTATCACTAATATTACCCGAATATGATCTACTCCTTGGTTTTTATGATTTAGGTATGAGTCCATACAAATAAGGAAAAATATTAAGCCACCTGAGATGTGTGAGGATGTCATTTTTTTTGGATGTTGTGGTTGTGTTTCTAATATATTATTGTCATTTATGTCAACAATATTATCATTTCAATCTGCTTAAGGTTTTATATGTCGAGGAGATTGAGAAAATTGTAAAAAATATAGTATAGGTAGCCAGTGGAGTTCAAAAGGTCAGAATGTTGGAAAGCTCTATGTATTAAAGATCTAAAGGTGTACTTCAAAGGGTTTGTTTTTGAACCTTTCTAGTATGTTGTTTGAAATTTTTAGAGGTGCGCATAAAGTTTTATGGAAGTTATGAAGATCTATGTGCCTACAATTATTCAGTTTATGTAGATGGTTTTCTTGGTCGAAGAGGATGAAATTATGGTAATCTCATGTGTTGCGCATGTACCTATGAGATTCATGGATGAGTCTAGATCGTACTCTATCCTTTTTGTACGTCCATAGTGATTGGAGTGTTTGTGATCAGAGATCTTTCTGATATGTGCCTGAGTGTTCATGTTCTTGGTTGACATTGTGGTGTTACCGTGTTGCAAATCCATGAGGATTTATATTTTATTGTTAGGCATGTTTGGAGATGTTTGTTTGGGTCCTCACTATGTTTTGACTGACTTGTGTTGGTGTGCATTGAAATTCATTCATGTATCAAGGCCAATAGTTGTAATTTATTCTTTATTTGTGGTCGACTAAATAGTGGATGCAAATTCGTGTAGCAAATATATATACAAGATTGTTTTCCTCATTTATAACAAGTGCTCAATTGTACAAGTGTGAATAAAGGTCAGATAATTTAGAGCAAAGTGTGGAATATTTTGAAGAAGTTTTGTGTGCCTAACTGAAACTATAATCAGGATTTTGTAGAAGCTATTTTCTCAGTTCAAATTCATCAGATGGATTTAATCTAATTACTATATGTAAGGCAGTGAGCCTTCCCTTTGAGTAGTTTTCTCTAGGTAGTTTGCATGAATGCAAGTGCGTTCTCTTTTTATTCTTCATTATACTTCTAATAGGGTATAATCTTGTGGACTAACATCCACTGTGGTTTTTTCCTTAACATGGTTTCCACATATAAAATCTTGGTGTTCATGTGTCTCTGATGTGTTGTTCTTATTCTTGCACTGTTAATTATCAGATATATGATATAAGGATTGGTTAATGTTGTATAAGTTTGATTTTGGTAACAATTGATTCACCCCACCCTCTTAGTTGTCTATCCTTGTTTTTCCAACAATTGGTATCAGAGCTAGTTCCTTTGAAAGATGCTTAACAGATTGAAGTGATATGAGATGGAATCATTTAAGAAGGATAGTCCTAGATTCAATGGTACAAACTAATCTTTATGGAAAGTTAGGATGGAATGCCATTTGAGGTGCATTAGTGAACCTTTCTGGTAGATGACACAAATTGCATATAATATTCATCAAAATGGTCCCTCCTCTGAAGATGATATCAAGCAAGCAAAGATTAATAGCAGGTTAGTAGAAATAATGGTGAGTGCTTTGACATATTCAAAAATGAAAAATGTGATGGGATTGAAGATTGCATACTAGATTTGGAAAAAGCTGGAAACATTGTATGAAGGATATGCACTAGTCAAAAGTGCTAAGCTACAAAGTCTAAAAGGAAAAATGGGAGAGCTTGAAGATGAGTGAATGTGAGAACATATTTTTCTTCTCATATAAGATAAATGAACTGGTGATGGACATTAGATGTGTTGGTGGAGCTATGAATGCTGATGAAATTGTGGCTAAGATACTTAGATCCATTCCCCCTTCCTACAAGACAAGAGCTCATGCTATTGATGAACTTAGAACAGTGACAAATATTGCAAAAGACATGTTGATTGGAAAAATTATTGCATTTGAATTAAGTGAATTCGGTGAGTTTACTCCTAAGACTGAATCTACTTTCAAGGCCCATTATCTAAGAAAAAGAGATAGTTCCCAGAGAACATTCATATATGAAGATGAAGAAAGGGAACTGGAAGAATTAGAAGCATTGATTGTGAAAAAAGAATGAAGAGGTCACAATAAGTACAAAGGAAAGTTACCCATTAAATTTTTTTCTTGCAGTAAGATAGGTCATTTTTCTTCTAGATGTCTTGAAAGAGTTTCAAAATATAAGCCTGAGAATACTAGATTTCAAAGAAAGTGCTATTATGCTGAAGAAGGTGTAACTGATGAAGAAAATGGAAATGAAGATGAATGGGTATTTATTTCTATCAAATAAAATGGTTAGGTGTCCACTGAATCTGCTAGTAATGTAAGTGTTGAGAAAGCTCTTGCAGCCAAAGTTGAAGAGAAAGATGAGTGGGTAATTGATAGCGGATGCTCACATCATATTACTGGTGACACAAGAAAATTTGTAAGCTTGGAAAACTATGATGGTGGTGTTGTGAGGTTTGGTGACAACACTTCTGGTGTGATTCGTGGCATAAGAACTATTTCTTTTGGTGGTAAGAATAATACTAATGATGTTCTTTATGTAGAAGGCCTAAAGCATAACTTGTTGAGTGTTGGAAAAATGGTAGAAAAATTACACAATCTGCAATTCAAGAATGGTAAGTGCAGAATAACAGGAAGTTCAGGAAATATAATTGCTTCAAGAACAAATAAAAAAGGTAATATCTTTCATATAAGTACTGCTAGTCAAAGTTGTTTGATTGCTCAAATTGATGTAAGATGGTTATGACATAGGATGTTATGTCATGTGCACTTTGATAACATTGTCAAGATAAGTTCTACTCAAGCAATCAAAGATTTACCCAAGTTAGTGAAGCCTACTAACACTATGTGCAAGGAATGTCAGATGGGAAAGCAAACAAGAAATTCCATCTGGAGAAAATAGTACAACTCTAATGGAGTACCAGATTTGATACATACTGATCTATGTGGTCCTTCCACAATCTGAAGCCTACAAGGTGAAAGGTACTTTATGTTACTCATTGATGATTATTCTAGAATGATATGGGTCACTTTCTTGAGAGAAAAACATGAAGCATTAGAAAAGTTCAAAAAAGTTAAAGCTATGGCAGAGAATGAGATAGGTCAAAAGATCAAATGTCTAAGGTCAAACATAGGTGGTGAATTTACATCACGAGAATTCAATTCTTTTTGTGAAGAGCATGGAATTCAAAGAAAAGTATCTACTCCCTGTACCCCTCAATAGAATAGAGTTGTTGAAAGAAAGAACAAAACCATTCTAGACACTGCTAGAACCATGATGTTGGAAGAAAATGTTCCTCATTTCTCCTGGAGAGAAGCTGTAAGTATTGTTGTGTACACTATTAATAGGGTGAATGCCAACAATAATTTTGATAAGACACCTTTTGAAATATGCTTTGGTTATAAGCCTACTGTCAAATACTTCAAAAAATTTGAAATCAAATGCTACATCAAGAGAGATGATGATATAGGTAAGTTTGATGCTAGAAGTGATGAAGGAATTTTCCTAGGATACTCTACTAAAAGAAAAGCTTACCGACACTTTAATAAAAGGTTGAAGAAAGTGGTTGAAAGTGCAAATGTTAAGGTTTATGAAGATGTTGGTAAATCATCCAGAGACAGTGATTATGATTCAGATGATCAACATGATGATGCTAACAATGATGCTCAGACACATAATGAACTTCAGATTGTTCTGGTGAATCAAGGAAATCAAGAAGCAAAAGAAAGAAAAAGTGCAAAAGAAAAATCACAAGAACAAGAGGTGAGATAAAACTTCAAAACTCCTAAGTATGTGAGAAGAAATCATTCTGATATTCAGATCATAGGAGACAAAACCAAAGGTGTGCAAACTAGAAGAAGAATTCTAGAAGAATATTGTCTAAGTTCTAAAGCTAAACCTAGAAATTTAAGTGAAGCATGCAAGGATGAACATTGGGTGGAATCCATGAAAGAAGAATTGTTGCAGATACAAAAGAATAATACATGGGATCTTGTTCCTAGACCTCAGAATATAAATGTGATTGGAACCAAGTGGGTGTTCTAGAATAAGTTGAATGAACAAGGTAATGTGGTTAGAAACAAAGCAAGATTGGTTTGCAAAGGTTACTCACAGATGGAAGGTATTGATTTTTAAGAAAAATTTTCTCATGTTGCTAGAATTGAGGTTGTTAGACTATTTCTTGCTTATGATACTTTCAAGAACTACAAATTTTATCAGATGGATGTGAAGTCAGCTTTTCTGAATGGTGAACTAGAAGAAGAAGTTTATGTTGAACAACTAGATGGATTTCAGTTGACTAATGAAAAGGACATGGTATGTTGATTGAAGAAAGCTCTTTATGGACTAAATCAAACCCCTAGAGCTTGGTATGCTAGATTGGACAAATAATTGTTGAAACTTGGATTCAATAAAGGTATTGTTGACAACAATTTGTATTTCAAATTAGATCAGAGTAAAGAATTGATCATTGAAGTCTTTGTTGATGATATTATCTTTGAAGGAGATGATGATTTGTATATGAAGTTTTCTAATGAAATGAAAAGTGAATTTAAAATGTCAATGATAGGAGAGCTAAAATTATTTTTAGGATTGCAAATTACTCAGTTAGATGATGGAATATTTGTATCTCAATCTAAGTATGTGAAAAATTTATTGAAAAAGTTTGGCATGGAAGATTCAAAACCAATTGGTACACCTATGGTGGCCGGATGCAAACTTACACAGAAAGATGATACTTCCAAAGCAAATCAGACAAGACACAGGTCAATGATTGGTGGAATAATCTACTTGACTCTGACTAGGCCAGACATAATGAATTTTGTGTGCATGGTTGCTAGATTTTAAGCTAATCCTAAAGAGTCCCATGTGACTGTTGTGAAAAGAATATTTAGATATTTGAAAGGGACAATTGATCTTGGTCTTTGGTATCTTAAGAATGATGATCTTACTCTAAGTGCTTTTACTGATGCTGATTGGGCAAGAGATGTAGATGACAGGAATAGTACCAGTGGTGGTGCATTCTTCTTAGGTAAGAAGTTGGTATCTTGGTTAAGCAAAAATAAAAAATCAGTTTCACTATCTATTATTGAGGCAGAGTGCATTGTTGTTGCAAACAGTTGTACCCAAGTATTATGGATGAAGCAAATGCTGAGAGATGTCAGAATTGAGTATGAATAACCCATTCCTATATTATGTGACAATTCAAGTGCCATTAACATTTCTAATAATCTAGTATTGCATTCAAAGACAAAGCATATATCCATCGAGTATCACTTCTTGAGAGAAAAATTAAGTGAAAAAGAATTCAGACTGGAGTACATACCTACCAAAGAGAAAATTAAAGATATCTTTACAAATTCGTTGCTTGAGGATAATTTTGAGTACCTCAGAGGAAAGTTAGGGGTAATTTCCCCTCCTAATCAGAACTAAGATGCAAGTATTTGCATCAGTCTATGAATTCATTGCCATATCATATTCCAGATTGATGTTGTGGTGACTGCTACTCAAGGGGAGTAGTCAGATGTTTTTAAAATTGAAATCACAGAATATGTACCTTTTCCATTGATGTTAAAGTGGGAGAGAAGCAATGTGAAAAAATGGGAAAGAAGAGAAATGAAGGAGAAAAAAAAGTGCACAATCTCATAGGGATATTGTTGAAGAAGAGTTAGCTGGGTTGATGGTATTATTTTTCACATCATGTGTTGCCATCAATGCCAAATGGGGAGATTTTTGGATGTTGTGGTTGTGTTTCTGATATATTGTTGTTATTGATGTCAACACTATTATAATTTTAATCTGCTTAAGGCTGTATATGTCGAGGATATTGAGAAAATTGTAAAAAAGATGAGAAAGTAAGGTTGATGGGAAGTCAAGTTATTTGGAATAAAAAAAAAAATTCCCTATTGAACTCAAAAATTTAGCACACAATGAAAACAATTAATTTTGATTTTTTTTTGATAAACATTGAAAATTGCATGTCTCAAAAAACATGCATCACATCAATGGGATGTCAAACATTTTGATAACTATTTATCAAAAATAATAAAATAAATATATCAACTCAATTATGATTCTCTCCTTAAGTGCAATAATATTTTTAAAATGTTTTAAATAAATTTTACTTTTCATGTGAATGGAATCAATCTCAACATTTTGGGCTAACAACCTACTTTTTCATGAAAAATAGTAATATTAATTAAAATAAATAAAAATATATATTTTTAGAAATTGCATAATATATATAAAAATATTTTTTAATATTATATGAGTAGAAGTGGTATGAACATTACATTTCCTTGAATTTTTTTTTAAATATAATTTGCACCAAAGTTATGTCACATATGCATCTATTGGACACTTTTGACTAGATTTTTTTTAGCTAGATCTATTTTAGTTGGAACAAATCTAATTAAAAAAAATATTGGTTGGAAATGAATTTTTGGTTTAAAATATCTATGGTTGTGTGTGCTGAAAATCTGCTCAAAATGGAGACACAACTTTGTGCTTTCACCTCAAAACATTTATTAAAGACTCAATTTCAACCTTTAGAACAAAATTAGAGAAATAAAATAGATCTAAATACCTTTTCATTATCACATATTATTTATTAGTGCATGCATGGCTATCTATTGAATCAATCACACATTTTCAAGTATCAAATGACATTTATCTAGAATTTGGGAGCCACTTTTATTTTATCAATTGTTTATGTTAAGGGTGGTCATACATTTCTTGTGGTCTTTATTAGGCCCACATCATTTATCAACTATTGGATGTTGTAGTTGTGTTGTTGATATATGGTTGTCATTGATGCCAATACTATTAGCATTGATGAATTTGAAGGCTATATATGTCGAGGATATTGAGAAAATTAAAATAAATATGTTGAAGGCGGTGTGTGAAGCTGTGAAGAACTGTGAAGCTCAAAGTGGTGGAAAGTTCATTATGTTTCTATTCAAGTGTTGCACTTTAAATGGTTTGTTGTTGAGCCTATCTAGTTTATACTCTGGAAGTTTCAGAGGTGCACATCAAGATTTGTGCGAGTTGTGAGTTTTTGTGTTCCTACTGCTATTCTATTACTATAGCTAATGTTTCTGGAAGAAGAGATTGTGATTCTGGAAATTTCAATTGTTGTGTATGCTCATGTGTTGTGCATTGATGGTTCTAGATTATGCTCTATCCTTGTTGCACATCCACATTTATTGGTGTGATCATGATTAAATATTTTTCCTTTGTGTGTTCGATTTTTCATGTTCTTGGCCGACATGGTTGTTGTAGCGTGTTTCAGATCCTTGTGGATTAATTTTTGAATGCTTGGCACGTTCAAGGATGTTGATTTAGGTGTTCATTATGTTGTGACTAACTTAGCTTGGTACACATTGAGATTTTTTCATGTATTGGGCCGACAATTTGTATTCATATATTATTTATCTTTGGGCGACAAAGTTGTTGATGTAATTCCATGTAGCAGATATATAAGAATGATTGTTTCTTCATTTTGGAGTATGCTCAAGAAATGTATGTGAGGTATGCGTGAGATATGTGCAAATAAAGATTAGATCATTCGATTACAGAGTAGAATGTGAAGGAGTTTGAGCGAAGTGTGAAGAAGTGTTTATGTGCCTAACAAGAACTGCCATCAAGCTTTTGTAGAAGATGATTTCTCAATTCAACCTCATCAGATGGATTTAATCTGAAATTTTTATGTAAGGCAGTGAGCTTTCCCTTTTGAGCATTGAGCTTTAGGCAATGTGCCTAAATGCATGTGCATTCCTTATTTATTTCTTTTATACTTTTAATAGGGTATAAATTATGGACTAACCTCCACTGTGGTTTTTCCCCTAACAGGGTATAAATTATGGACTAACGTCCACTATGGTTTTTCCCCTAACAGGGTTTCCACACAAAAATCTTACTGTTATGTGTGTTTTTGATTCATGATTTCACTGTTAATTATCAGATATGAGATTAAAGGTTGATAAATTAAGATAAGTTTTAAATTTGTAACAACTGAGTCACCCCGCTCTCAGTTGTCTATTCTTTTTCTGTCAACAATTGGTATCAGAGAAAGTTCCTCTGAAGAAGTTTAATAGCTTGAGGTGATCCAAGATGGCATCATACAAGAAGGATAGTCCTAGATTTGATGGTACAAACTACTCTCTATGGAAGTTCAGAATGGAGTGTCATTTGAAGTGCATTGGTGAACCCTTCTAGAAGATTACAAAGAACTCATATACTATTCCTTAGAATGGTCCCTCTACTCCAGATGAGATCAAGGAAGCTAAAAATAACATCAGGGCTATAGAAGCATTACTAAGTGCTCTGAAAAATTCAAAGATGACAAATGTGATGGGTCTGTAGATAACACATGAGATATGGAAGAAATTGGAGACATTGTATGAAGGAGATACACAAGTGAAAGTTGCTAAGCTACAAATTTTGAAAGGCAAGTGGGAAAACTTGAAGATGAGTGAAGATAAAAAAATTATTTCATTCATGAAGAAAGTAAATGAACTAGTGTTGGGTATTAGACGAGTCGGTGGAACCTTGGAAGAAGATGAGATTGTGGCTAAAGTGCTTAGATCATTGCCTACTTCTTACAAAAAAAAATCTCATGCTATTGAAGAGCTCAAGACAATAACAATTATGACAAGAGATATGTTGATTGGAAAACTTGTTGCCTTTGAATTGAGTGAATTTGGTGAATCTACTCATAAGACATAATCTGCATTCAAGGCTAATATATCTGGAACAAACCAACAAAGAGATGGAAGCATTGATTGTGAAAAGAGAAGCCAAAGGACAAGGTAAGTATAAAGGAAAGTTGCCTATTAAATTTTTCTCTTGCAGTAAGATAGGTCGTTTTGCATCAATGTGTCCTAAAAGAGTTTCTAAGTACAAACCTTAAAAGTCTAGATTTCAAAAGAAATGTTATTATGTTGAAGAAGGTGTTACTGATGATGAATCTGATAAAGAAAATGGAAATGAATATGGATGGGTACTCATTTCTATCAAGGAAAATGGTCCACTATCCACTAAATCTACTAGTAGTCAAACTATTGAGAAATATCTTGTAGCCAAAACTGATAAAAACGATGAATGGGTGATTGATAGCGAATGCTCACATCATATGACTAGTGACAAAAGAAAGTAAGCTTGGAGAAGTATGACGATGATGTTTTAAGATTTGGAGATAACAATGCTAGTGTGATTTGTGGTAGAGGCACTATTTCTCTTAGTGGTAAATATAATATTGATGATGTCCTTTATGTTGAAGGATTGAAGCATCGCTTGTTGAGTGTTGGACAAATGGTAGAAAAGGGATACAATATTCAGTTAAAAGATGGTAAGTGCAGGATATTGAGAAGTTCTAGAAATGTAATTGTTTCAAGTACAAAGACAAGAGGTAACATTTTTCATCTAAGTGTTGCTGGTGAAAGTTGTTTAATTGCTCAAGTTGATGTAAGCTAGTTATGGCATAGGAGGCTATGTCATGTGAATTTTGATAACATTGTCAAATTAAGCTCCACTCAAAAAGTCAAAGATCTTCCTAAGTTAGTGAAGCCTACTAACACTATATGCAAGGAATGTCAGAAGGGATAGTAGACAAAAAATTATTTTCAAAGCAAACAATATCATTCTAATGGAAATACTAGAGCTGTTGCATACTGATCTATGTAGTCCATCTAGAATTAGAAGTCTACAAGGAGAAAGGTACTTTATGTTTCTTATTAATGATTACTCTAGGATGATATGGGTTGCTTTCTTGAGAGAAAAATATGAAGCACTAGAAAAGTTCAAATGTTTCAAAGATATGGCAAAGAATTAGATAGGTTTGAAGGTTAAATGCTTAATATCAGACAGAGGTGGTGAATTCACTTCCTAGGAGTTCAATTCATTCTGTGAAGAAAATGGAATCAAAAGATAGTTATCTGCTCCCTAGAATCCTCAACAGAACAAATTCATTGAGAGAAAGAACAAAATAATTCTAGATGCTGCTAGAACTATGATGTTGGAACGTAATGTTCCTCATATCTATTGGAGAGAAGTTGTAAGAGTTGTTGTATACACTATCAACTGGGTACATTTTAATGGTAATTTTGGTAAGAATCCTTTTGAGTTGCGGTTTGGTTATAAGCCTACTGTTAAATATTTCAAAATATTTGGAAGTAGATGTTATATCAAGAGAGATGAATATATTGGCAAGTTTGATGCTAGGAGTGATGAAGGAATCTTTCTGGGTTACTCTACTAAGAGAAAGGCCTACCGGTGCTATAGTAGAAGATTGAAGAAAATGGTTGAAAGCACAAATGTCAGAGTTGATGAGGATACTGGTAGATCATCCAGATATTGTGGATATGATTCAGATGACCAACATGATAGTATTGATAATGGAAACAATGCACAAACATAAAATCAAGTTCAAATTGTTCTAGTGAATTAAGAGAATCATGAAGGAGAAGCTAGTGGAAGTACACAAGAGAGAACAAAATAACTAGAAGTTAGAGAGAATCCTAAAGTCCCAAGGTACGTAAAGCTAAATCATTTTGAAAATTAGATTATAGGAGACAAGAACAAAGGTGTGCAGACTAGAAGAAGAATTGCAGAAGAGTATTGCTTGATTTCCAAGACTGAGCCTAACAATGGAAATGAAGCATGTAAAGAAGAATATTGGATGGACGCAATGAAGGAAGAATTGATGTAGATAGAGAAAAATGATACATGTATTCTTCTTCCTAGACCTCAGGATAAAAATGTGATTGGAACCAAATGGGTCTTTCAAAATAAGCTGAATGAACAAGGTGAAGTGGTCAAGAATAAAGCAAGACTGGTATGTAAAGGGTATTCATAGATGGAAGGTATTGATTTTGAAGAAACCTTTGCCCCTGTTACTAGAATTGAAGCTATAAGATTATTTCTTGTTTATGTTGCTTTTAAGAACTACAAAGTTTATCAAATGGATGTGAAGTCAACATTTTTGAATGGTGAGCTTGAAGAAGAAGTTTATCTTGAGCAACCAGATGGATTTCAACTGATTGATGAAAAATACATGGTTTTTCGATTGAAGAAAGCACTGTATGGACTCAAGCAAGCCCATAGAGCCTGGTATACTAGACTAGATAAATACTTGTTGAAGCTTGGATTCAATTAAAGTACTGTTGACAACAATCTATATTTCAAGATGGATCGGGATAAAGAATTGATTATTTAAGTCTTTATTGATGACATCATTGTTGAAGGTGATGATGACTTATGTATGAAGTTTGCTGATGAAATGAAAAGTGAGTTTGAAATATCAATGATTGGAGAGCTGAAATTATTTTTAGGATTGCAAATTACTCAATTAGAGGATGTAATCTTTATATCTCAGTCCAAATATGTAAGAGAGCTACAGAGAAATTTTGGCATGGAAGACTCAAAACTTGTAGGTACACCCACGGTAACCGAATGCATGTTTACACAAAATGATGATTCTCCTAAGACTAATCAAACAAGGTACATGTCAATGATTGGTGGATTAATTTATTTGACTCAGACCATACTAGACATTATGAATGTTGTATGCATGGTTGTTGGATATCAAGTTGATCCAAAGGAATCACATGTAACTAGTGTGAAGAGAATTTTTAGATATTTGAAAGGGATAGTTGACTTTGGTCTTTGGTATCCTAAAGATGATGATCTTACTTTGAATGACTTTACAGATGCAGATTGGGCAGGAGATGTGGATGATAAAAAAAGTACTAGTGGTGATGCATTATTTTTGGGGAAGAATTTGGTGTCTTGGCTAAGTAAAAAGCATAATTTCATTTCCTTATCTACTGTTGAGGTATAATATATTCCTACTGCAAAAAATTGCACTCAAGTAATATGGATGAAATAAATGTCGAGGGATATCAAAATTGAGTATAATGAGCATGTTTCTATTTTTTGTGATAACTCAAGTGCCATAAAAATTTCCAAGAATCCGGTGTTACTGTTGTGACTGTTGCACACACACCCCGTTTAGAACGGGGACCCTCTCTTCCCTCTTTTTCATTGTCGGGTCCTTTTGGGCTTCGCCTCGTTCTGCATGCCTGTTTTGCACCCTGGAGGGTCAACATATTCCCAAAAGACACATATTAATTTTGACCAAACTTGACCCCTTTAAAAATGCTAAATCTGAAGTCAGTTCAGGTTTCCCTTGTTAGAATGCCCTTCGGATGTCCATGGCCTCTTTCAGGTCTGGATCCTCAGGTTTCACTCTCTGGATTCATGTTCTAAGTTTGTTGCTATCGGTGTCCGATGCCCAACGTCTTTCTGAACCCCAGACCTCGAATCTCGAATTTTGCATCTGGGATTCCACCTGAACTTCGTCGTTCTTCGCGGCCACGACTAGACATCTTCTCGGCCACTGGACTCCTGTTTGCCCACCGCCGCCTAAGAGATTTGAACTCAACAACCTTTCAGACTGTCATACGAAGCATTAATTTGCTATATTAATGGCATTTTTGGCTATTTAAAGCGGATTTTTGGCTGTCATTTTCACCCGACCGAAGTGATAGAGAAATTTGCAGAGCTCCCCACGTCCAGCATTCTCTACCCCCACGCTTGAGCTCTCATTCGACCGTTTTCTATGCATTCAACAACACCCTCTTTGCAATTTTGAGGTACATCTGCCATCTGTGCGCCTCATCTTCCTTTTCATCAAATTCTAGGTTAAAATGAAGTAAAATCGTAAAAATGGGTAAAAATCTGGTAGATTAGTAATCCCACTAAAAAACTCACATTTTAAAATCCTGAAAAACCACATAAAATCATCGAAATTCAATGTCGGAGCTTAACCTTGCCGCTACTGTTCTTCGGAACAGTCGCTGGCGTCTCCCGAGCCCAGACCTTCCTACAACTATCCATGCAAAATGCTAAACTTAAACTTCAAAATTCATAGCGGCCAAGCTTGCCTCGGATCCCAGCCTCTGGATTTCCCTTCGCGGGTTTCCGTTGTGCCCCTGCCATTTAAAATGACCTCCCTTGAGTGTCTTTCGACCCTTAGATCCCGAGCTCGTGAGGTCTATTTCAAACTTGAAAAATCAAAAAATCAACCAAGGAACAAACTATCCTCAGAATCTGACCCTCGGAATTTCGTTCCTGGAATTCCCTGTGAACTTCATCGTTGTGAACAGCCGAGCTTGAACGTCCTTTCAAACCTCAAACCCCGGGCTCACAAGGTCTGTTGGAATTTATAAAAAGGAACCAAAATCTGAAGTCTAAGCTAAATTTGGACCTCGAACTCCGAAATTTTATGTTACTTTCACCGTTCCAAACGGTTGTCCCGAGATGACTTTCCGACTCCTAGACCCTAGTTTGCTTTTCGCCGAGCACAAAATCCAAGTCGAGAACTGAAGACCGGTCTTCTTTCGGACTCCAGATCCTGGAATTCCACTGCCACTGTTTCAAACGGCTGAACCCATCCATCTTTCTAGCCTCCTGGCCCCAATCCTCTATTTGCCGCCATGACTTCAAAACTCCTAAAATTCATCTTTGGGGATTGCCCTCCGAAATTCCACTCCCGGATTTTCGTCTACCTTTCACCATCTTAAATGGTTGTCCCATAGCTACTTTCTGACTGCGAAAATCCGAACTCCGGAACCGAGCTCCCGGAATTCCGTCTTCCCTGCGTCGTTTCTAGTGGCCTTCCTATAGCTGATACCTGAATTCCTAAATGAAGGCTCAAATGACCTCCAAATCCCAAATGGACTTCGACCCACCTGCTAAAATTAGGTCTTCCTTCACGCCAACCCTCAATTGAGAAAATCCAACATTGGGAGACACCTTTAGGAGTTCCATGCCTCGTTTGCCCTTCCAAACGATATTTTGCCAAGGGAATTTTGGCCCTGGGAACCCGAATTGCTTGTTTTGCCTCCTTATAATTTTTTGTTAGGTAATAAATGTTTATCAAGTATGAATGAAAATTGCAGAGCTAAGTTTGATATGCAGGGAGTTGTCCGAGGCCGTTTTTCCATAATTAAAGTTACTGATTCACGTCCCTTTGTGCAGGATTTATGGAATTCGGCGCAAAAACCTCTAGTGCCACCAAGGAAAAGGGAAAGGTGATAGCCAAGGCACCTTGGGGCAAGGAGGACAAGGATCAAATGAAGTTCAAGTTCTGGGGAGTGCCACTGCACTCCAGAATCACCACTCTTTGGAGAGATATCACAAATACCAATATCGGGCATGTCGATATTGATGAGTTCACGTCGAGGGTTAGGGTGGACCCTAAAACAAAAAATGCAAGACTGATTAGAAGCAGCGGACTTGCTAAGGCTACAGGCTTCCCGCCGACTTTAGTGGCCCCCGAGTTGGTAGTGGCGTGTCGGGCAGCATATCAGCCCTAGACCAGAACCATAGTGGACATAGATCGAAACATCCTTGCGGACATGTCCCCTCATGGGATAGCTATAACCTTCCACATCCCCACCTTTGAGAGCATGGAGACACCAACAATTGAAGAATGCAAGGCATTATGGGAACAGGATCCTATAAGTTGTAAGAGGCTGATCAATCAATACTGGTTGAAGGATAAGCGAGCCAGTGCTGGCAAGGTCCCGCAAGAGCTCTTCTGCAGTGATTTGTTCGAGGATTGCCATGACCTCATCACCTTGCTAATAAGAGTAATGGGTTTTCTTGCTGCGACCTTCTTCCAAGAATGGATGTTTTATTTTATGGAGCATATCCTCCATGGCAACTCCGTCTTTGATTCAAGAGAAATAATTAGCATTTGCTTCCATGATTAATTTGTCAAAGTGAAGAAGACTTCTTAGTTCTATATGACATCCTATCTAGTTTATTCACTTGCCAAACAATGGCATTACCATGGAATCAATGCTATGCCCAATGCAACATTGGGGAGAGAACTCAAGCCTTATGATAGGTACCCCCAGTTGCAGTACAAAAACTTCAAGAGGGACTACTACAAAGTCAACGATGCCTTCATTGCCTGTATCATTCGATATTTGGGAGGCGACTTTCAGAGAAGAGTTTCCCATAGTGCCAGGGCCCTCCTCAAGCAATATGCCCTCATGTATATACAATTTCCAAATTTTATTTACATCTATGCCCAGGGATTCACGGAAAGACCAAACAAGCTGCCCCGATACCCCAATGACTAGATCATTCTATTAGAGTTGACTTGGCAGCTGCAACACATTCATAATATCTTGAGCACCAAGCATCTGGTAGGGACACCTTACCCTATAGGCCTTGGTCAGGGAATGTAAAAGATTCACACCTCCCAATGTGCAGGAAATTCAAAAAAGGAGCTGGTTGAGTACCACTTCTGGCAGTACATAGCTTAGTCGGGAATGGACCCATATGGTCATATTAGGAAGGCATTGGGATGTGACTATGCTCACCTCCACAACATTGAGGATTTATGGGACAATTGTAAAGATGATCTTGAGGTGTGGTTGCGATAATATATGCCCATGACTGCCCTCTATGTGCAAAGAATAAACTTGTGCCCGGTCCCTGACCAAATTGAGGAGGACGAGAGCATGGTAATTGATCTGGGATATAGTGTCATTGCCAACTTGCTGCTGCCTATGATTGATTGGGACAAGCAAGAGGTTGGTGACCTCGTCGTGCTCACCAAGCCCATGGAAATTCGAACAAAGGCATGGATCAGCCAACAAATGGCACAGCTAAAACAACAAGGAGTCGCCTTAACATTCAAGGGAATCGAAAGTGAAGCAAGTGGCTCTAACAGTGGGGTGTCTTCCACAACGACTGGGGAGACTTCCAAATCCCCTGCATCTGTCAAAATGAAAAAGAGAAAGCAAGCTAGTAAGGAGGGGCCTAACCCTAAGGTTTATGCTCGAAAGGCTTCAGAGGGCGAGCCTTCCAAGAAGAAAAGGAAAATAGTCGGGGTTACGAAGATGCCAGTCATACCTGAAAATCTAATCCTTGAAGGTAGGGAGGAAGAGTCTGACCCTCCAAGGTCTCTATCTATTGCAATTGTTGTTGCTGTTGCCACCGTCCCACATACTTCACTTGCAGTTTCCGCTTCCTCCCCGCCTGTGGCGGACATCTCTGTTCACCTTGCTTCCACCTCTCTGATCATGCAGGTCATACCGATGGATTCGTCCTTCGCCACTACCTCACTTATCTCTTCTTCCTCTATGTCTCCTTCCCTTCCCTTCGTTGTCACTGCCATAGTGCCTACCCTCAACCTTCCATAATCCTTCGTGAAGTACATGCAAAACGTGCCATCTAAGCTTTTGGGGATGCTTACGAGCCCACTAGTACAAGCTACAATAGCCTAGGCTATGGCTAATACTCCAGCTCTTCCTCCCCCTACCGAACCGCCAGGAATGGATGCAACAATACAGATATCAGATGAGCTCGAGCGACGCCAATTGAAGGATACAAAGAGACCAGAAGATGAGGAATTTGAATACCATGAGCACCCTTTGTTTGAACGTCGGGAGATCGATGAGGTAGTTTATGAATCTTCTGATGAAGGCAGCGAGGAGTTTGAAACTAAGTTGGTCTGGGAAACACATGACCCCAAGTTTGAAGCCGAGTGGAGTAAGCAGCTTAAGGAGATTGAGGATAAGGAAGCCGAGGATCAGCTTGCACGTGAAGAAGTTACTGCTCCAGAGACTGAAGGCAACAGGTCTCCAATTGAAAGGTAGGGCCGAACCCCAGAACATGATGATAAAGCATCCCTCCATGAAGATGACCAAGAAGATAGGCTCGAGGAACATAAACATAGCCAAAATGAAGAAGAAAAGGGTGTTGAAAGGGACGATCCATCCAACGAGAAATTGCACACCAAGTCTCCCACTAAGTGTGTAACAATCGAACGAGACTCCGATGAGGAGAAGGAGGATGCTGGAGATGAGAAAGGGGCTCTTCTCATCAGAGCCACTAAAATTGGGACAGAGGACAACAAGAATCAAGGCGAATCACCTAAGGAAAAGCCCCAAATGCCCAATTGGCTAGATAAATAGCTGAAGCAAAAGACTCCCACCTTAAAAGATCCTAAGGCAAGGCTGGAAGCCATTCTGGCCAGAGCACAAATAAGCACCAAGAAAGAGAAAAGGCCAAAGATTAGATCGAAGGTAACCATGGATGCCTCCGGATCTAGGGCAGTACAAATAGCAACACCAGTGCTTGGAGAACAAGGAATAACTTATAACATCTCCACCCTCAACTTGGGAATGGCCATGAGGGAGAAAAAGGTCGATTACCTCCAGGAATTGGTCACCATAGTGGTACACATTATCCAGCAGGATAAGGTTTGGAAGGAGGAGCTCAAGGCACAAGTGGTCGATCTGACGGCCTATATTCAGAAATGGTCGTCTCCGAATGAGCAGCCCACTATGTCATCATCCTCGCCTCAGTTGTTATCTCAAGAGCAGATCAACAAATTGGAAAAGAGAAGGAACTTGGACAAGACTATGGAAAACTAGTTCCAACAGGTCTTAGACATGGGAAACATAGGTATCAACTTGGCAGTCCACACAACAAATAAGTTCTTGGAAGTACAGAGAACTCTTGAGGGTAAAAGGTAGGTCTGCGAGGGGTTCCTGAGGAAGTACAGAGTAGCCTACTCAAAAATTGAGGTCATACTCGCATTGTCAAGCGAGGTTTGGGAAAAGGACCTAGCCCTCAAGGATGATGACCATTGGTTAGTGGATGTATGGAGGTGGGACTTTGATCACCGAAGGGGAAAGCTGGAGCAGATTTTGGAACGGGTAGTTCTAGATATCGAATGGGCCAAGGAGGCCAAAGAGGATTGTGCTCGGTATCTCAAGTTAATGATGAGTTACGAGTTGCCTGCTGGTGAAATTAATTCGGAGAGCATAAAGTCGCACTTCTCAAAGAGCATGGAGGATGGGATGTCGGTTGAAATCACCACGGATTTTATGAGTTTTGCTGCTCGAACCTTCGCCCAGTTAGAACTTTTCAGAGATAATGCTGCCAAATATGATGATGACTGGAAAAAGCTCATTAACAACTCCCAGGAATGGAGCTACCAAATTTTGCGGTCTTATATCATGGAGTTGGACAAGTTCTAGCCGCTAATCTTGAATTTCATGGAGTATGCAGCCTTGAAGAGGCGCGAAGGCAACCCTATCATCTATGAAGAATTCCTCAAAGAGTAGCTACAGCAAAAGGACGAAATTGCTACAGTGCTGCTACTAGATGACAAAATAGGGAAGAGACAAAAAATGTTTTATAAATGTAATATATTTGGGGTAGGTGAAACCCTAGTGTAAAGTGAATCTTGGCCACACAATAGAATCGAATCTTGGCCACTCATTTTTCTTTTTGAAAACTATAAATAGGGCTCTCCTCCTCTCATTTTAAGAGAGTTAAGTTGTTGTAAAGTCATGCTGCAGAAATTATAATAGAAAATATAGTCATTTCCTGGTGTATTTTTGGGTTTCTCTACATGTTTCATGATTCTTCTCCCCTTAATTAAAAATTTACTTCAAATTACTTTGTTGTTATAGTTTCCTCTAGTTAGTTGTAGTGGATTTAGTATGTTGTATTTGGTTATGAATTTTTTTGATGTGTGTATGCTTTCCTTGTCCATACTTTTGGTCATTTGTTGCTGGTAGGTGACTATGTAAAGTTAGCTTGGACTTTAATTTCATAGCTGCTCCTTAAACTTTGTATTTGTTCACATTTACATGGCGAATGAATGATGAGTATCTGCAGTCCTTAGAAGATAGCATAGATTTCATGACATTGTAAGAATTCAGATTTAGTGAAATCCTATTTAAGCGAACTATCCACAACAGGAACCTCAATGATCATTGTTCATCGATAGTTGCAGGTCCAAGAACCATCCTTCTTCCCTACCCTTTTTCCTTTTTTTAAGAAACAACCTGTGCTAAGGTTCATTGCACATTGTAAAGCCAAATCTGACGAAATAATGGAGTCCAAGATTGTTGTCTAAGCCTGCAACCAAGTGTAGTAATTCCATATCTGAAGAACTCCATTCATTGACCCAATTCTTCAACAACTTTAAACCACGTAAGACCGCCTTGTGATTCCAGCAAATCACATAAATCAACTGATATATTCCAAGCATTGTCAAGACCTGACATCTGAGAGACTTGGGATAGTGTTCTGCAATTTGATTGTGGAAGATTGTCTTTCAAGAGAGGTGATGCACCTATGAATTACCTATGTTGAGAAGTGCATAAAAACACCATCAACAGTTACATTCAAAGGAAAAAAATATACCTATCAAATATCACTTTTTGAGAGACAAAGTGAGTGATAAAGAGGTTAGACTGGAGTATGTGCCCACAAAGGAATAAATTGAAGATATCTTCACTAATCCATTTCCTAAGGATACTTTTGAATATCTCAAAGGCAAGTTAGGGGTGATTTCCCCTCCTAATATTAACTAAGATGCAAGTATTTGCATCAATCTATGCATTCATATTCATATCTTGTTTTAGATTGATGTTGTGGTGGTTGCTACTCAGGGGGAGTAGTTAGATTATTCAGATATGTGGTTTAGAGCAAGTGAACCTTTTCCATTGATGTCAAAGGGGGAGAAGAGTAATATGAAAAAACTTTGTATAAGAAAGAGGGAGAAGTGCAATAAGTATTAAGAGGGAGAAGATAGAAGAGTAAGAACAATTTGAGAAGAGTTAGTTGTGTTGATGGTATTTTTCACTTCATGTGTTGCCATCAATGTCAAAGGAGGAGATTTTTGGATGTTGTGGTTGTGTTGCTGATATGTGGTTGTCATTGATGTCAACATTATTAGAATTGCTGAATTTGAAGGTTGTATATGTCGAGGATGTTGAGAAAACTAAAATAAATATGTTGAAGGCAGTCTGTGAAGCTGTGAAGAACTGTGAAGCTCAAAGTGGTGGAAAGTTCATTATGTTGCTATTTAGGTGTTGTGCTTTAAATGGTTTTTTGTTGAGCCTATATAGTTTATACTCTGAAAGTTTTAGAGGTGCGCATCTAGATTTGTGCAAGTTGTGAGTTTTTGTGTTCTTACAGTTATTTTGTTACTATAGCTAATGTTTCTGGAAGAAGAGATCATGATTTTGGAAATTTCAGTTGTTGTGTATGCTCATGCATTGTTTGTTAATGGTTCTAGATCGTGCTATATCCTTGTTGCATGTCCACATTGATTGGTGTGATCATGATCAAAGATTTTCCTTTGTGTGTTTGAGTTTTCATGTTCTTGGCCGACATGGTGATTGTAGCGTGTTGTGGATCCTTGTGGATTAATTTTTGAATTCTTGGCACATTCAAGGATGTTGATTTAGGTCTTCATTATGTTGTTACCGACTTAGGTTGGTATGCATTGAGATTTGTTCATGTATTGGGCCGACAGTTTGTATTCATATATTATTTATCTTTGGCTAACAAAGTTGTTGATGTAATTCCATGTAGCGGATATATAAGAATGATTGTTTCTTCATTTTGGAGTATGCTCAAGGAATGAATGTGAATTATGTGAGAGATATGTGTGAATAAAGATCAAATCATTCAATTGCAGAGAAGAGTGTGAAGGAGTTTGAGTGAAGTGTGAAGAATTTTTTTTGTGCCTAACCGAAACTGTCATCAGGCTTTTGTAGAAGCTAATTTCTCAGTTCAATCTCATCAGATGGATTTAATCTGAAGTTTTTATGTAAGGCAGTGAGCCTTCCCTTCTGAGAAGTGAGCTCTAGGTAGTGTTCCTAAATGCATGTGTATTTCTTATTCATTTCTTTTATACTTTTAATAGGGTATAAATTGTGGACTAATCTCCACTATGGTTTTTCCCCTAATAGGGTTTCCCCGCAAAAATCTTGGTGTTATTTGTGTTTCTGATGTGTTGTTGATTCATGCTTTCACTGTTAATTATCAAATATGAGATTAAAGTTTGATAAAGTAAGATAAGTTTTAAATTTTGTAACAACTGATTCACTTCCCCTCTCAGTTGTCTATTCTTGTTTTTCCAACATCAACATCATCTTTCTATTTTGGCCATTTTGGGTCAACTACTTTTACATTTAATTTCATGGTCATGTCTTACTCATTTACACGTTTATTGCCCTATCATGCTTATAGTGCCCTCTTATTACATTAAAAATATCATGTGTTCTCCCACATCATTAATTTATCTCATGACTTAGTATGTTCCTAAGAGTTGTATTATCCCATCAAGGGTATCACGTCTTCTCCATATCATGAATTTTGCACATATCTTATCATGTTCTTATGAGCCATATTATCATATTGTTATCATGATTCCTTCCTCATCCTATTGTGTTATTTCATGATGTATCATGTTCCTAAGGGCTATACTAGGAAATTCATGCCTTCCCCATCTTACATATTCTTATACAATTCACATCTTTCCTCTAGGGACACTTTTACTTTTTTGTATGCCTATATAGGGATAGACATATGCACCTTGATAATTATCTTCATTCTATACACTTTTCACATGCTTATCATTTAATGTCTTATGATTTCTTGTCACATGATGTTATTTATGATATTGATTACTTTTCATGATTTATGTTATTATATATTTAAATTATCTTTAATTTTCATCTATCATTCCCCTTCCCTTTTAATTCCTTACATATGATGGATGCAACCAATTAAAGTGTGGGCATATACTATTTATCACTAACAACCTTATGTTAAGATTATATAGTACTAAGTATTCCTATACATAGATACATTACCATGCCTAGATAGACATTGATCACATTACATGGTCATGCCTTAATTTCTTACCATATTACTACCTTTGCACAAGGTTTTTCATTTCAATATCATTTTTTATATAGAAAAAATTTATAACCCTACTTTTTATCTCTATATTTCCCAATTTTATAGACAAATGAATTAACTTATATTTATTTTTATTAGTATTTGAATGATAGAATCTACTAATTACATATTTATTCTTTATTTTTTAGGTTACTATGAAGCCCTTAAATCAAGCAAAAGAACACACAAAGAATTTGAGATGGGTCTATTAATTTGCATGGACCCTATATCCTTTTACATTTGAATGTTTAATTTTCATGTTAGTTAAAAATGTTAATATACTTTAAAATGCATGTTCATTATAGAATCACATGTACCTCAAAGTGGGGGCAAATTGTATTGGAAAATTTTGTGTACCCATGCCAATTCTCATTTGTTTTTTAGCCTATTTTAATGGAATGACTAAATATAATGACATATTGACAAGTGGTGCACTCTTGTGCTAATTTTTCTTCATTCCCCAATCCCTATTCAATCTCATTTGATATCCATCTACACTTATCCACATACATTTGATATTTTATTATCCCTAATTAAATGCACTTCCACATATTTTTACCATTATTAGGCATTTATTGTACCTATCATAATATGTATATACATACATTTAACCCCATCTTAGGATCTACAACTTATTGGGTCATGTTAATCTCATGGTGATTGAATATAACTCAAAATTAAAATTTTCAAAGTTTAAATTGTTGACTCCAACTCTTTTTCACTAGTTCGTGTATGTTGACTCGGTACACATTTGCATGTCTTTTTGCTATGTCTTGGTATTTAAAGCCATTCATTTTGAAAATAAATATTTGAGAATCATAAAACTACAAGGAGAAATTATTTTAGGGATATTTTGACTTGGATTAGTAGAAGAAACATATCACATCAAAATCCATATATAGGCCATCTACATGGTTCATAATTTTATCTGAGTATTCTCCCAAGGTTGTAAAAATGACCTAATAAGAAAGTTGACCAATGATAAATTGACCCTCATAATTTGATAGATTGATCTCATGAATTATAAAATGATCTTACATTTTAGATTCAAGTTGCTTAGGTTTGACCCTAAAGAACACAAATTTGACCCACTCATATTATAACATTTCTTCAATTCAAATTTATAAATTTTTGAACATATGATATCAACTAATCATGATCAATTTTCTAAAATTATAATTAAATTTCAATTCAAGTATTAAAAATTTACCCAACAATAAAATGTTTTCCTATAACATGTATTCCTAAAAAAATTGGACATATCTTTTCTAAACCTAACTAATCTATATTTAACATTTCATTAAAATGTCATTCTTTAAATCCATTGATTTTGGCTACTCAAAAATAAAATATTAAAATTTTATATAAAGGTTGTTTTAAATATTCTCACATTTTCAAAAATTAAAGTTTTTAAGTACAATACCATTAATTTAATATCACAATTGAAAGGACCTATCTTTGTCAAACAAACTATGATACATATATTTAACTAATTTTAATTCCAATATAATATTAGATTGATAAAGTTTACTATTATAATAATATATATATATATATATTAATCAAAGATTTAAATTTTGTATATTATAAATGAGATTGATATTTGATAAAAAAAGTCATATTATATTTAGATATGATAGAATATAGATTTTTATATTATCATATTATAGATCAAAGATTAGGTTATATAGTATCCATACTTAAGACATCCATTTTACATGTTGTAGATGAATGTCTTCCTTTTACTTAGAAGTACTTAAAATATTTTTAAGTGTGTTTTTCAACATGTAAATATGTAGAGCACCCATGACCTATGTTTCCTTAATTCATGCATCAACTAAAGTACATGAATAATGATGTTTCCATCTATAACTACTTTCATTTATTTGAAAATTAATGATATTTTATCTTTTTTGACTAATCATACATAATACAAAAACATACATGATAACTAAAAATACATATATATATAAACATTAATAAAATAATATAAATCTTAACTTTTACCTAAATACACACTTTCATATATTTAATTATAAATATACTACATAAAACAATATCCATATCTTATAATACTATTTATTTATAAATATTTTTTCTATATAAACTAAATAAATCACAATCACAATTCAAAGTAAGATATTAATTATGTAAAGAAGATTTTATTTAAGAAGATATTTCTTAAGATATTTATAGCAGCTTAAATTGAAGTGGTTTTAAGTGGTGTTGAAAAGATAACCTCTTTCTTCCACCTACTCCATTTTGACTTACTTTCAACATTTGGTAACAACTCTCTTAAATTCCAACGAGTTGACAATTTTGACAATATAAATATAACTTACTTCCATAAAATACTCCAATAATTGCTCATGTTTGTGATTACAGCTGCAATCACATTATTAATTATTTTCCCACAAAGTTAGGCTAAAAATACAAATGCATGCACATGTACAACGATTAATATGTTTAATAGTATTTATAAGTTCAAAGTCAAACATGAACATCTAACCAATTGTATGAACATCACGACTAAAGAATTTAAAAATTGTGCATATTCAGTCATGTTGTGAAGAAGTCCTTAAAAGAAGGCTTTCAACGAGTCTTCGTTTAAATACATTTGCATATAAACCATGGAAGTCAACTTAGGAAGGGTGAAATAAATAATAGTAGCACAGACTTGGACTCCACTCCCCACATGACTGCTATTCCCCTTCCCAAACATTGTATTTTTATATGTTTACTAACACATGCTCTCCTTTTCTTACATTCAAACTAATTAAGATTACATGTAAAATGGACTTGTAATGCCTTTATTATCACAAATGAAGGTTCTCCGTTATAATTTCATGGGAGATAAAAATAAGAATGATAGGACTTTCCATTAAGAACATCAAAAACAATACCAAATATTTATAAAATACTTTTTATAATCATATTAACAATAAGTCAATCGAAAGAGAATTGTATATTCTTCTTCAAATCATATTTAAAACTACTTTCGAATCATTTGAAGGAGACGTATGTATATATTATAGTCTCCTTGTTAATGGATTAAATATGTACAATATTCTAGTATTTATATTTGGAATGGTGAAATTTGTGTGAAAAATATTATAGTACAGAGAAATAACAATAATCTCAAAAACACACAGATTTACTTAGAAAACCTAGTAAAACTATACTAGGAAAAAAACAGAGTAAATATCTTCAATGTTTTATTCTTTTTGGAGAAAATTCATAGATACAACAATCATCAAATTGTACAAAAGAATGAGTTCGTATCAAATAAGAAATCTTAGTTGCAAAGTCCTTTTCAAAGAATTTTTTTCCAAAAACAAAAAGTGTGACTCATGCAACTACATGTCAAACATTTGTCAAAGTTACCATAAATAGTAAGTCCCAAAAAATACAACTTCACTAAAAAATGCCTTCAACCTAGCAAGGGGGTTACAACAACCCCCTATAACCCCTTGTTAAACCTTTGACCACATCGAGCACATTGCTAAGTAGATTGTTGTGGTACTCAATGCCAACTATTCCTCAATGTTGGAAGAATAATCAAATTGACTTCACATTCCAACAAAATGCAAACATATGTCAATTCTCATTTAGTTTTGGGCCATTTTTTATGGAATGGATCAATCTATTCACATGTCTATAAATAGCATTTTTTTTGTAAAGTCGGGCTCATTCCCCAATCCTTCACCCATTCCCACATACACATATTCCCAGACATTCAATCTTATTTTAACCACATCTACACATATTCCTATACATCTATAAATTATTACATGTATTAGTTCCCCTATCTAAATAATCTTTACAAGCACTAATATTCATATTTCCTTACATCTTAGTTCACTCCTACGATATGCAAGATTTGTTAGGAAGTGTTGAAAATCGGGATAAAACTTTACAGTGAAAATATATAGATAATTTTATGTACATCCAAATAAATAGATAGCAATAAATCATAGATGAAATAGATTGCAATATAAATGCAAATCATAGCTCAAGAATTACCTGGAGAAACCCCTGTGGAAAAAAACTCCACACCCAAAGAGATCCAATAATTGTATTAATCCTTCAAATGATTTACATCAATACAAATTCTCTCTCTAAATCACTACAACACTTCAATAGATATGAACTATGTGTAGTCAACTATATACTTTACAACTTACATGTATACTTTTCCAATGTATACTTTGTGACTTACTTGTATTCATACGTATACTTTGTACTCATGTGTATACTTTGTATTACTTCATGGCTTACATGTATTTGAGTACTTGTGCTTCACTTATTCACATGTATGCTTCACTTATTCATGTGTATACTCCATGGGTTACATGTATGCTTCATGCTTCCAATGTATAATTCATGTGTTCTCATGTATTCTTCATGATTCATGTGTATACTTCATGTATTCGCGTGTATGTTTCATGCTTCTTATGTATATTTCATGTATTACGTATATTCATGCACATGCTTCATGCTTCCAATGTATAATACATGTGTTCACATGTATTCTTCATGATTCATGTGTTTGTATGTATTCTAGATGATTCATGTGTTTGTATGTATTCTAGATGATTTTTGCCCTTTCTCCTAGTCTTTGAGTGTCTTCATTGTAATATGAGATAATATGAACTCACAATCAAATTTGACTAACACGGATGTCCATAAAAAACACAACCATAAATCACTTACAATATGAAGACCAACAAGGTCAATGTTTCACAATCATGAAAACTTTAATCATTGTCTTTCATTTCCTCATGGTCTTAACATTTACCATTTGGTTAGCAATAGCATTTCTCATTGTTGTTCTTCATGGTTTGTCTTGAATATTTATTAATTGATGTTAAACAACTTTATTAGTTGATGCTAAACAACTTCAATATTTCCAAAAATGATTCGCCAAGGATTTATCATTTCCTTATGTGCTAATTCAATGTTCTAGATACTGAATCAATATATAAAAGGCTACGAAATTATTTCCCACCACTATGGCTTCCATCTAGATCTTATATTCATTATGTAATTGTGTGCATTCTCAAACACATGTCTACAATTCTTATAGGCTAGATTTCACACTCCTTTTATGTTACTGCTGACATGTGGCCCTTGAAATCCATAAAATAATGGTGTAGTAAATGAGCACAATGATTCTTTAGATTGTATATTAGTCAATTATAATGTTACTAACTCTTGTAATTAAGAACTATGCTTCTAATCAATTGAACATATCATTCACATGCTTTCTTATGTGCTTCGATTACTAAATTAGTTGGATGAAAGTAAGAAAGTAAATAACTCAAACACATAGTGAAAGAGAGATTTACAAAAAAAAAAATTTGAAGTTGAGCTTCCTCATTTCCACTATCATCTTGCAAAATTTACAAGTCAATTTGGGCTTGCAAGGGGATTAGGGTCTTTTTTCAAGAGCATCTACAGACCTCTATTGACTTTCCTTCTTGTGGATTATGTGCTTATTCAATCTACTTCTCTCATGCACTCATATATAGAGTCATCTTATATTCCTAATTTGAAACTACAACTCACCAACCTCCATATTTGACTTACAAGGGTTGTACTCATGCTTACAAAAGAGCATCCAACTCATAGAAGATTCCAAATTCCCCCAAAAAAAATATATGGAAGAGAAATCAATTCTAAATATTCTACCATTTATCTCATTTAGAGTAACATCCACTACAACCAAACTTGTTTAGGTAAGATTTTCTTTTGTTGTGTGAGTTCATCTAAAGCCAAAACCTATTGAGTCAGTTAAGTACCCAATAGAAACTATCACTCATGACTTCCTGTAAGTGGTATGGAGCCAAGAATGTACAGATCAACCCTCGACCTTCTTATACCAATTAATCAAACCCATCACTCATGACTATTCATGCAAGCGGGGTGAAGCCTAGGATGTCTAGATTAACCCTGAGCCTCATACACCAATTCCCATATTCCTCAATGTGGTGTTTTTGTATATTTTCCCTTCTCCTCAACTATTTTGACACCTAGATATTTTACCTCTTTCATGCATTCATATGCTTTTAGTGTGGAAAACTTAGACTTGTTAACTATCACGTGAATCTCTTTTCCTTTGTTTTGCATGAAATCTTAAGAGATTTCGCTAGTTGAATGTAGCTTGGACTGATTCTACATGTTTGGGTGTGAAAGAGGACCATGCCTAGCCTAAACATACCCATCTAGATGTGTTGGAATAGTCAATTTGGTCACACGAGTTGGAGAACAAAAGTTACACCTCTTTGCAACTTTACACTACTTGCATTTGACACTTTTTCGATCAATTGAAAAGTTGACACCACAGGAAAAGGACTTCAATATATCAAAAAACACGAGAGGTTATTATAGAGGGGTCTAATGCAGTCCTATAGCCTCAGAAGAAAATTTTCTAGACATCACAATTTTTAAGTAACAACTCATCAAAGATTGTTGCCCTTTGCACTTTGGACTCTTAAGGCATTTCATCAGTTGAACGTAGGTCAGACTTATTCGACATGTTTGGGTGCAAAAAAGGACTATTCCTAGCCTAAATGTACCCATCTAGATGTGTTATAATAGTCGGTTTGGTCGCACGAGTTTCAGAACAAAATTTACACCCCTTTGCAACTTTACACTACTTGCATTTGACACTTTTCCATCAACTGAAAAATTGACACCATGGGAAAACACCTCTAAGATATCAAGAACTAAGTGAGGTTATTGTAGAAGGGTCCCAACATGATCTCGTAGCCTTAGAAAAAAAAAATTAAGCATCATGGTTTTTGAGTAATTGCCTATCAAATATTGTAGCCCTTTTGTAGTTCAGACACTTAAGGGATTGAGCAGGTTGAGCATAGCTCAAACTGATTCGGTGTGTTTGGGTGTGAAAGAGGACCATTCCTGTCCTAAGTGTACCGATCCAAATGTGTTGGAATAGTTGGTTTGGTCATACGAGTTACAACACAAAATTTACACCCCTTTGCAACTTTACACCGATTGCATTTGACATTTTTTCTATCAAATGAAAAATTTACACCACAAGAAAATTCCTTTGAGATATCAAAAACTAAAAGAGGTTATTTTAGAGGGGCCCAACATGATCCTATAGCTTCAGATGAAAAGTTTCTAAGCATAACGATTTATGAATAATATCTTGTCAAAGATTGTAACCCTTTTGCACTTTGGACTCTTAAGGAATTGAGTCAGTTGAACATAGCTCAGATTGATTCGATATTTTTGGGTGTGAAAGACAACCATTAATATCCTAAACTTACCCATATGGACGTGTTGGTTGGAATTGTTGGTTTGGTCACATGATTTTCGGAATGAAAGTTACACCCCTTTGTAACTTTACACTGCTTGTATTTGACACTTTTTTCATCAACTAAAAAGTTGACACCACAGGAAAACGCCTCTGGTATATCAAAAATCGAGAGAGGTTATTGTAGAGGTGCCCAACATGATCCCATATCCTTGGAATTTTTTTTCGAAGCATCACGATTTCTAAGTAACAACTTATCAAAGATTTTTGCTCTTTTGCACTTTGGACTCAAGGGATTTCATCGGTTAAACATAGCTCAGACTGATTTGGTGTGTCTGGGTGAAAAATAGGACCATTCCTAACCTAAAAATACCCATATAGATGTGTTGGAACTGTAGGTTTAGTCACACGATTTGTAGAACAAAAGTTACACCCCTTTGCAACTTTGCACTGCTTACATTTGACACTATTTCCATCAACTAAAAAATTGACAACATAAGAAAACCCCTTCGAGATATCATAAACCAAGAGAGTTTATTGTAGAGGGGCCCAATATGATCACATAGCCTCAAATGTAGATTTTCTTAGGAATCATGGTTTCTGAGTAACAACTCGTCAAAGATTGCTACCCTTTTGCACTTTGGACTCTTAAGGGATTACACCAGTTGAACATAGCTCAGACTGATTCGGCGTGTTTGGGTGTGAAAGAGGACCATGCATAGCCTAAAAATACCCATTTGGATGTGTTGAAATAGTTAGTTTGGTCACACAAGTTGTAGAACAAAAGTCACACCACTTTGCAACTTTACACTGCTTAACTTTTGTTGGAACTATTAGTTTAGGCCTCAAACTAGGGCATAGGCTTGACTTTTGTTTCCACCAACTAAAATTTTCTCAAATTTTGGATTACTGATAGTCATAGGTGTATGGGATGATGTGCCAAGTTTCATGATTTTTCCACACATGCAAGTTCCATTTCCACAAAGCCCTTGATTTCCTAGCTTTTACATGGAAATTTGTCTATTTTTAGTGCAAATTCTTGTATTTCAGGAATTTTCATGACTAGGGACTATTTAGGAATGTTATAAATGTCTAAATACACCTTCCGTGTGAATTTCAAGACCTGAATAATCCATTTAGTAACTATTGTTCCATAACAGTCCTTAGAAAGAGGCCTAATTTGACTATAAGTAAGTAGTTTTGGCCAATTTCATATAGATTAACCCCATATGATTTTGACACATGTCTAATAAGAATTATAAGGGTACCCAAATCAGGTTTTAGATCCCCATTATCACGTATAGGAAGAAATTTATATCAAAATCATCTATTTGAAGGGTTATAAGATCATAACCTACAGGGTACTTAAGGACACTTGATGTCACATGTGAACCTAAATCAACCTTGAAAAAGTGCTCAAGGGAAAGTATGATAAGGGTGAGGTCTATGGAAACCATAATCATGTTCAAAGATAAGCCTTCTCAATCTCATTTATTGATGATTGATAGCACCTAAAGGGGCAAAGATAATGATGGGGTTAGAGAACAAGAAAACACAATGCTAAAAATCAAGAACATAGTCATGTTTTCAGCCACCTATAAGTGAAGGCAACAAGATAATGTTGCATGAAACTATGAAAAATATCACACTCACCAATCAAGGTATGTCATTCATGGGACAACAAGAAATTATCATGGAGGTAGATTGTATTATAAAAGGTAGACATATGAGCATATGCAACCGTCCAAGGTGAAAATATACATCAGTGAAGAATAGAAATGGAATGACAGTGCCAATGAAGAATGATAGTGCTAACCTAGAGTGACAATGACACATACCAATGATACTTATGATTGTGATTATGGAAAAAACTCACCATACCCAAATTTCAAAGAAACTATAATACATATTCAAGGTGTACAAAGAAAATTATGTGAGGGGTAACAAATTTATCGCCATGAGACACCATACGTAGTGAGCTCACTAGCTTTCCAAAGTGGTAGCATTGACAAGGTAGTGAGTTGTTTGATAAAATGCCTCTAAGAAATGGGGTCTCATGGTGATATTGGGTGATAATGTCTGATAATTAGTTATTTGATGCCTCTTGTAGCATGACCAAATTTATTCTATTTTCCCTCTTTGACTAATTTCTATACTATATTTTTTCTTACAATGCTCAATACCTTGTCAATGCATCTGCATTGGCAATGTAGTGATCTTGTCAAATTGTCAATGCAATAGCATAGACAACGTAGTGAGTTGTTTGAAAAAATGCCTTAAAGAAATGGGGTCTCCTAGTGATACAAGATTTCCTCATTTGATTACTTACTATTGTTAATGTAATGACACATCATGTGACATTACTATCTTTTGAGCATGGGGTCTTACCCACACTCTCATATGCATCAATTAGATTCTTCACAATAGTTTTTTCACTTGAAGCATTTGATGTTCTCAAACCAAGAATCTTCATGATAGACCTATACTTTATACTTCACATCATTTCAATAAATAATTGAAATCTTGTGGTCTCATTTAACTTTTCAAAGAAAAATATCCAAATCTTATGAGCATATCTTCTACAACTGTGTTGTAGAATCTTACCTTCCATTGGCTGAAAAATATTCTCATCAATATTAATCAAAAAAATTGGCTTTCTATGCACGATTCTAGGTGGTGTTCTCAAAGGTAAATTCATCTCAACATGAGGAATTTCATCAATATTTAAATGAGATGGGCTAAATGGCGTACCTTTGATCGAGGATGAAATAGATGGCATACCTTGAGGTTGATATGGGGATGATGGCATACCTCCTTCCTCAAATGTGAGTGATGATTTACTCTCAAATTGATATGTGGTAGATGGTGTCCCTCCATATTCACTTGCGATAGATGATGTCACTCCATATTCACTTGCAATAGAGGGTGTGTCTCCAACTAAGGTATTCAAATCTCTCTTACCATGAAGGTTTCACTTTCATTCACTTTGTGTCACCAATTCCATTTTGTTAGTGTAGGTTTTTTATTTTCCTTCTGTTAGGGGTATTTATTTTTTCCTACACATATTATTTAAGCTTGCTTAGGTTTATTAGGTGTGGTTAATATGAGGACACGTGGCGAAATACATCAGCTACATATGTCACTCTCTCCCCACACATGGGTAGTTGAGTTACACATCCTCTTTTGGCTTGTTGTGCCACCTCTCATAACCACTATTTTGTTTTTACCTAGGTAGGTTATGGGGTAGTTGGGTTTCTCACCCTCTTTTGGCTTTATGTGCCACCTCCTCTTTGTCTTCACCTAAGGAGGTTATGCCACATGTTTTGTCATTTACCAAGTAGGTGATAACCTCCCACCTTTTATGGGTGTAGGAGTTAATGCACCTCTTGGATGTATTTGCCCTTATATTTCTATATATTGAGCACTCTCCTCTCACCTTCACTAGTTCAGCTAGTTCGGTGATTGTTCGTGGGAGTATTGAGAGTATTATGCAAATTCTCTTATCTTGTCTATATTTTTCTCTCATTTCAGATTTCTCTTCATTCTGCTATTTTGATCTTCGATCATCTGTTCGGTGAAGTTGCATGTGATCTACGACCGACATCAAATCTTGGCTTGGTTCTCGCTTCTCGCAGAATCTAACACATTTTTCTTCTTGATGGTTGAGGTTCCTCTTCAATTGTCATTTCTTCAACAATTTTTTCCAATTTCTTCTTCTCATGATGTTCCCTTATCCATGTTGCTTTCTTTTCATTTTTAGATTCTATCTCTTCTTGTGTTGGTTTAATCCTTGATCATTTCCTCGACATGATGAATAATTTTATTTGTAGCATGATAAAGAGACAAATATTAGTTCCTAAAAAACGAATCCATACAGTTAAATGAAATTTAGGTCATTTAACTCTCACTATCTTGTCAAAGCTCACATGAATTTTTTTATGGAAGGACTTAAAGAAATGTGGTCTTATGGAATTCTATGATTGCAAGATAGGCACAAAATGGAAGCATGGACAAGGCATACATGTGAATTTTTTGACAAAATGTTTTGGTAGACATGTATGAAAAATGTGGTAGCATAGACAAGCTAGTAAGCTCACTAGCATCACCATGAGACCCCATTTCTATGAGGCATTTTTCAAACAACTGCATTGACAAGCTAGTGAGTTCACTAGCTTGTCAAAGCTCACATGAATTTTTTGATGGAATTCCTTACAAAAATGTGGTCTCGTGGAATGCCATGATTGCAAGATAGGCACAAAATGGAAGCATGGACAAGGCATGTGAATTGTTTGACAAAAAATTTTGGTAGACATTGTAGACACATAAAAATGACCAAAGCCTGCAAGCAATATTTTACCACCATTCATCCTAGCATAATTATGACATTTCAATTATGTTTCTAACCCACCTTCAACTATTAATTAGATAATGCGTAATTATTTAATTAATTCATTATCTTTTGTTCTTCATGATTATTAAATAAATAAATCTTATTTATTTATTTAATGTGTCACTAATTATCAAAGTCGTCTTATAATTAAATAAAGTCTCATTTATTTAATTAATCTTTATCATTGATGTCCTCCTGATTCTTAAATAAATATATTTTAATGTATTTATTCAATATGTCACTAATTCCTAAATCCTCTCTTAATTAAATAGATTCATTAATTTATTTAATTAATTAACTACTTCTTCTAAATTAAATAATTATTTTTGATTATTTAATTGTTGTATGTGACACTTCTTTATTTTTAAATAAAAAAATTATTTAAAAATGTCTCACATAGTTAACTAATTCTTCTTTTAGTAATTAAATTCAAAAATCAATTACTCATTATCTCAAAAAATCCATATTTTTAATTAATTTAATTCAAAATGGAAAGATTCTTCTACAAATCAAGTAATTTCTAAAATTACTGATTTGCTAAAATCTCAACTCCTTATCTTCTGATTTTTACTAATTGCATCTCAATGTCACATTTATTCTCCACCATTGATTTAATTTCCTAAATTAAATCTCGTCCACACATTTGGGGATTTTACCCTAACCCTAATTGAGAGTTGCCATTTTGAATCTTAACCATTGATTCTAGGGCATTTCTCAATCTCTCATCTCGTTCGTACGTTCGAGATTGCATTTTCTATAAAATGACAATCTTGATCTCATTTTCGCGACCTCTTATTATCTCTGAATTCTTCTTCTTCTTCACTTCATTCTTTTTGTCTAACATTGTCTTTTACAAATTTTTACATTGCATGTAGAGATTAGTTTCTTACATACATTTTAGATCAAATCCTTCAACACTTACTAGGTCTTGTCATAATCATAGTTTCTCACAAAGAAATCTGAGGGCACATTCCATACTACATCAAATAGAGAAGGTACAATGAAGGTGAATCATGGAGATTTGAAGATTGGGTGAGATCTTTCCTAGTTTTCATTTTTATATTTCCTTTGTTCTTTATTGTTTACTTAGGTTTGATTTTGTTTGTTTTAATGAAATTAACTTGAATTGAGTACCCTATGTTACAGACATGTATGCAAAATGTGGTAACATTGACAAGCTAGTGATCTCACTAGCTTGCCAAAGCTCACATGATTTTTTGATAGAATTCCTTAAAGAAATGTGGTCTTGTGGAATACCATGATTGCAAGATAGGCACAAAATGGAAGCATGGATAAGGCATGTGAATTGTTTGAAAATTTGTTTTGGTATACATGTATGCAAAATGTGGTAGCATTGACAAGCTAGTGGACTATTTGAAAAAATGCCTCATAGAGATGGGTCTTATGGTGATGTACATCATTGTGAGACCCCATTTCTATGAGGCATTTTTTCAAACAGTACATCACCATGAGACCCCATTTCTATGATGCATTTTTTCAAACAATCATCATCGTGAGACCCCATTTCTATGAGGCATTTTTTCAAACAGTCCACTAGCTTGTCAATGCTTTTGTATTGACAAGTTAAAGCTTACTACCTTGTAATTGAGACCTTGGAATGGGGTATTGACATCTATCAAAACATAAAATGTGGTCTCATGAAATGCCATGATCGCAAGATAAGCAATAATGGATTTTTTAAAAGACATTACAAACTTTCACGAAGATAAAATTGGCTTGAGTATAAATCCAAATTCCACAACTTTTGTCTTGACATCCTACTTTTGGAACAAGATGTCTAGGCATCAATCAAATCATTGAAATAAAGGGGGATTGTTTGAAAAATTGTTTTGGTAGGCATGTATGGAAAATTTAGTAGCATAGATAAGGAAATTAGTTGTTTGAAAAAAACCTCAAATAAATGTGGTCTCATGGTGATTCACATCACCATGAGACCACATTACTTTGAGGCATTTTTTCAAACAATTGATTTTATTGTCTATGTTGTTTGATAAAATTCTTTGGTAGACATGCATGTAAAATTTGGTAGCATAGACAAGGAAATCAGATATTTGAAAAAATGACTCAAAGAAATGTGGTCTCATGGTGATGCACATCACCATGAGACCACATTTCTTTGAGGCATTTTTTCAAATAGTTGATTGCCTTGTCTATGATGTTTGATAAAATTCTTTGGTAGACATGTATGGAAAATTTTGTAGCATAGACAAGGTAATCAAGTGCTTTGGTAGAACTATTTGGAAAAATGGCTCAATATGATATCTCCTTGTGGACTACAATGATTGCACAATATGCAAACAATGGATTTGTTGAAAAGGCTTTAGAAATTTTTAAGAAAATGCAATTTCTAGGTGTAAAACCAAATTCCACTATATTTTCCAACATCTCCCATGCCTATACCAAAATGGAAGCTTTGGAAAGGGGTATGCACATCCATAGAAAAGGATAGAAAAATGATGTATTATATTACACACTTATAACTAATTTCATATGTATGTGTATATAAAATGTGGAAGCATACACAAGGTAGGTCAATTGGTTTTAAAAAATGCCTCAAAGAGATGTGGTTTAAAATTTAATTAGCAAGTGTAAAGAATAATGTATTTTAAAATGTGCCATGAGGGGCTAAGGTTATAATGACAAAATAACAATGATGAACATGTGGAATATACATACTAACAAAATAAAAGCATTGTATTAAGCATGTATGATAAGGGATGATAAATAAACATAATAGAATTAAGGAAAATGTGTAAAGACTTCACATACCTAATAAACAAAGATTTGAATGGAGGATTTCTACCCAATTATGTAGTATTTGTTTCTTCTTGCATCAAACTCCTCAACAATTTAAGTTTTTCACAAGCTTTTTTCCTTTTCAATGTTCAATTGTATATCACTCTTGAATAGAATTACTAACAACAATACAAATAACCAATGTATAATGTTAAATTCCTACAATTCAATCACAATTAACATTGCAATACTACAAAAATTGAGACTTGAATTGATATATATCAAATTCAATGTGAAAAATTTGTTATTTCCTCCTTCCTAAGTTGGAAAACCATAAAACGATGGTGGAAAGTTCATGCAAAGGTGGTAGAATGTGAAAACTTTGCATGTGCACTTCCCAATAGTATCAAAAAGCTTCTTTTTTTTAGAACACATGCATATCCAAGAGAATAACAGAGCATGTGGGCCTAGATCACAGGTGTGTTGAAGTTTTTACCATTTTTAGAGCAACCCAAAACACGCTCGCATTATAGCACAAGCGCATTTTGGCTTACTATACAAAATGGCTATATCTCAACTTCTTCAAAATGTGCTCACATTATAAAAAAATTGATTTTCTAAAGGTTTCCTTTCTCTCTCTCCTTAGCCATACATCCCTCCTTAGCCATCCATCCCTCCTTAGCCATCTAGGTATCTCACTTAACCTTAAATCCTCAACCCTGGACATTATGCCTTAAATCATAATCCCTCAACCCTATACCTCTAAACCCTAATCGCTCTCTCTCTAGTCTCTCCCTCCCACCCCCCCTCTCTCTCATCCCTTTATCTCCCACTCCCTCTCTCTCTCAACTATCTCCCTCCCACCCCCCTCTCTCTCTATCAAGTCTCTCCCTCAAGCACTCTCTCTATATCTCTCTCTATCTCTCCCACTCCCTCTCTCTCAACCATCCCTCCTAGCCAATACCCTCAATTATCAACCCTCTACCCTATACAATGGATCCTCAACTATCATCTTTCTTGTTCTCTCCTCTTCTCTCCTTCTCTCTATCTCACTTATACCTCCATCTCTCCCTCCATCCATCCCTCCATCTCTACCCTAATCCCTCAACCCTATACCCTCAACCCTTAAACCCTAAACCCTGATCCCTCAACCCTCTACCCCCTTGACCAAATACCCTAAACCCTCAACCCTATAGGTCCTCAACCCTCTACCCTATACATTATATCCTCAACCCTCATCTCACTCTCCTTCCACAAAAATACAACAGGCAATTAGCACCAACTTTGGCACTAAAATTTAGTGTATTTGAGTGCATGAATTGAACAATTTGGCTAGTGCCCAACTCAGTGCAAATAGGCATGGTCAGTTCGGCATCAGATTTTGTGCCAATTTTTGCACCAGATTTAGTGCCATTTTTAGCACCAGATTTAGCGTTGGGACAACATAGCGCCTCTATTGGCACGTAAAATTGTGTCAGGTAGCAACATCAAAAATTGCACTGAAATGGGAGCCCAATTTGGCTTCTGGTTTTACTTCAATGTCTACTCCCATTTTTTTTTCTAGTTTTGCTTCAAATTTGACGTACAATTTTGCTTCCAGTTTTGCCTCTAGGTTTGCTTCCAGTTTTTCCTCCAGGTTTGCTTCCAATTTTGCTTCTGATTTTCATTCTAGTTTTGCTTCCGGTTTTTCTTTTAGTTTTGCTTCTAGATTTGCTTCCAAGTTTGCTTCCAATTTTCTTTCCGATTTTGCTTCTAGTTTTTCTTCTACTTTTGCTTCCAAGTTTGCTTCTGGTTTTGCTTCCAAGTTTGCTTCCAGTTTTGTTTCCGATTTTGCTTCCAAGTTTGCTTCCCATTTTGCTTCTAGTTTTGCTTCTGATTTTGCTTCCATGTTTGCTTCTGGTTTTGCTCCAAAGTTTTGTTCCAGGTTTGCTTCTAGGTTTTCTTCCGATTTTGCTTCTGGTTTTTCTTCCGGTTTTGCTTCCAATTTTTCTTCCAGTTTTGCATTCAAGATTGCTTCTAGTTTGGATTCCATTGTTGCTTCCTTTTTTTCTTCTAAAAATCCTTCTTGTTTTGCTTCCATTTATTAAATTAATATGTTTTATTTAAATTTTATTAGTTAAATATATCATTCCTCCTAAATATATGATTATAGAGTAAGTAATTTTATTATTTAGCTCATATGATTAAATAACAATATAATTATTGTAACATGATAATCATCTATAATTAAAACAAGTAAGTCAAATATCTATAATTTAATCGAATTTGACAACATCCATCCTGAGCAATAAATTAAAATCATCATACTTAATAAATATCCATCCAAAAATCATCGACCACTTTTAATATATATAAATTGAAAATTCAATACGATAAGATCATCATCATATATAACTAAAACAAGTGAAATTCAAATATGCCAGTACATCAAAAACATGTCAAAATTATACATGTCCAATAGTCGACATAAGTGAAAATGATGCATGTACAAATGATATAAATAAAATTGATAAATTATGTAACTCAAATTGATACAAGTCAAGATGATACATGTCCAAATGATATAGTAAAAATGGTACATGTCAATATGATACAACTCAACAATATAGTATTGTAGGCTGTGAAAATGATACATATGATAGTAACCATGAAAAGAGTCATCATAACGATATATCAGCAATGATCCATGATGTATTCTATATGATCATGAATGTAAATGGTTACTATCACCAATTGTCTCATCATCATCATTTTCATCGGCCTAGGTTTCTTCCATATCTGCATCATCATCATCCTCTGCCATGTGATTTTTATCAAAAAAACCAATATTTTGTGGATCTATATCATGTTGAGGATCATCTTGATCTTTTGGAAGACCCGTGTTCTGCAAAAAATAAAAAATGAAAAATGAAAAGTTATTATTTATTTCATGCAATAATTTATTTTTCTGTTATATATCTAATATTACAACATATGAGACGAAACCATAATCATATTACATCATATCAAATTTCACATACCATAATAAAAATTTAAAAAAGTTACAACTAATTTTCCCACCATAATGGATTTCAGTATTCAACCATGAGAGAAGAAGAGAGAGATGATATCATGTATCAAAACATTAAGCATGCATTCTTCCAGCCAGTAGAGAAGGAGATGATTACTTTGCTTCATTTTCATTTGCATAGCCATATCATGGTGTGGGAACCAAGAAGATCAAGGATGTCGAGTTTTATGTGGAGGTAATGGATGTGGTCCAAAATTTAGGAGGGGCATGAAGGTCAATGTATGATCCTGATGAAATTGAGGAAGAACAACAAGAGAGGGACAAGACTGCAGAAACACAAAAATGTAAGAGAGTTATGGGAGCAGCCTCATCTAAAATATTAGATTACATAATCATGGACTGTAGAAACACAAAACATATAAAAAAGGAAAGATTCTAAAACTGCAGACTGATTATATCCCAAAAATGAGATCATGCTATTCATAATGCACGCTCTCATTTTAAGGCATTCAAAAAATAAAATAGAGATATAGTCTCCCCACTAAAATACAAGCATACATAGTAACCAGGGATTAAATTCCTTTAACAATTCTCTCAAAAAAATACGATGATAAAACAATTATCTTTGAATTAATAAGGATAAGGACAAGAAATTATGATTCGCCTCTAGATGTAGAAGGGTGCTTCACTTGAGCACCCCCCATGTAGCTCTCCTCCTTCCTCTCTTCGTTTATATGACCACTAGTCTCACCTCAAGCTGCTCTTGCAAAAAAACATATATATCATATTCATTACAGTTAGTCTAGGTTTATCTTTTTTCTACAACCCCATCCTCCTCCTTCCCTTACAATCACAAAAAGCATGAATCCTTCACAAACAAAACCCCAAATTCTCAATAGTCAAAATGGATATAAATTCAAAACCTAAAAAAATAAACCCAATAAAAACACAAAATACTCAAACACAAAAATTAAGATCAGGCTCCTCTAAAACCCAAGAAGAAAAATAATAAAAGAATCACATAAAATTAAATATTTTGGAATAAAATTATTCAACCACATATTTTTTTCTAGAGGTCAAGAGATCGAGACTCGCAGAGCTTATTTCATTTTCACTACCTTGTCTCACATTTCTTTCTTTTTTTAACAGATCCTCGCAAGCTTAATGGCAGATTAAAAATAATTGCTTTCATTGAAGCCCCAACTATTACTAAAGCCTTCTTAAAAAGGAGCATCAATTTAAAATATATACATGCAAGGCCTTTCAAGGCTTAAATAGACTAGCCTATGCACTAAACACTTTCCAAAAACAAACAAAAGGGATTGCAATATAATACAAAATAAAATAAAAAACAAAAGTAAATTGTGAACCAAGATGAGCACCACAGACCTTGTATTGAAGCACAAAAATCCTTCGTTAAAAAAAAATTGAACCTCCTTTGATCCGCTGCAACGAAAATCAATCACAATTCCATCAAATCCATGAAATACTAAGGCATCAACATATCCTCGTCCTCTTGCTGCTCCTCCTCCTTAAGGATTTTTCAAGCGAGTAAGAGAGCTATGGGAGCAGCCTCATCTAAAATATTTTGAACTAGAGTTTGATATATACCATTTAGAGAGCTTGTTTTTCATGGAATTCCTTTCAAAGCGTCTGCTTTTATTGTTCCTATGGAAAACTGTTTGGTAGAGTTGCTGGAATTACATTTCTTAGTAATCGCTATTATTGAGATTGAGAATTATTAACCTTGAGAGAGTAGGACTTGGGAAAAAGGCATTTGATATGGCTATTGTTTTCAAAGACTTCAAGCAGGATGTACTCTGAATGTATGTCATTCCTCAATCTGCGCTTGATGGCATCAAGGAATGGTTGAACTCCATGGATATAAAGTATTATGATAGTAGAATGAACTTGAACTGGTGGCCAATTTTAAAGCCTAACCTTGGAGACCTTGTCCTAAAACATATACTAATTCAATTTAATTATGCACAAATAAAACTTACATATCATTTAATAAATTTGATATAATCTTATGAGAAAATTTAAATACCTACGTACTCTCCTCACTGGACTTCCTCCGTGCATCAAAATTTTGTGGTGGCACACGAGTTTTCCTTCTATTCCTAGCAGTGTTACGGTGACTCCCACAAGTCTTCTACCAATGGTGTGTCGTAGTGCGGTGACCACCTTTGTCCCGCATCTCCTTCATCAGCTCGGTGCAGTAGAGCAGTTTTTACTGCAGTCACACAAGTTGCTTCTTCCTTCTTGGTGGTAGTGCGGTGAAAGCTTCTGTGGCAACATTTTTATTCATAGAGGAGGCCATGGAGAGAGGACGTGGACAACATAGGAATACTAAATTGCTGAGAGGAAAGTGGGTGGACATTGTAGTAGACAATAATGTTAATGACCAAGACTTCTAAATTTTTAGAATTTTTTACAACCCGTGTTTAAAAAAGGATGATTCTTATGGCCTAAACTTTGAAATGCTTCAGTTATATTATGTTGTACTTGGAAAATTGAAAACCCATTTTATTCTCCTAGCAAGATTTTTAATTTTCCATTATAATTCTAGACCAAACAACATTTGCGGGGATGGCCTTTTACACCAATCTTAATTTGTATGAAGTTCACGAACCTAGTGTTAATCAGTAAATTCCTTTCGTAGATAGGAAATTTAAAGGCTTCATTTAAGAAAAGATAAGTAGTCTCTTTCTAAGGGTAATCCACATGCAAAAAGTAAAAAGCACATAAAAAAACAATTGTACAATAGAAAATCAAATTCAATCAGTTATGTCTTATTTCACCTACACACTTATCTGAAAGACATAGGGTATTCACCATACATTTCCCTTGACAAAGAAAACATGTGCTTTCATTTATTTTTACTGTATATCTCAGAAGTGAAATTGTTGTTACATAATGATGCACTGAGAAAATAATATATACAAAAAAATGCAAAGAAAATGTTTGAAATTTAATATGCAACCTACTGTGTTTTTTTTTTATCGGTGATAATATTTGATTTTATTAATAATAATGCAAAATTTACATCGACTTCAAAAATTAAGTCCATCCAACAACTTCTAAAATATATCTGGTTAACCACCACAGTTCCCAACAAACTGGAAAAAAACTACTAAATCCGCCTATAAACAACCCTATCTACTATTACCCATACCCCATACTATTTACATTTTCAAATAAAAAGCTAAGATATAAATTGTATTTTAACCAAAATTGAGCTTCAACTTACGCGGGAGTGCCCAACGTGCTACCCAATTGCATTGGTCATATTTCCTTGATTGGCTTCATCTTCTTCCTTGGGTACAAACCTTTATTCTCTCACAACTCCTCTCTGGCAACATCTTTGATTCCCTTAATGACCATCTCGACCTCCATTATTTCTACACAAACTTTTAGGGCTTTCCATCCTAACTCCCCTCCTCCTATCCACATAGCTTTGGTGATTCCTTCTAGCCACCTAATGAAGGGACGGTTTATCTCTACTACTTCAAGGTCCACATGATCTTCCATGCCTTCGCTCACATCAAAGCCTTCTCCTGGTATAGCCCATTCCAGGATACTTTCCCTATTCACTAAGAAATCCTTGTGTACCAATGCCTTCATTACTTTCCTCACTTCCTCCACTGACTCTCCTAAGTCTAGCCCCCATGCCATGATCAGTGAGTAAATATCCATATTAGTATGATATTGTGCTTCAAATCTTCAAAGCCAGTCTCCAAGATTTTTTGCACAAATTGCGCCACCTTCACATCGTTAGAGAGGAACAATCCTCTCATCCTCTTCACAGTTGCTTTGCCAACAAAAGTGTCCAATTTTCTCCTCGAATATAGAGTGAAATTGGCCTCCATTTCTTCTCTGGTACGCTAGCTTCCAAACTGCCGCACACCGCAGACCTATTACATTCCTTGCCACCACAAACTGAGAAGAATCAAACGAAATGCCTTGTGTGTCTTTAAAACAAATCCTATTGTCAGCCCTCGCCATTAATGTCGAACGTATGTCCAACGTTGCCAACAATACCTTCATCAATGCTTCAAGTCCTTTGAGAATTTAAAACACATTCCTCTACTTGCTAACATTAACTCCTTCCTACATTAATTACAATGGACAAATTTCCTCCATAGGAATACCATAATTCTAAAGTAACAATTTGTATCAAGACAAATATCAGAAAGTATAATTAAAAAAACAAATTATTACAATTGCACCTCAAATTGGACCAAACAACAACAACAAATGTGCCCTGATAAATATTGCAGATTTAAACAACTTGAAAAGACCACTTTCGAGACAACAAAGCAATAAAAAAGCATGAAAATCGACACAACAATTGAACACTAAAGATGGATTATGAGTTATAATGTATCTACTCCATTATATTGCTCAAAATATAAACATACATAACATGAGTTCTTTTGATATGAATAGTGGATGAGATAGTCTAGTATCTATTCTAATGGATTGAAATGATGATGATCTGATGATCAAAATCAAACCTTGGTTTCCCTATTTGTACGAGAAGCAACAAGCTTCAGGTCCATTCACAAAAGTTGCATCATTTCTTAACTAAAGCATTCCAGGATACATAACATAGAAACTTAAAAAGATAGCTCCATTCCAATTGTTGCCAAACATTAAATAATGCCTGTGTTTGTTGATAGGTAGAATATTTTGATGAAACACATACTAATACCCAAGATCCAACTGGGTTATTAAGATTTTGATGGGATGATCCAAACCATCCTTTAAACCATACCGGGGCAAAAAGAGCAATATTAAAGAGAACACCTAGAAGTGTTTCACACCAACTCAAGGTACAATCCAACCTGGTATTGACACTGATAGAAATCTAAATTTTCCTAAACCGTCCATACCCAACGTTGCATCACAATCTATTCTTCCTGCACATAAAAAAATTCCACATGTTAACCTCTTCTAAATAAAACTCAAAATACCATGAAACAATGATTCCCCTATATTAGTAAGTAGGCAGTCTATAGGGCATAGTTTGATTTTATACAAGGATTCTCATGAAAGGAATCTTCAAGTGACATTGAGTGAGTTGTTTGAGATTGCAGCTGATGGTGCAATATCTAGTCTTAAAGGCAGTTAGTAAAGCAGTAAATGTGCAAGAAAATAAAATTGTACACAACAAACAATTCACAATATTATCTTGCATAATGCCTTAAGTTTGAAGACAAAAATCTCATTGTATCTTGATGAAATTAGTGACCTTAATGGTCAATCATTGGCAACCATGAATTTAAAATATGGTATTGTGCTTATGGAGGTATCATTTTAAGCAAGGCAGTGAGTAGTGGTTTGGAACAAAGGCAAGTATGAAGGACTTGCTTTATATGAATACTATATAGTCTAACTTAAGACAACATTCTTAGAAGAGATTGAAGGTGGATTAGGGAACTCAAGGGTTACCATGATAAAGATTAAAGAAAATACTGAGATCTATTTAAAAGCCACTATCATGAAGATATTAAAGATGTCAAATGAAAAACCCTAGAAGATAGAGTAATGAACATAGTGTGAAAGAGGACATTGTGCTAGGGCAGATTTAGGAGATCTCCACATCATCTAATCACATGAAAATACATCATTTATTTATTTTTTTAAATTAAAATAAATTATTCTAAACCCTATATAGGACACATCGATACTTCAAAAGCATCTGATTTATTTTTTTAAATTAAAAGAAGTCATTCTAAACCCTATATAGGATACATTGATACTTCAAAAGCATCTGAAGGAATTTGAGATTATGCAAACATATGTCAATTAAATACCTGGATTTCAAACAATAGTGCGAACATTGCAACCCTTGTTGATCAGAGCTAGAATTGATAAAAAATAATGAATCATATGCCTCCTATCACACACATCTCCTTACCATTTTGTATCATTCTTTACTAAAACACTTCTCCATTTTGGCGGGCTACGCTTGAAAATAAGGTTTCAACAAAGGTTTTATTGTATTTATATTAAAATGAAAACTCCATTTTGGCAGGCTATGCTTGAAAATAAGATTTTGATAAAAAATTTAGAGTATGTTTATTAGAGTTTTAGATTATTTTGGTGGGCTATATTCTTGATTCCTTAAATGATTTATTCAAATGGATTTTGACTGACATGATTTGCTGCCATGATTACCAACACTATCGCCTTGCTCAAGGCTTCTTGCTACAGGGTTGTGGTGTATACCACTCTACCACATATGTTGCTCACCTTCTTAGTGGTATAGCAGGGTATGCTTTTGATCATTACCTAAAGAGTGTCGATGAGACAATATTCTTTGTCTTACCGATATCTCAATGTCTCATCAACATTAGATCTTATGTTCCTCTGATGTTGGTTGCTAGTGTCAATGAGACAAGTTAATATCTCTTTCCGATATGCCATTGTCTCATCAATATTTTCCTTTGGTGGTATTTCTTTATATATCGATGTAACTCTGCCATGTCGGGGAGACTCGTGATTATCACTACGGTATGGTAGTGTTTTTCCCTTCTCTTCAGTTGTTCACTGCAATACCACCTTGCTCAAGGCTTCTTGTTGTGAGGTTGTGGTGTATACTACTCTACCACATATGTTGCTCACCCTCCCAGTGGTCTAGCAATGTATTCTTTTGATCATTACTTGAAGAGTGTCAATAAGACAATCTTATTTTTCTTACCAATATCTCAATGTCTCATCGACATTACTTTGTTATATCCAAGTTTTTTTTTTTCATCGAGCACTTATAGATATACCTTGTCGATGTGACGTAAGTGATTCTCTCCTTGATATTCCTGTATCTTATTGACATTTCATTTTTTAACATCATCGATGAGACATATAAATAAGTCTCTTCAACATAGGGGTGTCTAAACCAACACTAAACCCGAAGCTAAACTCGAAGCTAAAGTCAAGAGCTAAAAGTGGCGCTAAAATCGAAGCTAAACTCAGAGCCAAAGGTGATGCTAATGGTGACACCACACTCAAAGCCAATATCAAAACTAAAGGCATTGATAATTCCAGCGTAAATTAGTGCCTAAATTTGCACCGACTAGTCCTGATCGGCACAAATAAACACCAAAAATAGCACGTTCCTGATAAATAGCATCGACGTTTTCAAAAAATTAGAAAAAAATACATTAAAACATTGGGTGGAAGCAGAAAATGGATTAAAAAATAGAGCAAATCATAGGGATTTCTTGTAGTGTCCCCTCCTCTTCTCTCCTCTCTATCTCACTTCTCCCTCCATCTCTCCCTCCCTCTCTACCCTACTCCCTCAACCCTATACCCTCAAATCTTAAACCCTTAACCCTCTACCCTCAACCCAATACCTTAAACCCTCAACCCTAATCCCTCAAAACCTAAGCCCTCAACCATTAAACCCTTAAAACCTCTACCCTAAACCCTCAACCCTCAATCCATAATCCCTAAACCCTTAATCCCTCAACCCTAATCCCTCAACTTTCAACCCTTAACCCCTAAACCCTCAACCCTTAATCCCTCAACCCTCAACCCTTAAACCCTAAACCCTCAACCCCTATAACCTATACCCTATATATTGGACCCTTAAACCCTGAACCCTAATCCCTCAATCCTCTACCCTCTTGACCCAACATTCTAAACCCTCAACCCTATAGGTCCTCAACCCTATATGTTGGATCCTCAACCCTCATCTCTATTTCTCTCCTTCCCTCATCTTCTATCCTTCTCTCTATCTCACTTCTCCCTCCATCTCTCCCTCCCTCTCTACCCTAATCCCTCAACCCTATACCCTCAAATCTTACCCTTAAACCCTCAAACCTTAACCCTCAACCCTCAATTCTCAACTCTCTACCCTATAGATTGGACCTCAACCATAATCCCTCAACTCTATATCCTAAAACCTATTTACTAAAGCCTATACCATCAAACCTCAACCATAATCCCTAATCCCTAAAACCTCAACCTCATCCCTCAGCTCTTAAAATCTCAACCCTTAACCCCTCAACCCTCTACCCTATACATTAAACTCTCTACCCTATCTATTGGAACCTAAACCCTAATCCCTCAACCCTATACCCTCAACCCCTATCCCTCTCTCTCTATTTATCTATCTCACCTCTCTCTCCCTCCCTTTGTCCTACACTCTCTAATTGTCTCTATCTACCCTCTCCCTCTATGTACCTTTCACTCAACCCCCATCTCTCTCTCTCTCTCTCTCTCTCTCTCTCTCTCTCTCTCTCTCTCTCTCTCTCTCTCTCTCTCTCTCTCTCTCTCTCTCTCTCTCTCTCTCTCTCTCTCTCTCTCTCCTTAAAACCTTAAAATCTCAACCCTCAACCCTTAATCCCTAAACCCTAATCCATCAATCCCCAACCCTTAATCCCTCAACCCTAATCCCTCAACCCTTAAACCCTGAACCCTAAACCCCTATACCCTAAACCCTCATCCCTCAACCCTTAAACCATTAATCCCTCAACCCTCTACTCTAAACCCAATACCCTAAACCCTCAACCCTATAGGTCCTCAACCTTTTTACCCTCAATTCTCAACCCTATACCTTATACATTGGATCCTCAACCCTCATCTCTCTTTTTCCTTCCCTCCTCTTCTCTCCTCTATATCTTGCTTCTCCCTCCATATATCCCTCTGTCTCTACCCTAATCCATCAACCCTATACTCTCAACTCTTAAACCATTAAACCCTCTACCCTCAACCAAATACCCTAAACCCTCAATCCTAATCCCTCAAGCCTAAGCGTTGAACCACTAACCTTTAAACCATATACCCTCAACCATCAATCCCTCAATCCCTCAACCCTCAGTCCTTAAACCCTCATCCCTTAAACCATAAACCCTCATCCCTTAATCCCTCAACCCTAATCCCTCAACCCTCAACCCTTAAACCCTAAATTTTCAACCCATATACCCTCTACCCTATACATTGGACCCTAAACCCTAATCCCTCAACCCTATATCCTCAACTCTCTACCCTCAACCCTCAACCTTTAAACCCTAATCCCTCAATGCTTAAACCCTTAAACCCTCTACCCTATACATTAAACCCTAAACCCTCAATTCTCAACCCTCTACACTATACATTGGATCCTCAACCATAATCCCTCAACCCTATACCCTCAACCTCATCCCTCGACTCTTAAACCCTTAACCTCTCAACCCTTAAACGCTTAAACCCTCTACCCTATACATTAAACCATCTACACTATACATTGGACCTTCAACCCTAATCCCTCAACCCCTATCCCTCTCTATCTATCTATCTATCTATCTATCTATCTATCTCACCTCTCTCCCTCCCTCTCTCCTACCCTCTCTAATTTTCTCTATCTAACCTCTCCCTCTTTCTACATACCTCTCTCTCAATCAATACCTACCTCTCTCTCTCTATCTATCTCTCTACCACTCCCCCTCCATCACTCCCTCTCTCTCCCACTCCCTCTCTCTCCCTATCTCTCAGGTCTCTCCCTCCCACCCCCTTCTCTCTCTCAAGTATCTCCCTCTAGCACCCTACCTAGGTAACTCTCTCTCTCTCTCTCTCTCTCTCTCTCTCTCTCTCTCTCTCTCTCTCTCTCTCTCTCTCTCTCTCTCTCTCTCTCTCTCTCTCTCTCTCTCTGCCTCCCTCCCAGCCACCCACCCACCCACCTTACCTAGATAAGTCCCTGTCACTCCAACCCCTTCTCTCACACTCCCTCTCTCTTAGGTCTCTCCCTCCCACCCTACCTAGAAAAGTCTCTCTCTATTAGAATTCTCCCTCTCTTTAAAGACATACATACATACAAGTATACACACATACTTACATACATACATATGTAAATAAAATATTACATACATACATACATACATACATACACTGATAAATACATATACATACACTGATACATACATATACATGCATTGATACATACATACATATAAGCATGCATACATACATACATGTCATACAAGCATACATACACACAAACAAATATATATACATATATTTAATAGACTAGAATTTAACACAAAGAAAGACATAACATGAGCATGTTAGAACATGCTCTCATTATGTCTTACTTAGGCAGCTCTTGGGAACAAACACAAAAAAAATGTCAAAACTATGAAATAACGTGTGTGTTATAACGCACTCACATTATTTCTTTCTTTGGGAATCCCAAAGCCTTAGGCTTGGTATTTGATTTGGAATACCAAACCAAAGGCTTGGAGTGCCTTCCCAACATCCAAAGATGTGTTTTTGCAAATTCTATAACATTTCACGTAATCTCATTTGTGCTAAGCATTAGGTTTGCACGTGTTTCAAGGTCAAACAAATCGAACACTTGGGTAATGTTAGGCTCTCTCTTAGCTATCTAACAATGTAATTTTTTTCACATTTTGACAATGTTAAGCCTTTGATCTTTAATTTATTTTGTTTGTGTTTCTATTTTTTGGTAAAAACTAGTGTTTGGTATTTTTTTCTTTATAAATTAACCGTTCATCAGAATTTCAAATAAAATTACATTTTTAGAAACTAGACTCTATTCTACACATTAAAAAAATGACTTTCAATTAGTTTTCAAAATTTATAGGGGTAGCATGACCAAAATTCCATTTTTCAGGAAGTGTCCACTTTGAAAATTAGTAAAAAAACAAATATTCATTAAAAAATTACTAGAAAAATTGGGCATAAACTAAATCATATTAGCTAATTTATCACAAAAGCGATTTTTAAAATACCAAAGAAAATTTAACCTTTTGATGGATTCACAAAAGTCACTATGTTATGTTTTTTTGACAAAAACAACACCAATTTATGTGGTTCCCTCTTTTGAACCCCTTAATCTCTACCATTTTAAAAAAATATAGTAGTTTAGAAAGTAGACTCGAAGCACTATGATTCTTGTTTTTGTTGCATCAAAATGTTTTTAGTGTAACTATCCTTAATTTTATATCCAAGGTTAGTATTTCCTTATTTCAAAAAATAAGTGGCCACTTAATACCCCTTTTTGGCCCCCATCTTTTTTAACTTACCATCTAGGTGAGTATGAGTGTTGATTCTATCATGATAAGTTACCTCCATCGACTAGGACCTTTTCTCTGATGATACTCTCTCTCCAATATGAAGGAATGTCAATAATTATTGTCATACTTGCACAATTAGTTGTCAACATAATCATTTTTATTTATGCTTCAACAATACTTAACATAATCAAAATTATTGTTTATCTAATTGTTTTCATCTAAGAAATTGGTACAATCCATCAAGAGTACATGAGGCTAATTAAATGGTATGTGACAATTTGAATAAATTCTCCAAATGAATTTTGCACCAAGAGCAATTTTTTTTGCCTCTAAATTTTGAATACCAATACCATCAACAAAATTTGAGCTACAAATCCTTTCTCAATAAATAAGAGGGAGTTTTTGTTTTTCTATGTAGGTTATTTATCCAAAGGAGGTGTCCAAGTTTCTTCTGAAATTCATTTGTTGTGTTTCTTGGTATCTTTAAAATTGCATCATATAGATGGGAATAACACTATGGATGGACTTCAATAGAGTAATTTTCCCTACCATTGCGAGTCATTTACATTTCCATGTATTGATTTTTCTAAAAATAGAAGAATGTATTTTTTTCTAAAAAAATTTTTGGCTTTACCTAAGAATAGGTGGATGCCTAGGTATTTACACGATAGGGTGTCTGAAGAATACCCCAAGAGAGAAGAGATTATATTTCAGCTCTAGAGGAAACATTTAAAAAATATATATATATTTGCTTTCATTTACTACCTAACTAGATATAGAGCAATATTTGGATATGAAATTTTGAATTGAATTAGCTTCATCCACAATTGCTTGACCAAAGAGAAAAGTATCATTTGCAAAAAGAGTTTGTGTTACTGCATTTGAGAAATTCCTTATCCTAATTCATTTTCATCTATTTACCTCATTTTCTATAATAATTGATCTAATTAGTGCTTAGGTCATGATTATGAACAAAAAGGGTGAAACCTTTTCTAACTTCTTGGGAGGATGAGAAAAAACCATAAGGTGTACCATTTTTTCTAAAACCAAATTTCAGCATGTCCTCTAAAAGAAAGTTCCAATTTACCCTATCATATGCTTTCATCATATCAAGCTTCAATACCATTGGAGATATTTTTTCTTGATGTATTAAGTGAAGGAATTCATGTACAAATATTGCTCCATTTGAAGTTTATCTACCAAGAAAAAATCCTCCTTGTTCCTCAAAAATTATTAGAGGGATGACTAGAGACAATCTTGTGGTGATTGTCTTAGTAAAAACATTGTAGATAGTGTTGCATAACACAATAGGTCTAAAATCAGAAAAATAAAAAGGGTTTAATTTCTTTAGAATAAGAAATAAAAGAGTAGAGTTCAACTCTTTCAAAATATTACTATGTTTTCTAGATTCTTCAAGGGCTAAAAGAATATCTCCTCCAATAAAGTCCCAACACTTTTAAAAGAGAGTTGTGAATCCATCTAGACCAGGAGTTTATTTTGGAGATATTGAGAAAACTAATTTTCTTAACTCATCCAATGTGAATTCAACAAGAAGTGTTTTGTTATATACTTATGTTACTAAAAGTGGAATATTAGATAGAATATTGTCAAGGGGCTAATTTTGATCAACTTTATTTGTTAGGAGATCTTTGAAGAATTGAATTTATTTCCCTTTTTTTCTCTCTTTTTGACACCATTGTACCATAAAAGGAAGTGATAATATAGATATTGTTCCTTTGCCTCCTTATTTTAGTAGAGGCATGGAAAAACTTAGTATTTTTGTCTCCCTCCCACAACTACACTTTTCTATAATTTTTCTCTAAGTAAATCTCTTCTCTTTGAAGGAGTTCATCTTGATAAGATTTTAGAATACTTTCCTCTTCAAATGTTTCTTTTTCCATACCCATTTTTTATTACTTTCTCATTTAACAATCTCAATTGCTCGTCTACTTAAATTTTCTTTGAAAAAATATTTTTAAAATTTACTCTAATCCATTCTTTTGTTTTCCATTTTAGCAAATTTTTAACATAGCGAAGACATTCTTGAGCCCTTGAAAAAGGAGCATTTAACCACCAATATTTTAGAAGGGGGAGGAAAATGGTATCTCTAAACCATATTGATTCAAATATGAAAGATGATTTAAAAAGAGGTATGAATTTTTTAATATATAAGAAAATTGGAAAATGGTTCAACCTAGTTTTAGGAAGAATAGAGGCTACAAAATCTTGAAATAAAGAAAGCTAGTTAGCTAAAACAAGAAATCTATCCAAATGCTCAAAAATCTAACAAAAATGTTTACACATATTTTTCCAGGTGAAGATGCCATTATGAGTCACACAATCAAATCAACCATTAGAAGAGATGAACCCCCCTAAAGTCCTCCATAACTATTTTTTCTAGTATTAGTCCTCTAGATTTTTTCAAAGATTCAGAAATGGCATTAAAGCCTCCCCCAAAGATTAACAGTTCTTGATTAATAGGTTAAAAAATAAAACTCAAAGTATTCCATAACTTATTTTTCTAAGTCTACTGCTTGAAGGCCTATACACATTGAAGATCTAGAATAGAGGGAAAGGGGAGGAGCATACATATAAAAGAATCAAAATTGAAACGAATGTGATACAATCCACACTAACTAAAAAATGATTTCAGAGAATGACAAGACCTCCAAAATTTCCTTTGGCAAGTACCGTAGCATACTTCCATTTTTATCATTTATTAAATACCAATGAACCATGTTCTATTGAGAGCTTAGTTTCTTAAAGGAGAATTATATCATGTTTGTAAATATTTTCAAAATGATGCATGATCAAACATCATTTCTTAGAGGTGTTTAAGCCCCTAACATTTCATGAAAGGACCCACATTGCTCCCGAGGAGAGAGATAAAACCTCCTCGATCTTAAAGTCTTATTTATTGTAGACTAAATACTAGCCACAATTTCTTCCTAGGTTTTGAAACTATTTGTTTTCCTACCTTTTTTGTTTTTAGAAGAACTGCTAGGGTTTTCAACCCTTAGTGTTTGAGAGAAATATTTTCAATAGGTGTCTGTTCTACACTCTCATTTAGAATCTCATCTACAATTTCCTCTATCAAACCATTTCCCACTTTGTGGAGAATATCTTCTATAAGATTTAAAATTTTATCTTCTTCTATATTTCACTCTTTGAAGTATCCAAAACCTTATCTCCCATCAAAGGATTTGAAGCAATTACATTTTGTGAGATATCCATAACCTTATTACCATCAAAAGATTCGAAACAACTACATTTTTTGTGATATCCATAATTTTATCTCCCATAAAAGGATTTGAGACAATTGCATTTTCAAAATTTATCGCAAGAATATCCTAAAATGCCTCTGAAGCCAAAATTTATTTGCAAGTTGAGCTTCAACTTTAGGAGGGTTAGTAAGTGGTAGCTGGAAATTTTCACCAGAGGTGTTGGGTTTGAAATAGGGGATCTAAATCTTGAGTAATCCTTCTATAATTATTTAGGAGAGGAGAAACCATTCTTTGGGGAGATTTGGAGGATTATAAAATTATCATTTTTTGGTGATTTCCTAACTAATTTTAGGGTTTGATGCCAAATATTGAAATTAAAAAATGATGTGTATTGACTAATGGGGAGAATCAACAACCTTAAAAAGAACTCACTTTTATCTAAGGGTCACTATCATCAAAGAAATCTTTATCACCAAGCTTTAAAAAAGTGTCATTTTTTAAGAGGATAAAATCCCAAAATTCAAGGTGCGGGTTCAAGAAAGGCAACTTAGAGAGGGATTGAAGGTAAAGAAGTAAAAGAAGGATCAAAATAAGGAGTCCAAGGTTGAAGTATGAGAGCACTGTAATTAAGAAACCATGTATTTTTTTGTAGGGTCTTGTATCTAGCTTCTTTATCTATAAAAATAGCAATGAAAAAACCCTTAGAGATAAGACATCATACTATTTTTCCTTGGTCGAGCTTAACCAACACACTCTAACGACTTGAATTTGTCCATGATTCATGTGCCCCAACCTTATTTTGTTCCTCTTTTATTCTATTTTTTGTTACACTTTGTTCCTCTCTCCATAATCATATGACAACAGTTAAATCTATAAACTTTAAATTTGTTTTATTTTCTATATATTCCAAAGTTACTTTGAGCTTAAAACAATTATATAAATGAACTCAAACTTAAAAATTTACTTCAATTATATTTAATATTTTAATATATGTAATTATTTAATTAATAATAAATTATCGTTAATATTAACTATAATTTAAATAAGATTAATAATTTATGATAAATATTATATAATATTAATAATATATAATATATTTTTTATTAATCAACAATTATTAATTATTATTATATTATGATATTTAATATATTTAATATTATATAATAATGATATTACATAATATTAATGTTAAATATATCATACAATTAAATGCATTATATATATCTAATAATTAATAATCAATTTGGATATGTATTTCAAATTTTATAATTAATAAAATGTTTTTGGCTCACCACTTTTATTAAAAATTTATTATTATTATTATTATCTAAATATATTATATATCTAATATAGTTTAAATAAAATTAATTAGTAAAGATAAAAAGAATATTATGTATTATTAATAGTATATAATATTAATTATCTATATATTTTTTAAAGATATATAATATATTTAATAATTGTCATTACTAGTTATCCATTATAAAGGAAGTTGCAACTCAACGCGGAAGCGTACAATTTTTTTTCTCAAAAGTGCATTATTAACAAAGAAGATGCACAACACTTCGCAACAACCTCTAAGGAAACATGAGAAGATTACATCAATAACAAACATACATTCTACTTGCACATAAAGCATTCATTAAATTATTAACCATACAATTAATTGCACATACTCACAAAGCAATAAAGTTCCTAACACTAGGATAACATAAATATCAAGTCCTAGATTACATTAACTTAGAAGTAGATTACAATACTCATTCCCAGAATGAGGTAGATCAAACCTAACTATTACAATTACAAGATTCCACCTCGAAAACAAATGAGGGGAATAATAATTACAAGAGCTAAATAGAAGTATCTAGAAAGCCTAATCTAAAGAATGAACCACTGCAAGCTCCCCATTGGAAAACCTCACAACGCACCCACAAACAAAAGGGGACCCAACGGTGTAGGTCGCACGTTCCTCCCAACCAAGTGGTACCCAAAGGCCCACCCCCCATGCTAGGAGTCTATAACAAGGATACAAGGACAATCCCTACAACCTCTAGTCACAGGCTGACTCAACTCTAAACAAAACTACCACAAGGACAATACTAACTCAAAGAATATATTGTTATCTAAGTTTTAATAGTATGACTCACCAGTAACCTATACATACAACTAACCTAGGAGAAATGTCACCCAAGGTACATGAGCTACCCAACATATCTTTTCAAATCTCGGCCCCCATTGAGCTTCACCCTCCTACGATTATCATGTGATTCAACACCACTCCAAACTAAGGAGGTACAAAATATCCAACAATCCATTCAAAGAAGAATAAACCATTCCCCGTTCGTGGAAACCAGGTGACTCACTAAAAATGACAAACCTTACTACCATAGATAACTACACAAGACAAAACCATGAAATGATAACTCACAAATTAACATTCCTCACAAAGGAGACTTATAAAAACTCATCTAAAACCTCTTTTCAATTACCCCTATATACCACAGAAGCTAACTCAAACACATCATAAAGACATAATAGTTTAATGTCTACAACATTCTAATTTATCACAACCTTGCATACAGTCAACGAAATAACTTATAACAATTCACACCACTCAATTGTCCCCAAATTAACTAATTAATTAGAAAGATACTTTCAAACAAATATAAACATCATACTAACTATTTCCCTTATTTCTTCAATTTAAAATAATAAAATCTTTGTTCCTATTACCACATTGTATAAATATTTTTAAATACCTATTCTCGAAATACACTTAATTAAATATTCGTTTCCTCTAATTGCAACTAGAAAAGTCACATAAGCAATCAACTCGATAATTAAATCTAAGATTTGGATTTATTAAAATCCTTTATTCAGTGATAATAAAGATTAATAAGATAGGTTACTCAATTTCCTTTAATTTAATAAGATCCCTTATAAAGACGAAGGAGAAAATTCAACTAATTAACTAATAGGCTCATCAAATATTTCAATTTAACTTAATCAACTATAAGAACTTCATTTCATTTATTAATCCAATTCTTCAATTTAAAATAATAAAAACATTTATTTCCTCAAACAAACTACATTATTTAAATAATATACCTATCTTCACAATTTCATTTAATACAATATCTATTTCTCCACAATAGAATAAATCATGCAATTAACTTATTCTAGTCATACATTAAGTGCATGATTCACTCTATTAAAATGACAATATGAAAATCAACTAATTTATTTAAGAAGTCTCTCTTACTCTCAAGAAGAAAATTCTACTTTTATCTAATAATCCAATTCCCTAACTATTTTGATTAAAATAACAATTTCCTCAATATTAAATTAATAAATATCCATTTCCCTAATAGACCAAGGCATGCAAATAAATTATTCTTCCTTTGCATGCACCCAATCAAGAATATTTAATCAAAAACATAAATTTAAATGTTTTATAATAATATATAAAAATTTAAACCCCTTTGATCACGCATTAGAATTTACTCATATTTAAAAAATATATTCAAATTAAATAGAATCTTTTTGTTTACTTCCAGTTTCTTTGTTTACATCAAATTAGATTTATAAATGATTGCTTAAGTGCACACTTAATTGTGTCGATTGCATGCTCTCAACCAAACTAAAATTAACAATGATAACATACATTTTAATACATTATTTAAACTAATTCACCAAATAAAATCCTCTTTCTAAATATGCAAACAATATTTATATAAATAAAATAAAGAAATATCAACACACACAAATATATATATATAGATTTATTATTAACAGAGGCAGCCATGGGGAAAACAACTTGATAGTAGCCTCGTGTTTCAAACATAAATCAGAAAATATGATCTGGGTATTTGCGATTTTTGGAGAGAGATAAGAAAACATTAAGACGCAGAAACCGTCTAAATTTTGTGTCAACCCAGTTTGTAGAAATAGAGTTATAGATGACGCAACCATACCATTTTACTATGGAAAGATTTACCTAAATTTTCTACAGAATATGTATTTATCAAAAACACAAAAAATTATAATTTTCCAGCTAATTAAATTGATTGAGAACTAACAAAAATAAATAAATTTTCTTCTTCAGAATAATCTTTCCAAAATTAGTTTGGTTTTCACAAAAAAGTTTTATACAGAAAGAGAGTTACAGATTGTCAGATATTTCAATTCCACAAATTACCCAGAGAGTTTCAATTTCCTCAAATTTATAAAAAGAATTTCAATTTCAATCAAGTATTATAGGTTTCTTCATGATAAAGTTTATCAAAATTACTACAGATAGATTTAAACACAAATCTCTGAAGATTACGAAAATCTCTTTTCTTTAAATTTACACACAGGTTTTCAAAAAATAAAACTAAATTCTTAAACCATAGATTGATTTCTTCTGAGTTATTTCACAACTTTTCAACAATAAGGAAGCCTTACAAAAATTTGAAACAATTTAAAGCTTCTACAAACAAAACACAAAAAACTTCTTGCACAAACAATCTTTCAATTTTCAATTAACAATTTAAGCAAAGCTTCTACAAAACTAACTTTTGTGTAGACAATCTTTCACAAACAATAAAATAAATAATATAAATTGAAAAAACCTGTTTTCCTGAAGCTTGAAGAAGATGAAGATTGAAGCAGAGGCTCTCCTTCAAAGATCAATTCCAATGCTTCTCCCAAAGTCACCACTTCCAAGAAGATGTAAAAATACAGAAACCCCTTTGAGTTTTCTCAAATTTTCAACAAAAAACTTCTTTCAAAAAAAATAATCTCTTCTTTCTCCAGAAATCCCCTGTGTAGAGAATTTTTTTTTTTTTTTTTTAATTAAATTCCTCCTCTCAAAAATAATATCTCAACTAAGAGTAAATCATGCATTCATCTTACACACATGTCACATTCAAAATATCTTCTCAACTATGAGATATTTTCTCCAAGCCTTTGCATGTTAAAAAAATTTATAATTTCAATTTAATTCCAAATACTAATTTAAACTCAAATACTAATTTAATTCCATATTGAAATTAATTAATTCTAATTGAAATTTACCATTAACAATTAAATTAAATTTCTCTTTTCTTTTAATTTTCTCAATAACATATTTAAATTTTAATTATTTAATAAATAAATTCAACCCATAGGATTAAATTTAATTAATTAAATAAATCAAATTTAATTAATCAACTTAAATAAAAATTTCTATCACAATGTACAATTTAAATTTAAATAAATATCAACAAAACTTAAAACATAAACTCTAAGTATTTATTTCCATAAACAAGAGCCCTTCAGAATTAAATAATATTAAAACAAACACCAAAGACAGAACAAATTCAATTGACGACACACTATGGCTAGGGTGTAGAACTGACACAGGTAACCTATCTACTATCTCTCAATCATCATACCGTTGGGTCGACATGCTCAAACCTCTGAAGCCAGGTGGAGTCGATGTCATGTACCTGCAAACCTGTATCCAAGGCATCAATAGCACATGCATATAAAATCATTATAAGATACACCATGAAGAGGAAATCACAGAATCATAGGGCACTCGCAAGCGAGTGATGCAATCATATCCCCTTCACCAATACAGTATCATCAAATTGACACTTCCATCTTAATAACATCCATAAGCAATAATCATGTCATAATAAACCAACATTATTTTAATCAACGCATGACAAGTATAACATCAAGGAAAGTACATCTCATAACACATAGTTTGTATCGTTCAATAAGCAATGATGAAATAACAAAACATCTTAATCTAACATAAGAGTAAAACAGAGGGGTGTTACAATTACATATAAGATATTTAATACTCATCATTAATATATAATATATGATTTAAATTATTTAAATAATATATATTTAAACTATTATTTTTTAATTATTAGATATTATTAATTAATGATTAATATGTCCACCATATTATATATAATAAACTTATTAAATGATTGCTTACTATAATAGATGGCCAATGGTGACTTCTCCCACTTAAGTAGTGGGAGTTTAAATATTATATATCATTCCCCAATTTTCATTCCCCTTGGTTGACCATCAACATCACAATCAAGAGCATCATATATCATTTAAATAAATTATTAAATAATATTAAATAAATTATATATTATGATAATTATTAAAAATAATAGTTCAAATATATTAAATATAATTTAAATAATATATTATATATTAATGATAATTATTAAATATATTTAATGTTATATGATAATAGTAATTAATAATTCTTATTAATATTCAATATATTTATATATAATTATATGAATATATTATAATTAATATAATTTAAATTATGTATTTAATATACTATTTAAATAATATTAAATATAGTTTAAATAATATATTATATTAATGATAATTACTAAATATATAATATTTTGCATCATGTGATATATTTAATATTTAATATTAATATTAAATATCATACATATTATCATATAATAATAGTTAATAATATTTAATAATTAAAAATTAATAATAAATATATTGATAATTATTATATATTAATAATATGATATACTTTTTATCATTATCAATTAATTTAATCAAAGTATATTGAATATATAATATTAAATATAGTCTAAATAATATATTATACTTTATTGTTCAATATTAAACATATAATACATTTAAAACATATTTAACACTAATATTAAATATATTATATATTAATGATAATTACCTAATATATAATACATTTAATCATATAAAATGTTTAACATTAATAATATATATGAGATATTATTAAATATGTTAAATATATCATATAATAATAATAATTAATAATGATTAGTTATTAGCAAATATTATATATTATTAAATCATGTAATTGTTTATCATTAATAATTAATGTTATTTAAGTTATATTTAATCTATAATATATTATCATTAATTAAATGATTATAATATATTATATAGTATTAAATATAATTTAAATATTTTTTAAGTTTAAGTTTATTTAAATAATTTTTTAAGTTCAAAGTAACTTTGGCTTAGGAAGACAAAAAAAGAATAAAGTTAAAATATTTAATTGTTACTAGGGAGAGAGAGGAATGAAGTGTAATGAAAAATAAAATAAAAAGGGAATGAGGCCAATCCAAGAATCATGGACAAAGTCAAGTTGGTAGAGTGTGTTGGTTAAGCCTAGTCATTTTCCCTTACCCACATCTGGAGGTGAGAGAATTGGACTTTCACATTCCATATTTTATTAATGAAGGCTTTATCTTTCCAATCTTGCACTTTCAAGGATAAGTGTATGTTAAGAATATCAATCATGGGTGCATGCAATAATTTTTTGTGGAGCCTACTAGCTAATTCAAGATAACTTGCTTTGAATCTCATCTCATATCGCTTCCACTTTCATCCTTTCAAGTCTATTTTTTCTAGCTATTTGTATGCATTGTGGGCTTCATTTGCATGTCCTAGCTCCTTCCATCTCTAGATCCATCAGATCTTAAGGAAGGGTATCTCTTATGCACAACACCTTCACCCATCAAATAGTTCTATAAAAAAAGCGGTCCTTTCCTCTAGAACCCTCAACTGCTTATAAATGGTTTTGGAACTTGACTGGTGAGACCACTTTTAGTGCTAAGGATGAAATTTAGAGCTGTATTCTAATGATTTTTTATGCTTTAGGTGTTATTATTTAAAAATTATCTTTCCTAGTCTACATGTGAATTTTTTTGCATAGGGGGCCACTTTCTTATGACCCAATTGTCAGAGTATCTTTTTTCCCACTCTAGGCGAAAGGGAGGTTGTTGTCATCCTAGAATGTCCACATCTTCTTCAGTGATATTTGTACACATCCTTCTTAAAAATATGTTTTGGTCTCTATCAAACCCTAATACTTCAGGAAAACTCCTTCTACACTCCATGTCCCTCATTTTTTATAGCATCTTAATGTCAAGAACTTAAAAAATCTGTTTTGAGTAATAGAGTTTAAAAAACTCAATTTCTAGGCTATAAAGGTCATATTTGACCCTAAAAAATATTAGAATGGCTTGTAATTTATTTCCTAGTTGTGAATACATACATCTCTTTGAGTTTTGTAGTTAAAGAAAGGGGTCTCAATCAATTTTCTAAATCAAAATTTATGGCCTCTAAAAGTTGGTCCTCTTACATGAGAAATATAAGAACATATATGACACATAAGAGAGTCACAAAAGGGAGTTATACTAGTTTACCAGATTATGACACATAATAATGTATCTTTGGATGGAGACAATGGATGACCCAAGCTGGTGAGTGGATTATGACAAGCTTATGGAAAGGTGGAAGGAATATTTTATTTTTACCCAATGGACTCATCTTGGGAATTGGGCATTGGGTTTTTAACTAAGGATTTAGGTGACAAATTTTAGTTGGTTTTAGCTCATGGTTTCCTAATTACACTTTGATGGTTTCACATGTTTCATCTCTAATTTATTGAGTGCTTGAGATGAAGGTTTTTCTGCAAGAATTTATTCAAATCTCTTGTTAGTGATACTCATGTAAAGTTTAGACTATAAAAGTGTATAATACCCATTTATTACTAAATAATACATTGAGTTTCTTTGGAGTGGGAGTTTTTTTTTGTCTTGAATTTCCACACATAAATCATTATGTTATGGTATAATCATTTTATGTTTATTTCCTTGTAACTATATGGTTAATTTAATGTTTGCACATATTTCTTCTCATGAATTAGTGTAGGAGGCATATTCTCCACTTCTACTTCCTTTCATTTAGAATCAAAATTTATCATCTCATATTATAGGTGTTAGGGACAAGGTTTTTTGTACTAATCTTAGATTGAGTGGGAGCTTGCACAAAATATCTTGTTGTAGAAAAAGGATAAATAGATCAAGTGTATAAATAGAGAAGTTCTTGAAAGTACAAAATTTGAGTTTTGGAAGCTCAAGATGAAGAATATACTTGTGGATAGATATCTATGGGATACAATAACCATATCCAAACCTACTACTACATCACAATAATACTAAGACAAAATGTACAAGAAAGTGAAGGGCCTAATTAGGATCTATTAAAGCTAACTATGTATTATTAAATACACATAAAGAAGTCGTCATTACATCTATTTGGAAGAATTGGATGAGATTTATTAAGCTAGATACATAGTAAATAAAATTTTCTTGAGAAATAATTTGTATACCCTCAAGATATAGGATGGTGGTTCTCTAGATAAACACCTAAATTCTTTCAATATTACTATCCTCCATATGCACACCATCAAAACAAAGATGGAGTAGGAGGATGTTATAACCCTTACCCTTCAATGTGTATTGGGTTATGAGTAGTTGGCTTGTGGCAACATTAACTCTTAAATAAGTTGCATAACCATTATTATAATCATATAAATGTATTTAGGTCATCCTAGGAGTTATAATTAAGTATCTAAGTCTGCCTAGGTGGTATCTAATGCATAAGTATGGTATATATATAGGAGGTATAGGTTAGTTATTATCATCATGTTGAATATTTTGTTCTTATTGAAGAATATTGGAGGTGTCCCACTCAAAGTGGCATATTAATATCATTTATTTTAAGCGTGTTTCTTATTACATTCCTCTATTGTGTAATTTATTTAATAAAAAGTGGTATTAGAGCATGATCTTGGCATTGTGAAGACAAGTCACTTTTTTCAATTTTGGAGGTTATTTTATGAAATGCATATCTCCAAATTTTGGAAAATTTTGGTTTAATTTTTAAAAGGTTTTTGAAGCGCATATTGAAGAATCTATAGTACAAATTTTATAGGATTTGGAGAATATTTGAGAGATTTATTGCAAAACTAGGGTTTCTCCCAAATTATTTTGAGAAGCACATATCTCTTAGATCTAGGTGATTTTCTTCCTAATTTTAAAGGGTTCATCAAGAATGTATTCTATCATCTAAAGTCCAAATTTAGGATATATTAGAGTAGAATTATGTTATTTATTTCAAAAATAGGATTTCCAAAAAAATCGCTCTCAAGGTTGAAACTAGTTAATTTCGTGGAGATTTTTCTGGGAAAGTGAGATCTCAGCCTTAGTAAGTTACAATACAAATTTTATATTATTTGGATTTAATCTATGTTATTTATTTAAAAATTATTTTTATAGAATGTCTTCATAACAAGAATTAGCAAACTAATAAGAAAAAATTAAAAGGACAAGAACAAGAACAAGAAGTAGGGAAAAAAGAGAAAGAGAAAGACACAAAACAAGAAAAGGAGAAAGAGAAAGAGCAAGAGAAATAGAAAGAAAAATAACAAGAGAAAGAACAAGAATGGACAAGAGAAAGAAAAATAACAAGAGAGAGAGAACAAGAACAAGAAAAAGAACAAGTACAAGAAGCAGTAGAAGAAGAAGAAGTGGAGAAAGGAGATGAATAAGAAGAAAACGAAAGAGAATTTAAATAAGATGAAGATGGAGATTTTATGCATTGATGACAATGCTTTTGTAAAGAGGGAGGCAATATTATGACCCTTACCCTATAGTGTGTGCTGGGTTATGAGTAGTCATCTTGTGGCTACTTTAACTCTTAAATAAGTTACATAATCATTATTATAATCATATATAGGTATTTTTATCATCATAGGAGTTATACTTAAGTATCTAAGTAAGCCTAGGTGTTATCCAAGGCATAAGTATGTATAGATAGGAGGTATGGGTTAGTTACTATGATAATTTTGCGTAATGTGTTCTTATTGAATAATAATGGAGGTATCCCCCTCAAATTGGATTAGGATGTTTTTTTATTAGAGGTAAAGTAGGTTTTGAAGGGACCCTAAAACAATTAAAAAAAGAGAGTTGCTTCAAAAGATAAACACACAAATTAACAAACAACCAACAAGCAACATACCATAAGAAAAACAACTACCAAAACTGGAGGACCAAAAACAACAACTACAGATTCTTCATGATATTAGCAGCTTCCATATCACTATCAATTATCTTTTGATGCACATCCATTACTTCAAAACTCTCTTTGGTAGGTACCCCAACTTTCAACTTAGTCTTATTGCGGGTAAGAGTATAGGGCCCCATTTCACTTACCTCTTTCATCAAAACACTAGGTGAACCTACATCAGCCTTCCCAATCGAAGCTTCCTTCATCCCCTGCATGTTCCCAACAACATCCTTACCAACCAAAGCTTCCTCCATCCACTACCTCACCTTTTCATTGAGGATATTCAAAACCTTTTCTTCATTCCTCATAGTATATTTGGTCACTTCCACAACCTTAGCCAATTTCAGATTAATTGGTTCCATATTCTCTTCCAAGGCCACAATCCTCTTTTCATAGCTCCATTAACCTTCACATTTTTCATGTTTAGTTCATGGAAATCCCATTTGAATAGCCTAAAAAGAGATATAGTTCCCTCCTTTGCCAAGCCTAGAACATTAGGCAGGTCCTCTCGGTTAAAATAGAACACATCCATTTCCTCTGCTTCAACCTCCTAGAAGTCACTGCTCGGGTTTTGAATATCAATCACCTCTTTCCCTTTATCCTCAGAAACTGGTGTCTGTAATTTGTGAAGAGAGCTCGCAATTTCATCAACAATAGTCCTTCCTCTATTCTACATCTTCATCCTCTGTTCAAGCATATCCATATTATCCTGCCCACCAACAACATTAAGAGGAGACTCGACACCAATTGAATCCTCCTGGAAAGGGCTACCAATCAACTTAGCCATCCTCTTTCTATTCCCACCCTTCATGCCCTTTTTTTCTCTTAGAGCCAGACACAGGGGGTGTTTCAATGTTTTCCATAGCAACAAATTTTGTCCCTTTCATCAGGGTAGAGGTTTCACCCTTCCGAAATTTGTTGGGTTTTTCACTAGCCACCTCATCACTGAAAGTCTTATACTCCATAGAAACAGAGGCATATTTACCTTTCTTACCACTCTTAACTAGAGCAAGAGGCTCTGAGTAGACTTCAACAAAATCCTCCAAGTCAGGTTCATAATCATCATATGCCTCTAACCTGATCTCATACTCCAAATCCAATTTATTTTTCTTCCCTTTAGAAACCTTCTCAATTTTTTTAGGAACCACATAAGACTTGGCATTATATGAAATGAGGAGAATCAAACCAACATGAAGCACAAGATTTTTAGGATTACGCTTGTGATCCTTAATCCCACTTTCCAAGGATGCCAACAAACATAAAAGAAAATAAGCTTTATTCTTATGTTTAAAGTGGTTTAGAAGGAAAAAATTATAACCAGAAAGGATAGAGAAATGACCTTCTAAATTTATATACCTCATGAGTTCTTCAGTGACATCTCCCCAAATAGCCTTGATAGAACTAAAGTATTAGTCACCATATTTAGCACTCTCTAACTTCTTTATTTCATCATCTTTAAAGAAGATCTACAGCATTGCATTAGACTCCTTCTTGTCTCTATACACTTTCTTTCCCTCAGTAGATAGGCCCATGATACTAGCAATAAGTTCTTCATTTTTCAAATTTACTTCCACCCAACTTCAGAACCCTGTTATGCCAGCCCTTAACAAACAACTACGCTGCCTTTGGAGCATTCTTGTGGATTCTCTCAATATATGATGCAATCCCACCCAACTGTAGTCATTCCCACTTTAGATTTGGATTTTAAGGTGTCACAGGAAAATGGCTTAGCCCTATTCCTTGCTCCACCCATGATCACACACAACAAAATCTAATAACTTGAGAAATTTTTTAAAAATGAGGAGAAGCTCAAGAACAAAGGTAAAGAATCTCCCACAATTTGTGTGATAATGGAAAGGTACCAAAAGGTAATTATTATCCTTAAAGGACGCCCCATATGGATGCAATTCAAATCATCAAAAAATAAAGCATGATCCAAGTCAAGATAACACCAAAAGTTAAAGTGCCATGTGAAAGCATGCCATTATGAAGCCAACACCCTCCTTATCATTTTTGGAGATCCTTATTAAGACAAGCAAGGGCCTCTATAGGAAAATATGTGATATATAAAATTCATCAAAGGAATTCAATATATCAATCGTATCCAAAATTAGGGATTCAACAATCCATGAGGGAGGAGTAGAACTCTTCAAATTATTAATAACATTTAACAAATCTCCCTCTAACCAAACCTTTTTGATAACCAAACCTTTTTGAAACCTTTAGATTGAGCAACCTTCAACCCATGATAAGCAGTTGATGCTTGGATTAGGATGTTTTCCCCTCAAAGTGTCATATTAATATCAAGTATTTTCAACATATTTCCTATTATACCCCTTATTTTGCAAGTTATTTCATAACAAAGGGTCATTGTATTAATTTTTTGTTTTATTTTCTAGACTCGTGGGATCACTTGGTGATGGAAATTTGGAGTACTACTTATAAATTCAAAATGGAGGAGGTGGTTACATCATTTCTATTGGAGGAGATGTTGAGAAAAAAAGAAACCAAGGAGGCCCTAGCTATTCATAGGATACTTAAAGAGAAAGAAAAGAAGAAAGACAATAAAAGAGACAATCATAAATCCAAATCTCATTGAAATATGAAGGATAAATATTGGAACTACACCAAACTTGGGTGTTTTATAAAAAAATTCAAGGAGAAAAAAATATGATCTAGATGATGAGTAAAATAATATCAACATGATGACATTGATACATTTGTCATGGCCTTACAGACATATGCATTAGAAGGTGCATGGTTAATAAACTCTAGAGCTTCCTTCCATAAGACCTCACACCAAGTTTGGTTAATAGAATATGATAGTGATAAGGTGTAACTTGGAGATGACTCACATAAATATTTTTGGCTATGAAAGAGCCTTGATATAATTCCATAATATATGTGTGAATGGGATCAATAGTGTACTACATATCTCTAGTTTGGTCCAAAACCTACTTGTATTTAGTAAGCTTAATAATGTGGGTGTGCAATTTGTTTTCTCTAGTGGAGGGTGTAATATGGTGTGAGGAGAAATGGTGCTTACTAAAGGTGTTTATATGGGCACTCTATTTTAGCTAGATGCATGCATGGTTCAATGTAATATTTTGTGTATTCCTATAAATGTGAAGAGATCTGTAGAATATACAACTTCACCATCAAATATAATATCAAAGAAGACTACTAATTTTACTTCTAATGGTTGTGCTTCCTAGGCAATAGTTATATTTGGAGAAGATAATTATGTGGCACTAGAGAAAAATCCATAGAGGTGAGAAGTGTCTAAGGACACTAAAAAATAAAAAACTTATAGAGGGTTTGAATTATTATGCTCTTGAGTTTGATTTATGCGAATGTTGCATATATGGAAAATAAAACTACATTTACTTTTATTCGAGTTCTCATAAATCTTCTAAGATGTTGGATCTAATTCATTATAATTTTCTTGGTCATGTTGATGTTCATTCAATTTAAAAATATATATTATTTATCTTTCATAGATGAATAATCTAGAAGAAAATGGGTATATTTCCTTATAACTAAATCTAAATTCTTCATTTAATTTAAAATTTGTAAGGCTCTAGTAGAAAATTAGACTAATAGGAAGATTAATTTTTTTAGAATTCATAATGGTGGTGACAATTTTTTAGCAAATTTGGATAGATTCTATGAGGGGAGTGGTACCTATAAAAACATGAGACAACTCCATATACCCCTTAGTAGAATGGATTTGGAGAGAGAATGATATGGACTTTGATAGAGAGGGTTGGGAGTATGCTTAATTGAGATCGCTTGGAATATAATTTTTAGGTAAAAAATATTGTTACATACTACCTAATTAACAAGTATCCTATATAAACTCTTATGGATAAGACTCTTATGGGGGCTTGGTTGGGAAAACAAATCCCTCATTATAACATCATGTTTTTGGTTGTGAGGATTATGTAGATGTGTCTAGGGTAAAGCAATAAAAATTGGAGAACAAGCCAATAAAGTGTATCTATATTGGCTATGGTGTTAGTGTGAAAGGGTACAATATTTGGGATTTTATGGTTAAAAGAGTTATGTACAAAAAAAATGTTATTTTCAAAGATATTAATCCTTCTCCTATAGTTTAGCAACAAAAAGAGGATAAGAAGAAGGATGTGGTTTAGCTAACTCCTAAGACTAAGAGATTTGAACCAAAAACTCATGAAGTAACTAAATATTTAGAGAACTCAAATAGTTTAGATATCTCTAAAGAGGAGGTAGAACCTCCACCTCAACCCTTGATAAGGTCCACTTGGCGTAAACAACACCCAAATAGGTATACTCCTCCTGATTGCATACGCATATTTTATTTTGTTACTAACATAAGTAAGCCTATAAATATGAATGAGACATTGGTTATGGATGATTTTGAGTCCTAGAAAGAAGCTATGGATGAGGAGATGGTTTCATTTTTTTAAAATCACACATGAGACTTAGCACCTTTCCTTAATGATAAAAAATAATTGGTTGTAAATAGATGTTTGAAAAGAAGATTAATTTTAATGGGAGTATTAAAAATTATAAGGCTAGACTAGTTGTAAAGGGATATTCCTAAGTTGAGGAATTAATTATGGTGATTTTTTTCTCCAATTTCCAACCTGGCATCCATTATGTTCTTATTATCTATTACAATAGCCTTTAATCTTGAGATTTAAAATAGCTAAATTCTTCATGGTAATTTAGAGAAAGAGATATAAATGATCTAATTATATAAATACATGTAAGTACGTAAAGATTCTTTGATTAGTAAGTTGAAAAATTATTGGTATGGTCTCAAACAATTTCCTAGGACGTGGTACCCAAATTTTGATTCCTTTATGTTGGGTTTGGGATTTCTAAGATCCAAATAAAATTATTGCATCTATTATAAGATGGATAGTGATTGTTCCTTGTTATTACATTATATGTTGATAATAATTTTTTTTGTAATAGTAAGGATGTGATTTATGACTTCCTCATCTTTCAATATAATTTTAGATGAATGAATCAGGGCTACCAGATATATATTTGACATAAAGATAAAAAAATATGGATAGAACGATGAAATTTGGTTGGGCCAGAGAAAGTATGAGAACTCAATGTTTGAGAGATTTTGCATGATAATTTAAAGAATATTGTGTGTCCCTATTTTTGTGGGAACTAAATCATCTATAGAGTAGTGCCTATTTTATCCAATAATATGGAGGGCATGACTCAATTACTTTATGCTAGTTCTATATTGATTTATGTTATGGAATATACTAGAGGAGACATTGCCCAAGCAATGTGAATATTGAGCTATTTTATGGCTAGTCTTGAATGAGATCATTGAGATGCAATTAAGAGGGTATTAAAATATTTTTGGGGCACCTCTTAGCACCCTATTTTTTTATCATGATGACTATATAGGAGACTAGAATCCAATAGATACTCATGAATTTATATATTTTTATTGGGTGAGAGATATCAATAATAGAAGATGTGATAGTGGATATGTTTTCATTTTATTTGGTGGTAGTATTAGCTGGATGAGTAAGAGAGAGGATAAGTTTTTTTGTCCACTACAAAATTTGAGTACATGGTAGCTACTCATACATGTAAATAAGCTATCTATATTAAGATATTGTGTTTAGATGTGGGGTTGATTTAGGGATCTATTATGGTTCTATGTGATAGTCAAGATTTCATATGTTTGACAAAGAACCCAAACTTTCATTTGATAATTAAACACTTTGATATTTATTACCATTTTTCTTACATCATGGAGGAATGGATGTTGATGTTGGAGAAATATTTAACACTTTTTAGAATGTTACAAATGCACTTATAAAGCTAATAAGCACAAATAAGTTCAAATGGTGTTATGATTTTATGGGCCTCTTGACCTCGACAATTTGTTGATAGTTTTGATACTTCCATTGCTCTTTGAAGGTGTTTGATAGGTGGTATAATGTTAATTAAAGGGTCTCAATATTGCATCCTAATTTTAAGAACATAAAGATATAATTTTAAGCTATAGAATAGAAAAACTCAAATTATGGCCTATAGAATTCATTTTTACCCTCAAAAAATGTCAAAATGGGACATGACTAGTTCCCTAATTACAAGGAAATAGATCTCTTTAATATCTACAATTTTAAAAAGGGCTCAATCCATTTCCAAAATCAAAATTTATGGCCTTTATAAGTTGGTCCTCCCACATCAAAAATAAAAGAACATCTATGTCACATAAGAGAGTTGAAAGAGGGAGATACTTTTTGACAAAATTATGATGCATGTTATGAAATTTCATAAGGAATATTTGACAAGATATAATGGATAAAAAACCGAGTGCCAAAGTTGGTGAGTGGATTATGACAATTTTATGTTAGGTAAAAGGAATATGCTATTTTAGTCTATAGATTAATCTTGGGAATTGGGCAATGGATTTTTAACGATAGATTTGGGAACCATGTTTTAGGTATTTTAAGCTCATGGTTTCCTAATTATAATTTGGTTTTTTGTGGAGACCTAAAATAGTTCACACTTGACTACAATCAACTTCATTCTATCCAAATCATTAATTAAATAAAGAAAAATATTTAATTAACTTTTTCTACCAACCCTCAACCATTTATTTCATCCTTAAACCTTTATTCCTTTTTTGGAGCTTACTCTTTTCCTTTTACCCCTAATACCCCAACAAGGCATCAAGATTCATCCTTTTCTGATACCCTAGTGAGGTATAAGACTTAATCACTTTTTAAACCCTAACAAGGTATTATAGTTCACCCTTTTCAATACCTTGGTGAGGTATCAAACTTCTTCCTTTTTTGATACCCTAACAAAATATCAAAATTATTTTATTAATACCTTAATAATAAACTTCTCCCATATTTGATACCCTAATATTGAACTTCTTTTCCTTATACCTCAATATCAAACTTCTCCCATCTCCAATACCTCGATATTAAACTTCTTATTTTCCCAATAATTGACAAGGTATTAGACCTTGATATTAAACTTCTTATTTTCCTAATAATCAATAAGGTATTAGACCTCTCATAGCTTTGATACCCTTATATCAAAGCTACCCTATGTTTATGATACATCAACAAGGTATCAAAGGTCATCTTATTGAAAACCTAACAAATCCATTAAGCCATTCTAACCCTTTGTCTTAAGCATGTGACCTCTCCCACACATGTGAGAGGACAATTTTCCTTCGTTGGTCCCTCTTCCCCATACACCCCCTCACATGTGTGAGAGGACTCATCCTCCACCATTAGATTTGGTCAAAACAATGCTAGCCCTTAGTTTTTCTCCAATAATCCCCTCCCCCAAGTGTATCAATCTAAGGATGGAACTTGGAAATCGCTCATCAACCCTAAAATCTCATGAATCCTCAACCATTAATCTTAAAATAAAATTTCAACCATTTGTCTCCCATATAATGAATCTAGAAATCCAACCCTCTTCATGCCAAGAAAAAAAGAGAACACTCTCCCTTGTAAATTTAAATTTTAGGTTTGAGAAGCATCCAATTCCACCATCAACACATCAACATAAAGAGAACATCAAGATGATCCTTGGGGGCCATTGAAGGTTTCTCAAGATTTTTGTGCACACATGCATTCTCTTCTTGCTCAAACACGAGTATGATGGAGAGCAAGGTATTAGATTCATTGCATTTCATTTTTTTCTTTGTTTTCCCTTTATTTTCTCTCATATACAATTTCATGTAGAGGTTCTCATATTTATTAGTTGGTTGAGATTGAGATTTTGATACTGAATTTTTATAGGTTATTTATGCCATCAAAATCAATTCAAATCTCTTATTGATGATACTTCTACAAAGGCTAACTCTACAAGTACATTGTAACCATTGATTATTGAATGCTACATTGAATTGATTTAGAGTGTGGGTTTTTTTCTATAAAAAGGGTTTTCCCCACATAAATCACTGTGTTATGATATATTTTTTATGTATTATTTCCTTGTAACTATATTATTAGTTTGTTTTGCACATACCTTTTCTCATAGATTAGTGTAAGAAGTGTGCTATACACCTATACTTCCTTTCAATATTTATTCTAAACCATGTCAAGTTGAACCAAAATTTGAAAGTCAAATTTCAAATCTTTTTTATTCTCACCTTTTTCACTAGCCATAATAAGCCTACTTGATACAAATCAACATGATTAACTAATTATTTGGTATCTAAAGGAATTAAATGTGTATTTTTTCACATCCAATTTTAGTCCAATCCCTACAAATTAAAGAGAAGAATCATTCTAAGACTTCACTTTGTAGCACTAAAAAGAGTTTAATCTACATCACATTCATCTAGGATACCTACATTCCTAAAAATTGTCGTCTTTAATCTTATCCATGAGCATAAAGTCAATTCAATCAAGGGGATCAACCTAGGATAACTTGGCCCTTGAAATTTTGACAATCTCCCAAACATATCTTTCAATATGATAATCATTATGCCAAACCAACCATTAGAGATAGAGATGAAACAAGCCACTTAAGTACATAGTTAGCCAATTCAAATCTATGTAGGTGATATTTGTGGCACAAGAAATAACCTATGATGTGCAAGATTGATCCACAAATTCTAAGAGTGACCTAATTCATATTTTTCCATTCTTATTCCAATGCATCTAAGAAGTGATTCAAATTTATGGTTCAAAATTTATGACCAAATATAGTAGACAACTATCTATTAAAAAACTAGAATCAGCTAAGTGATTTCCATTCTTCATAATTTTGTTACATTATCTATCTTATCTCTACATTGGGTTAATTGATTGTCTTATTCATAAAATAGATTTTTTTTACAAGATTCATTTTATTTATTTTAGTTCTGGTGAACTCCCATACTCTTATATGACCTAGTTTCTCCCTCATTGCATAATTTTCAAATCTAAAACTTTCTAATTGCTACACCTTTTTTTACATATCGTACATCCCATAGCCTTTCCCAACCATCATTTACCACGCACCATGTATTCATGTCCCTAAATTCAAATTTCCATTACAAACAGTCACATCAAATATCATTGTGGGCGATAATCAAAAATTTTGCACAAGTTAAGTTTCATTCCATAAGCATTCTACAGGTACATGCATTAACCTCTCATAATTAGCATAGAATAATACTTGATTTTACACATGTTTTAACATTAATTCATACATGTCTCATATCTAATTTGATTTTCCACTTCTTACAATTTAGCCCTCTGCCATAACTTGTACAATTAAGTAAGGACACTTAATATCTTTAGTTGGGAGAGGGGTACTCTTAATTTTATTGATTTTAAAAATAAACCTCTTTGCAGCCTAAAAACTCTCTATAACCTTTTTTACATTCTTTTCTCCTTTGTTTTTACACAAATAAAAGCTCAAAGGAGAAGATAAGGTTTAGAAGCGGCTCAATTGAGAAGGTATAGCATAGTAGAAGCAATGTAGTCAGTGTGTTAGACACAAATTCAATCCAAAAATTGAACCACAACATAGCATAATTAAGGGAATTATAGAACATCAACAGTATCATGGGTGGTGACATTATCCAAAGAGAACTAGTAGCACATGCCTAGTTGTTGAAGGAAAGGATGTTATTACCTATTTTTAGACAAGTTGGTTGGGTAGAGTACTTCTTGAAACTCACAAATTTCAATGAATTCATGACACAACAATTTTCTACCACACTAAAAAGTGATGTAGAGACTATAAGAGGTTTGAGGGTGGATGCTTTAGAATCTACCATTGTTGTGGTATCAGGATTTCCATGGGAAGGAGAAGAGTTTCTAGTGAAGAAAAATGCCATAGCTACTAGGAATGAATTCAAAGAACATGGAGAAAACATAAACTCATCATCTCAAGGTACAAAAAAATTATCCTTACCTCCAAATTTTATTTACATTTTTTTGAAAAGGATTGAGTTCTAAGTATAAAAGGAAGAGGAGTAACACAACATTATAAAATTTCTACTTAGTCACCTTGCTAATAAAAAGAAGTTCGAGAAATGAATTTCCACATGTTTTGTGAGAAATTTTCCTAAATTGAAACCATATCAACATCATCCTTGAAGAACCTATTGTTCCAAAAAGAGAAGAATAACTTGTTGTATCATATAGGGAAATGCCCTCTAGCTCCCCTGATACATCACCTACCCACAACATAGGAGAGCCAAGATCTTGCATGACACTCAACCTACAGCCTCTGAGAAACTCATTGTAGGAAATACCCAAGAAATCCCTTCCTTTGGAAAAACACCAAGAACCAGGAAAAGGAAAGTTCAATCTTCTTTTGCACCTACAAGAGGTCAGAAGAAATTCACATGGACTAGGAGGCAATCACGCCGCCTAAAGAGGAAAGGTGTTATGAGAGGGTCAGTTAAAAAATAGAAAAGGGGAGATGTTGTTATGGTTGAGACTAACTCAAAATCAGAGGGGAATTCCCCTGGTAATGAAAAATCACCTAATACACAGTCATGGAATTTTGAAAGCATATCTGAATCTGATTTAGATAATGCTTTTGTTGTAAGGAAAACAAGAAAAAGAATCCCAAAGAGCCTTGAATTATGGGGTAATGAGCATATAAGTGAAATGAATTGTAGTGCCTCTCATGTTACTAATACATTTATGATATTTTTTCGTGTGTGTTTTGATACTATTTGGTTACAGGTTACATTTTGATGTATACTTGATACATTGATAGACATTTGTTTCGTCATGTTGTTGGTTGGCAGACAATTTTGCTTCTTTTGCTATGATATGTGGACACGCGTGTTGGATATTTATGCTTATCTTGTTGTTACTGATTACTTTATGATGATGTTGTTTAGATTTTGATTACTATTTGTGATGTGGGTGAGAGGGGCGGTGTTACATCGCTTATCCATGAGCACCCTACCTCACTGCAATTCTCTTTCACGATGAGTTTGATTATGAGTTTATATGTATATGTATATGTTGTTTCGACATTTGGTGTTATGCAAGACTGCAGGTACTGAGCGCCAACTCCACCCACATTGTTGGGTTTAAGCGCACCCTACATACCCAATGGTTTTGATGTGGCTAGAGAGTTGATAAGAAAGTACCCCTATTTGAGTCCATTGTTTTTTCATTGTTTGTCAATGCCATCTATTTGTACCTCGTTCATTCTTGTGGATATCATTTTATTTCGAGTTATTTATTTCCATGGTTTTAATAATGATTGTTAAAGGTTTTGAATATGGCTATTTTGATATAGTTAAATAAATTGCTTCAGTTAAACGATATTCTTGAAGAGGGTAGTTAAATAATTAAATTGTATTTGTCACGAATGTCATTAATGCTTTTAGAAAATAAAATTTGCTAGATAATATAATTAATGTTATTTATTATAAGTGGAAATTAATTGCCTTAATAATATTACATATTTTAAATTATTTATGGGAATACCATCTAATTTAAATATATGTAAATTAATAAGTTTTTTTTTTATAAGATATTTAATTAAAACATTTGGAATTCTTATTATTGTGATTAACTATAACATTGAGTATTTAATTTAAAATTAATTGTAAATTTAAATGTTATGTGGTTTTAATTTTTTATGGAATTATTTTGGATAGTATTGATTGTCATAATGTTAATTATATTTTAGTATGTAAATTATATTGTTTAAATTGCTGAAGTGTTAGTTAGAAATGGAAATTGGGTGAAAATGCTTATTTGAAACCAATAAAAAAGAAATTACTTGCAAGTGGCTATTTTCATGTGGAGTAAATTTTGGAAATTGATTGCAACTTTTTTATTTTTACTTTTTCTGGATTTTATATCCATTTTGGTTGTTTTTCAAAAAAGTAGAGAGAGAGAGAGAGGAAAGTAATTTTCTCTGCAATTCATTTTTGAGTTTTTGGAAAAATTGTAACTCTGGTTTTTAAAATAATAATAATAAGAATAATAGTTTTGGCTCTGGAAATTTGGTTCTTCGAAATTGGATTCAGTAGTTGTGGATCTCGGAAATTATGGAAGAACGTAGCTGGCAGGAAGTGCTCGACATAGTAAATCATCTTTGATTATTTATCAGGTGAAGGACTTTGGGTAGCAACATAAAATTATTTTATTCTTTTTCTTTTATGTTAAAAGAGAAATGAAATTTTGAAATTGGATTATTTGCCTATCGAATTTTTTGTGCAAAGGATAATAATATCTCTGTGAACTTTGGTCTATCTCAAATTGTTGATATTGTGAACTAGTTTGTCCAATTTACTACTTAAATGTCATCTACAATCTTTATATTTCATCTACCTTTTTGTTCTAGTCCATCATTGTTTCATTTATTATTTTAGACTTATGAGTTTGGCTGGAAGAACGTCTGAAACACATTGCATTCTTGTATACTTGTCTTCACCCTGTATCTATTTCCTTCATTGGTATTTCTCAACCAATTTCATTGTAATTTCTTTTAATCATAGATCTTCCTTATTTTATTGTGTTGTTGCATTTTGCTTCTTGGCTCTTGTATTTTGGGGTGGTAACATGACGATAGGTTTTACCCACATTTCTTTTTGCTTACGGGCCATTTATTTCTTTGGAGGTGGTTGTGTTTTGACACCTTTAGCATCCCTCCATTCTTTCTTAGAATGGAGGCAAAGTTGTTGTGTGCAGCCATTAGAGGGATGCACCCTTATGTTTTCCATTGTCTCTTTATATATATATACATAGGGTTTGCAAATTTTCTTATTGCTCTATTTTTTTTTATGAACTCAGAGACGTTTCAATTGATATTTTTTGAGTTTTTAAATTATATATATATATATATATATATATATATATATATATATATATATATATATATATATATATATATATATATATATATATATATATATATATTTCAATTTTGTTATGGAGATAATGATTTATCAAATTTGTTGTTTAATGGTATTTTCCTATAGCTCCAACATAGTTAAAATTAATGATTTGTAATGACAGATATATATATATATATATGAATAATTAGATATATATTTGTAGTTATGTGATTGTGGTTTTTATTGTTGAAATTAATGAACATAAATATATTTTGATGAAACTCATATTTAGAGCTATATTGAATAAAATCCTTAATTATGAAATGATTGTGAAAATTTAGATTTAGGATTTATTCTGATTTGGTTAAAAGAAATAAGATGAGATAATTAATATTGTGTAAATTGAATTTTGATAATATACCCAAAAGATATATTTATTTTCATAGTTTAAGTTAAAATACTTAATTTCCATAATGTATTTGAGAGTTTGAATGAATTGTATAAATGGCGGTTTAGTTGTATTAACTGATTTTGAAATGATGGAATTATTATTTGACATGCAATATGTTTATTCATGTTAAGTTTTATATTGATTGGAAACATTAGTTTACTTTACATGTTCAATAGTGAGATAAATTTATTGTGTGTTTGATTATTTAAAATGGCATACCTAGCATGTACATAGGCAAGTAGTTGTTGTATTGTGTTAGTGTTTGAGTAGGGTATGCATCATTTGTTAAACTTTGTAATTATTTTATTTGGAATGATGTATCGTTTGAATGTGATTTGTTTCTAAATGAGAATATTTTTTGATGATCGATTTATTTAAGGAAGAGTTATATGTTGTTACGTATGGAATTTTGGTTTGGTTTCTTTTGTGATGAATTTGAGATTTTGGGGAATCATGTGTCATCTTCATCCTTGGGTAGATGTTTACTTACTTCCATAGGTTAGGGGAAATTGTGCATTTGTGCATTTTTTTGTTGTATTTATATATTTATCTTGAGAATATGTGCATGGCTGCTACCTCCTTGATTCATGGTTATTGATATGTTATGTATTCGCGAGATGGTCATGCCTCATGTGTTTTGTTTAATGAATGCCCTTTATGTTTTTGAGTGATGAGGTACACCCCTTTGCTTGATTTGGTTTTGGGTAACCATAGGGAGAGTGGCTCTTAATGGGGGCTGGTGCACAAAGAGGCTACCCGGATAACCCATGGAAGAGTTCCCTTAATAAGTGATAACCTAATTAAAGAATTAGTGGGTTGGGTTAGTTAAAATAATAAGACTAAACATGTGCCTCACCCATGTTGTTACTGCTCTCAAAGGCTAGGATGTGATGGGAAGACGTGGTTGGTAAGGTCACTGCCTTATCTCTGTGAAAGGTAAGTGACTCTACATGTGTCACCCTATGGGGCGGTGCCTTGAGATAGGTTGTCAAGTAAACCATAGATGGAGGTAGATCCTAGTGCTAGGTAGTCTAGTTAATCCATGTAAGGCCATGCGATGACACTCTACCATTGTTCTCATTTTTCTTCCCTTGCTTGTGTTGCCTTTGGGAGTATTGTTGTTGTCTATTTTTTATGTGATTTTGTATTGGGTGGTGTTAGTATTTTATGTTTGACCTTGTTGGATGTGAGTCCTTTCTTGTCAACTCCTTGCATGGGGGGGTGGGACTTCGGGTCCACAAGGTCGGGTGGAACGCGCTACAGACCCATGGGTTCCTAGGTGGTGATCGTAATGTGGAGGTAGATGTTGTGATCTCAGAGCTCTACACGAAGGAAGATTGTAACACATTATATATTCAATTCTTCATTGTTGTATCATTCTAGATTATGTTGTACACTTCCCATTATTATAAGGGAAGCATCTCTGTAATGTATTACTGGTTTCTTAATGCATTGTATTTGTGGAAATATGCTCCATAAATGTAATATTGAACTTGGAAGTTATATTGCAATAATATGATATTCAAGTATTTCTTCATCTATTTATTTATGTATGGGCGTATGTTATATTTATGTCATTTTATTTTACACAGTTCTATTGTTTATTTAATTTGGTTTTATTTAATGATGTTGATGTTTGGGTTCATTTTGAGTAGCGCACCATGTAACCCCATGGGACTAAGTTTATGTCATATGGATTATATTAATGTTGATTAATTATTTAATTATGGTTAATGTAATTATTGTTTCAAAAAATAATTGTTTTGTTTATTGTTAGTTGTTGTGTCCTATGGGGTTTTTGTGGAGGGGCATTACAACTTGGTATCAGATTCACTGGTTAACAACACTAGGTATTGTAGGTTAAGTGAGCCCATTATGTTAACCTTTTTGCATAATTTTGAACTTATGTACTCCCTCTTTTGTTGCGCAGAATCATGCCTAGGGTTCGGGGATGTGGTCATGGTCATGGTCGTGGTCGTGGTCATGGTCATGGTGTTGGCCATAATAACTCACCACCTCAAATCTCCCATGAATCTGAATAAGAGGAGCACCAGGGTTCCCAGAACAACCCTATAAGCAGAGGCCTGAACCCAGAGCAGTTGGATCAGGATGGTGAGTAGTTGCGACAATTGTTGGAAGAGGTTCTTGGTCATTGGGTCCTAGGTAGGAAGAGCAGCGGGTGATCAAAGAGAGAGCGATCATCGAGGAGGAATGAAATACCGGTAGATCAAAATGTTGTGGCTGCAGGTCATATGAGAGACCTCCTCAAGGCATGTCCTCCCGTATTTGATGGCTCTGGTGGAGGATTGGAGGCTGAAACTTGGCTTATTGATCTGGATCGATGCTTTGCTATGCATAGCTATGGCAACAATACTAGGGTAGGGTGCACCATCATGCACCTCAGAGGATTTGCATCCACATGGTGGTGACTGGAAGAGCAGAAATTGCACCTTAATATCGGTTCAGTGACTTGGGATTTGTTTTTGGAGTGGTTCAGGGATCATTTCTTATCTGATCACTGGAGGCAGCACCGTGCAAAAAAAATTCATTATTTAAGTCAGATGGCAATGTCTGTAGATAAATGCAAGTGTTGCTTTTATGAGCTTAAACAATACATTGAGATTGGTAATGATGAGGCTATGCTTGTACAAGATTTTGTCAGGGGTCTGAATGCCTAAATTAATGGAGGTTGTTGTAGAGAAAGCTCATCTTGTAGAGTAAAATTTGACCTTGGCATTAGGAGGCCACACAGGAGTTCATATTGGTAGTACGCCTGCTTCTAGTTTTGGTTCTCGAGGTGGGTCGTCTCAAGCTATAGGTCCTTCTAGGGGTCAATATGCACCCACTAAGGGTGGACATCAGCAGTAGCAACAACAATTCCAATCGAAGAATAATTCCTCTCATTCTCAGTAGGGCAATAGATTTTATTCAAGAAAAAACTATAATTGGCAGAGAACGCAACGTAACCATTTTGAGCAACCAACATAGTCTACACAGTTTGCACCCAACCAAGGTAGCTATCAGTAGTCTAATGATCCATCAGGTGTTAGAGGTTTTGGCTGTGGTATTGGTTGTTTCAATTACGGTCAACAAAGACATATTTCCAGACAGTGTCCATAAAGGAGCACTATAGGGTTTACTTAGAGGTCGGCAGCGTCAAAGCTGATGTTTTGAGACTCTAGCAGGTCGCATCGAGTTTTTTCTGAGATTGACAACTGCCAGGATGATCACCAAGGTATTATGGTGGAGGCATTAGGTGTGTTACAGGGCACTCATATTTCTATTCTTTTTGATGTTGGTGCGTCAGATTCCTTTATTTCCCCTTCAGTAGTTAAGCACTATAGTCTGGTGGTGGCAAAGCAAGGCGTTGAGTGACAAGTTGAATTGGCCTCTAGGACAAAGTTGTCAATGGAGTCTCTCATTTTGGGATGTTGGTTGGAGATTGGTTTGATTGTGACTTGAGTGGATCTTCAAATTCTTCCCCTAGGTTCTTAAGATGTCGTGTTGGGGATGGATTGGTTAAGTGCACACCGGGTGACAATTGACAGTCGTTGTAAGTCTATTCATTGTCTAGATAATTTTGGAGGAGAGGTTGAAATTCTTGGCATTCAGAAGCCTATCTCCTTGTGGATGATCTCTGCAATGTAGTTGAAGAATTGTTATTAACTATAGATACATAAAAATGACCTAGGCCTACAAGCTCTATTTTAGCACTTTCATCCTAGCATTATTATGACATGTAATTATGTCCTTGGTCCACATTCGACTATTAATTAAGTAATTCATTATTATTTAATTAATTCATGTCTATTGTATTCTTCATGATTATTAAACAAATAAATTTTATTTATTTATTCAATATGCCATTAATTGTCTATTGTCTTCTTACAATTAAATAAATTTATTAATTTATTTAATTACCTGTATTCATTTATTCTTCCTCATTATTAAATAAATGAATTTCATTTGTTTATTTAATATGTCACTAATTCTCATAATTAAATAAATTTATTAATTTGTTTAATTATCGGTCATAGTCCTCTAAATTAAATAATTATGTTTAATTATTTAATTACCTAATTTAACATTTCTCTCATTTTAAATAAATGAAATTATTTAAAATGATTTCGTTTTATTAACTATCACTTCATTTTAGTAAATAATCTAAAAAAGATTATCTATTATCACATAAAATCATTATTTTGAATTAATTTAATTCAAAATGGTAATCTTCTTCCAAAAATCAAGTAATTGAGCAAATTCTTGATTTTCCAAAAATCTACTTTTCAATTCAACTCTTATCTTCTTGATTTTTGAAAATCTTTATCTTTTTGACTAATTATCACATTTATTCTCGACCGTCGATTTGATTTTATCAAATGACATCTTGACCACTCATTTAACAATCTTTCCCTAACCCTAATTAGGGATTGTCACATGAAATCTCGTCCACTGATTTTAGGCTTTGTCAGCTTTCAATCTCGTTCATTCATCCAAAATTGCATTTTCTATAAAATGTCAATTTTTCTCACAATTCAAGACCACTTCATGATTATAAGACCACTTCATGATTATAGGACCACTTCATTAATATAGACATTTTATGTTTAGAATTTATTTTGCATTTATCTTATTTAATTATTTTATCATAGGCATAGTCATTTGTCACAGTCTTTTGTCATTCAAATCCTTCAAAACTTGCATAGGACATGGTCACAATTGTTTGCTCACACATACAAATCTGAGGGCAACAATCATATGTTGCAAGCTACGAGGTGCTACGAAAGTGAATCATGGAAGCTTTGATAGATATCTGGTATAATCATTTATTATTTGATTTCTTTGTATTCCATAGTTTCTTTGGGTTTTTATTTAATCTAATCCACTAAATCCATTACCTGAAAAATAACCCATTGATACATTGGTGAACCTAATTTTAATTTTTTTTAGTTTTCGTACGGTTTTCTATTTTTCTAAAAAAAATTGCAGGTATAGGTACGAAAAACCACAATTGATTGAAGAAACAATGTATCTATTCTAGTGAACCGCATCTGATACATCCCGCGACACATCCAAAAACACGAACCGCATCCGTGACATTCTGCACCACATCTGACTGTCAACATTCTGCACCACATATGACTATCAACATTTTGCACCACATCCGACTGTCAACATTGCACTGCATTTGACAACCAACATCACACCGCATCTGACTGCCAACATCGAACCGCATCCACCCATCAAACTCACAATGCATCTGTGGGTTCAAAAGTCACATCTGCCTGGTAATATGATTTTTTGTTTTTTTCATTAAATTTTGTACTTTCACGTTTTGATTTGTCATTTTTATCTTGTTTTATTTTTGCTAATGTTTTGTTTGCAACTGTGTATGGGGGGATGACTTAGTTTTTGCAAGACAAAGCGTAGAAGAACAAAGAGAAAACCAAAAACAAACTTGTTTTCTGCAAGATGAAAGTCGAAGACACAAAGGAAACTACTAATCATTTGCATGTAGGACCTTATGAAGACATTGATTTTTTTAGTTTATTTTAAAAAAGCTTTCTATTTGGTAGTTAAAAAATTGTCATTTGGGTATAAAAATTAACCAGTATTTTTCATGTCTATTCATGTTAGTTTAGAACCCCACGATTCGGTATATCAAAGTGTCCTCTCCTCTTGCATATTCGTGTGATCTTGGGTGTAAGATAAATGATTGCTAGCTTTAGAACTTAAGCCTGTCTTGGTGGAAAAAAGTACTCACCCCAAGATGACTCAGACTGGTAACACGCTAAAGCCAAGCGACTTCCAGCCAATATATAAAAGTGGAATTTTGTGGGAAACCCCATAAATCACACTCACTATTTCAATGAGAAGGGAATAAATGGTCTCTCGTCATACTAGATGGAGCCCCATGAACGGAATGCCTTTACTAAAAGCCATGTTTTAGTTTTGCCAAAATCCTTTCTATTTGCTGGTGCAACAGGTTCGGACCTGTGAAGTTGTCTTACATATTTACAATTTAGGTGTGGAGATGAGATGTATTCCATGGGAGTTTCATGGGTACAGTATTTTGGCTGCCTCATATAAGTGAGTGTTGTCGAGGGGAGCCAGTGGGGTCAAGCTACTAGTCATCCGCCTTGAATATGCATAATTGGATTTATCCAAGTAAGAACTCAGTAAATATTGTCCAACACAACCTAGGGTGTAATTATTCTCTGATTTTAACAAATCCATCACTACAAACTGAAAACACATTGAATTTTGTGCTTGTTTTTTGTTGTATTTGTCAAATAAATTGATCATCAAACTGATTCAATTGTAACATCTTCATCAGAGAACCACAATTGACAACTTGAGTCACATCTACAATAAATTAAACCGCATCTATCTAAAAACCGTATTCACCTGTCTTGAAACGCATTTTCCTTATGTCTGAAGTTGCATCTGAAATACTGAAACACATTTGCCTTCTATAAAGCCGCATCTGAAATACTGAAACACATTTGCATTCTGTAAAGCCACATCTGAAATACTAAAACACATTTTCCTTTTGTAAACCACATCTAAAATACTGAAACACATTTTCCTTCTGTAAAGCCTCATCTGCAATACTAAACTGCATTTGACATCTAAAAAGTCGCATTTGCAAAACTGCACCGCATTTGACATTTACAGCACAGCAATGCATTTGATTCCTATAGCGACACAATCGCCTGACAGAAAACCAAACACTATCCTGGACCAGAATCTAAGTCCAGACATCTTAGCCTACTGTCAAATATATTTTTCAAAAAGTCTCTGTCAGAAACTAGAATTGAAATTGCTCAAAACATCCATCATTTATATTCATTAGCTTGCATTTTAACCATAGTTTTAAAATTTACAGATTTTAGTTGCATTCCCTAGGCATCATAATCATCATTTTTAGCATAAATTTTTCCTTAGGTTTCATCTTGGAAAACTTTGGATTAGGCCAAATCTACACACTTTGCAAAAACTATTGTTTTCAACACTAGGTTATCTTGGGACTTGGTCATTATTCCTCTTTTCGGTCATTGTCCTTTTTGTGAGAACCTCCAACTCAATAGTCTAGTTAGGCAGCCTCACTCATCATTTCGACCTTGTCATTTTGTCCCTTTAGCAAGCCCCTTTTGATAACCAAAATTAAGACATAATTCAAGCTTAGAATGGTTATGCAAACCTTTATCCAAATATTGTCCAAACTTACTCATCATTTTAAACTTAGACTTTGCATTGTCCACCTCTAGTCCTCATTTTGAACCTAGACTTTGCATTAATCATCTTAGTCCTTTTTCAACATTATCATCTCAGTCCTCATTTGGCACTTTGGCCTTTGACAACCTTGTCATATTGCATCAATATTTTCCTTAGACAAATGTCATCAGAAGTCTTGCATTCACATCCTTTATCAAAAATCCAAAAACATAAGTCTTGCATTAGCATCCTTTATCAAAAATCCAAAAACATAGTATTGCATTGCCATCCTTTATCCAAAAATACAAAAACATTGGCTAGTGTCATCCTTGAATTTAGTTGTCATTTTCATCACTCTCATTTGAGCAATTACCTTTAATGGTGGAAACTAGACTCTAAAGAAAGAAAAGACAAATGGAAAACTTTGGACAAGATTCTCATTCCAATGTCACCAATCATACTTACGACCCAAATTGGACTTTTGACGACCCATTTAGCACCACAACTACTCAATCGCTTATGACCATAGCATCCTCATCAAACAATGCTTTTGAATCATTCTTACATAAGGATGAATATGGAAAAATACTTGAGGAAAACCTAGAGGAAGCAACACAAGATCTGGAGGCGTCCTACTTCGTAGAACAAATGGTCTTATATGAAAGAGATAGATATTTAGCCATACTTTTAAGTCAAGGAGCTAAATTACCTCGTGGGTTTGACATTAATACTTTGAGATCACCATCTTCTGACCCTAATGTCACCAATATGAATAACATGTCCAATAGTGGTCAACCTCCAAACAACACAAACAATACCTTTCTTGATGCTACCGCACAAACTATCACAACAACCATGAGTGCTACCTCCAACATTCCAAACAATTCCAATTCAATCAATGCTACATCCATTGGAGGAACACAATCCATCACATTTCCTACGCTATGCACAACATCGTCACAATTGGTTGGAGCCACCTTTGGGTCCTCTGCAATGTGGGAAATTTATGCCAATCCTTTATTTACCACTTTGGTAAATGCCTTGGGGGAAACATCAAGCCATACAAATCCTCCATTCATGACTACATCTAGTACCATGAGTGCATCCTCATCATATCCTCTCATTGGTACCTCACTAAATCCTTTGGGCAGAGGTAAATGACATCTCGTTATTCAAGGACCACAACCAAATGTTAACACATCAACACAGTTTAATACCAACCCCTCGCAAGGACAAAACATGAATATCCCTCCGGGACAGTCCCAACAACCCTGACAAGGCAATTAAAACACACAACCTATGGCATCTATCGGACACTAAAATATTCTTGGTCACCATATTCCCCAAACATTGACCCAAATGGTTGGGGGACACATTCCAACCTATTCATCCCATATTCATACCCATCAACACGTCCCCAATCCAAACTCTCAGTACCAACACACAAACCAAAACACATCATACATGTCACAAACAACATATCCCTAAGAAACACACCAACATCCACTCACAACAAATGGGGACCCAGGGTGTACCAATCAATCCTATGTATGGGGCCACAAATGACCCTACAATCGATGCCTTGCAAGCTAGGCTAATGGGTCTACAGAAGACTATAGAAAACATACAAATATTCGGCAAGAAATTAGAGGTTTCATATGATTTATCTGTATATCCCTTTGACATAAACATATACATGCCACCATTTTCTCTAGGATATGTGTTGCCTAATTTTACCGAATACAGAGGAAAGAAAAACCTTATCAAACATGTCCGAGAATTTGTGACCAACTATATGGACGTCGCCTATGAACAAACATACTTGATGAGACTCTTTTCTAAAAGTCTTGTAGGTCTCACCCTTGAATGGTTCCCCACTCAAAAGGATATCCAAACATGGGATGAACTTAAACACAAATTCATAAAAAATTACGTGTACAACATTGACATGGAAACCTCTATTACTAGCTTATGCAATCTCATGCAAGAGGACGCTGGTGAAACGCTCATCCCATTCTTCCAAAAATGGAGAAGTCTAGCTAGTCATTGTCACATTGACATACCGAAAAAGGAAAAGGTTGACATGTGCATACAAACACTTCTAGGTCCACTAAAATATGTAGTGCAAGTGCATTGTTGCACAAATTTCATGGACCTAGTTGAAAAAGGTGTCCAGATTGAGAAAGCCCTTATTGCAAAGGGAGAGCTAAAATACGGTCCTAAAAACATAAATGCAAATCCTCCCATTGACAAAAATAAGTACTGGGTCAAGAAAAAACACATCACCAATGACGGTGTGGTCAATGCCAAAACTGTTAATACAATAGGTCATGTACTCACCATCAAAGGAGTTCAAAATTACAAAACACTTGTGACCACATCCACACCAACTGCCAATGCTATTCAAAATAATCCCGCTCAATTTAGTGAAAGGCAGCCATGTCAACCATGACAATTTAAAAAATGCACATACACTGCCTTGGGCAAGCCTATCAAAATTGTCTTATAGAAACTTATCCAAAATGGTGTCATCACTTTGGAAGACCCTAAACCATATGACCCTAGTCAGTTCAAGCCATCATGGTGGGATGATATTTCATTTTGTGATTACCACCGTGTCAAAGGACACAAAACTCCTTCTTGTCGTCAGTTACGAAATCTTGTGCAAGACATTATTGAAAACCTCACCATTGAGATAGGAGGTCAACCATTTGCATCTAATTCAGTTCATACAATCACAAGAATCCACTGCAGGATCATGGTTCTGGTAATCCCTCCTTATCTGGCATGAAGAATAACAATAACCAAGCCAATCATGTTTGTCATGCCTACAATTATTTTGGTGGCACCATCATTAACCATCTTCATGCTACTGATGAAGATAAGTGTGTCAATACTATTACCATTAAAAAGGCCTCAGAATGCAATGTCACCATGTGTAAAGGCAAGGTCACTATCCCAGGTCCCTCTGCTTGTCAACTTAAAATTACCATACCTAGTCCGTCTGCCAAGCCGTCAAACCCTAAACCAAAGTTCAACCTTATTGAGCAATTGAATAAAAAACTTGCTCACATATCCATTCTTGAATTTCTTCGCATCTCACCTGCACATAAGGCCATCTTGGATAAAGTCCTACAAGATTCTTTCATCCCAAACAACATTGATGTCAATAATTTTGAAACCATGGTTAGCTATTTGACTTCACCTCACCACATTTCATTTTCTGACACTGACTATTCCTCACCTAAACTATCTCATAATGATGCCCTTCATATCAAGGTTTTTGTCCATAAATATAAGGTTAGATGAGTCTTAGTAGATGGCGGAGTAGGATTGAACATCTGCTCTTTAAAAATGGTTAAAGATCTTGGCTTCTCTTATGCATGTGTGGATGCTAATAAGAGCATTTTCATCAAGGCATATGATGATGAAGAGTGTGATTCTAAAGGCATCATTACAATTCAAATTCATGTGAGACCTGTTATTATCAATACAAAATGCCAGGTCTTTGATCGTGACATACATTACAATATCTTACTTGGTCACCCATGGATTCATGCCTTGAAGGCCATTCCTTCCACATACCACCAATGTCTAAAGTTCCCTTTTGATGGTATTGAAATTACTATCCTAGGAGATCCTGATCCATTCCAATACTATACCAATTTGAGAGCCACTGCTGAGCACCAAGTACCCATTAATCGGGAGGCCTCAAATTCCACCTCTTCCAAATATATTGACCCGTTTACACTCACCAAATCATCCATATCCATTCCGTCGACTTTCACCACACCATCCTCCTCAACCTTAATACCAAGTAATGATCTAAAGATCTAGGACCTTGGTTGTGGAGAATTCAAACTAAATATAGCTTATTGTATCACCACAATACCTAAGCCGCCTAAAGTCTATGGTAGATCGTGTTTTGCAGTCGAGCCTAAAACAACTTTCAATGTTCCACCAAAAACAATATTCACCCTATGGGGAGATTTGGGTAATGAAGTCATTATCAACATATCTAATTGGATCTACACAGAACCAAAAGGATAAAATCCACTACCAGTGCATCTCTATGGAAAAGGCTATGATGTATCCAAGACACTAGGTTTTGATGGTACAAGTAGCCTTGGAAAAGTCACCAATGGAAGGTGATAACCTATTATTATTTATGCATGACCATGGTACATGGGGCTAGGGTTTGACCAACTCGAAACTGATGATCGACATACCTATGAACTTTCAAGTGAGGATGTAATGGCTACAGAAAGTGTCAATACACACGAATACCCCCTTACCAAAATTGACTCTAATGAATGGGAATGGGGATCTGAAAAAAACCTTAGCAACTATGATATTGATGAACTATTCCTAGCACCTAGCTAATCCCCCTTTGAAGAAAGATTCTGACAAGAATACAACATTGATCCTATTGACCATCATTCTAAAGATAAGGAATGGGTAAGTATTCCTTGGGATCCATAAGAACATAAATTATCGTTGGAAACATCTGAATCATCATGCCCCATTCCCGAGCCCACTCAAGAACCTAACATGTATGAACCTACTATGCATGCCTCTGAGATGCCAGCCACTAGTCATGATGCTGATATTTTTATAACCTATTATGACTAAATTTAACTCATCTTAATCTGAATATGGTCCATCTATTGCATCCAACACAGAAGTTAAAATTGAAAAATTTTCCTTCACACTTAAGGCTTCAATTTTCACAATTTTTGTATCTTCCCCATCTTTTACCAGCACTAACGATGGGATTTCTCTTGTTTACCTGCAACTAATTGATTGGGACCAACAAGAGCCACCTATTATGGATATCTTCTAGAATGATGAGGCAATAGCAGAATTCATGGGACTCTAGGAAGGCATATCATGGGGTGATCACAAAGTTAGATTCTCTTTTGACCTAGATTGTGTAGCTTACTTCGGGGAGACTATGCAATCCTCCAGTCACAAAAGTACAAAGAATAAAATAAAAAAATAAATGTCTTTAGGTGAAAACCACAAGGTGCCTTCTAACAACAAAATAGTAAAAACAAATGACGTATCTGAAGGTGAAAACTTCTCTGAGGCACCTAAGGATGGAGGATTGGACTTTCTTCCCGTCACACGGGAAAAAATAGCTATTCTTATCAAAGACATAATGGAAGTTAACATAGCTATGCCAAAGAATCCTAAAATGGTTCTCTTGGCCGCATCATTTTCAGAGGAAGAACAACCTGAATTTCAACATTTTTTTACAGACAGGAATATTAACTTCGCATGGTTATATGTTGACATGTCAAGCCTTGATCCAAAATTGGTATTGCATCATCTTCCTCTAATCTTGGGAATCAAGCCAGTCAAGCAAAAATTATGGAAAATGCATCCATAGATTGCACTACTTGTTAAGGTTGAGTTAAAGAAGTTATTGGATGCTGGATTCATAAGATCAATAGACTATGCTGACTGGATATCCAACATTGTTCCTATCTCAAATCCAAATGAACAAATTCGTATCTGTACGAATTTCAGAGATTTAAATAAGCCTTGTCCAAAAGATGATTTCTCATTGTCGAACATAGACATGATTGTTGATCTCATCGTAGGGTACGAGATGGTGTCTCTCATGGATGGTTTCTCGTGCTATAACCAAATCCACATTGCAACTAAAGATCAGCACAAAACAACATTCACAAGCCCATGGGGAACGTACTGTTGGAATGTCATGCCTTTTAGCTTAAAGAATGCAGGCGCCACATACCAGAGAGCTATGGAAACAATATTTCATGACATGATGCATATCCTAATGGAGGATTATGTGGATGACCTTTTGGCCAAATCTTTGACTCAAAAAGACCATCTTAGGATCCTGGACATAATTTTTAGATGGCTAGAATATTACAAGGTTTATTTGAACCCAAAAAAATGTGTCTTTGGGGTCACTTCAGGAAAACTATTGGGCTACATAGTTTCAAAAAAAGGCATAGAAGTTGATCCTGCTAAAGTGAAATAAATTCTAGACATGCCACCACCAAAAGGAATCAAAGAGTTGAGAACACTTGAGGGCAAACTGCAGTCCATCTGATGCTTCATCGCACAGTTGGCAGACAAGTGTCGACCATTTCAATATCTATTATGTAAAATTATTCCCTTTGTATGGACAGAACAAATGCCACACAACCTTTGAACAAATTAAAGAATATCTATTGACACCACCAATCCTGATGTCACCCATTAAAGGCAAGCCATTGATCCTGTATGTCTCTGCAACTACAAATGCACTGGGGGCATTATTAGCACAAAATGACTATGAGGAAAAAGAAAAAGCCATATACTATATCAGTCGCACACTAATAGGATATGAATTGAACTATACAAACATTTAATGTGCATGTCTAGCAGTTGTCTTTGTAGCACATAAACTCATACATTACATGCTAAATCACCAAACACACCGGGTAGCTAAGATTGATCCATTAAAGTATCTTCTAAGACGTGCAACATTGACATGCTAGTTAGCAAAGTGGGTCATGATTTTAAGTGAATATGACATACAATATGTTGATCACAAGGAAATAAAAGGACAGGTAATAGTGGATCAACTTGCAAATGCACCCATCCAAGGCACTCATCCACTGATAATTGATTTTCCCGATGAATCTATCTTTCATGCAGAGCCTACGTCACCATGGAAACTGTATTTTGATGGGTCTCATACTGGTCATAACTCAGGGGTTAGTATCTTTTTCATCACACCACAAGGGAATTCCATTCCTAAGGCATTCTGGATCACCTTCCGTTGTACTAATAACATTGTAGAATACAAAGCATTGGTCACAGGACTCAAAATTGCAATTAAATGGAAAATTCAGACATTGCTAGTATTCGGGGATTCTTAGTTATTTATCAACCAAGTGAATGATGATTATGACATGAAAGATGAAAATTTTCTCCCTTACAAGCAAATGGTGGATAGCTTCATGACATATTTCAAAATGATTGCTTTTGAACAAATCCCAAGGACACAAAATAAGGCAGTCGATGCAATGGCTAATATTGGATCTCTCTTAGACATCCCCAAAAATGTGTCACAATTTGAGTTCTTAGTGGAACAACTGTTGATGCCTGCATATGGCATCCCAGAGTCAGAAATGGTTTGAAAAATTGTTGTTCCCAATTCGCCTTGTTACTAGGACATCTATGATTATCTTAAGTCCCAAACCCTACCACCCAACCTTTCCAATAACCAAAGAAATTCCTTTATCCGAAAAGCCGCTCGACACACCATTTTCTGTGACACCCTATACCGTCATAGCTTTGATAACACTCTTCTTTGTTGTCTTGACACTGATGAAGCCCAAAAAACTTTATGTGAAGTACATGAGGGTATATACGGATCTCATTCGAGTGGTCCAACTTTAGCTAGGAAAGTCACCTAACTTGGATACTATTGGCCGACACTAGAAAAATATGCTCTTCAGTTTGTCAAACATGTCAAAAATTACAAGTGCACAGTGACCTAATCCACACACCTACATAGGAGCTGAGACCAATCACTTCTCCATGGCCCTTTGCACAATGGGGACTCAATCTCGTGGGCAAGATCCATCCATCCTTCTCTAACGACCATAAATTCATAAACACCACCACTGAGTACTTTACTAAGTGGATTGAAGCCATCCCCTTCACTTACATCACCAGAAAGAAAATATCAACGCTTATCCTTAATTACATCATCTGTGGGTATGGTGTTTCACAGTCCATCATCACAAATAATGGGAATCCATTCAAAAATCAGGACATTCATGAACTCTATGAGTGATTCCACATCCAACATCACTTCTCCACCCCATATTATCCACAACGTAACGGTCAAGCTGAGGCATCAAATAAAATAATTATTCACATTCTTAAGAAGACCGTCAATGACACTGGTCGAGATTGGCATTTACAACTCAATCCTACCTTATGGGCCTACCGTACCAACATTCGTACACCCACTGGAGCCACTCCATTTTCCCTTGTCTATGGATCTGAGGCCATATTGCCCATCAAGGTTGAAATTCCTTCTCTTCGAGTCTCCTTGAAGGGAATGATCGATGATGAAGAGTACAGACAGTCTTTCCTACATGAGTTATAAATGTTACAAGAAAGACAAAAAAAATCCTTGAATCACTTACATGCATATCAAAATCATATTTGCCAGAGCTATAACAAAAGAGTGATAGTGAGAAAATTTGAAATTGGTGACTTGGTCCTCATGCAGAACCCAAGAAATCAGGCTGAGCATGAAAAACCTGGAAAGTTTGAAGCTAATTAGCTCAGTCCTTATATTATTACTATAGCATTCGGTTCTGGAGGTTATTAGTTGGCCACACCTAATGGAGAATAGTTGACAAAACCCATCAACAACCTACATTTGTGAAATTTTTACACATAGCATCAGAGAGCTTGGCTAAAACCCTAAAAATTTAAAAAAAATTTAAAAATAAAGAAAAAATCGTCCCTTGATGAAAACCTGGAAAATAGGTGTTGGTGACACCAAAAAAATTAAGATATGACAAAAAAAGTAAAAAGAAATACATTCGTCCAATAGTGAAAACCTGGCAAACAGGCACTTTGGATAAGTACCATGGTGAAAACCTGGCAAACAGGCGCCATGTGTAGTCGATTGTTGCTTCGCCATCTACTGTTACTCTAATCGACCCTTATCCACTTTCCATAATCACAACGGCCTAAAAAATTCATGACATTCGTCCTAAGTCCTATCAATTTCAGCCATGGTTAGCATCTGGTTGACATCACCCCTTGCATATCCTTGCCTTTTGTCCCATGTCTGCCTATGCCCATATTACTCGACCTGTCTGGGGGCAAGACCTTTATTGTTTAACTACAATGGGTGTTGCACATGATCTTGCATTCATAAGAAGTCCTGAAAAAATTCCTAAAAATTTGAAAATGTCCTGAGAAAACGCAAAAAACATCCAAATCAATGTCAAAATCACAAAAAAAAATTCAAAATCAATGGTTGTCTTGTCAATCCAATTAGTCACATCAGTCAATATTTTGTCCATGTCTGAACTACGTTGTCTCTACACATTTGCTATGTAGGCAAGATTCATCTTTGAATCCCCGAGACAGTAGGTCAGTCTTTCTAGGTTTGTCAAAATAAAATCACGATTCAAAATTTCATCCTTGGGACAACGTCATTGGTCATGTCAGACTACGAGGTCTCTGAGTGCACGACGTAGGCAAGGCCATCAATCGATGAGACCCTGAGGCCACACTAGGTCAGTCCACTAGGGTTCATGGCACAACATTTTCACACACGTAAAACTTTCTTCAAATCAAGCACATCTTCCATCAATCCCAAGCAATCAATCTATCAATAGTCTGTTTCATCAGCAATTTCGGTCAATTCAGCAATGACATGTAATCAAATTCTATCAAGCCAATTTACCTTGGCAAAATTTTGGGTTCTTCTTCAAGATGTGTCCTTCTGAAGAGAAACTCTCATCATTTCTTTATGCTTTTGGATGTGTCCTTCCTAAGCATTGTCCTCATCATCTGGCATTTTCATGGATTCTCCTAACTCTGAGAATTGATCTCCTAGATATCAACATCATTTAGGATGTGTCCTTCCTGAATTGATATCGCTCAACATTTGGCAACCTTGATATTAAAACACTTGACATTCAAACACACTTGGCAAACATTTGGCACTTTTCTTTTGATTTTTCATCATGTTACTAGTTTTTCAACAAGATCCCCACAACAGGATTTAGAGAAACAACGATGTCTCATGACGTTTGTCTTGTCTTTTGACACTCATGTTACTAGTTTTTCAGCGAGATCCCAACAACAAGATTTAGAGAAACAACAATGTCTCGTGACATTTGTCTTGTCTTTTTTATCATGTTACTAGTTTTTCAGTGAGATCCCGACAACATGATTTAGAGAAACAATGACATCTCATGACGTTTGTCTTGTCTTTTGACACTCATGTTACTAGTTTTTCAGCAATGTCCTGACTATGAGATTTAGAAAAACAATGACGTATCATGATAATGGCTTTATATTGTTCTTTTGGCAATCATGTTGCTAGTTTCTCAAGGATGTCCTGGAAACAAGATTTAGAGAAGCAATGATGTTTCATGGCTTGTCATTCTTATCTTTTTTTGCTTGCGGTTGGTTATGACAAAAAGACTGGGGAAATTTCACTCTTAGTATGAATCATGATCATCCTTGTCTATGACTGCTTGTCTTATGTGATGGTACGACCTTGCACACCTTGATTTAAGTCATATCATGGTGTTTTTTGGCCATTCCAATAATCTGCCCAATGATTATTAAGAGTAATAAGTATTAAAGTCCTATGGTAATGTGTTGAAGGATTTGGTGTAAGAACTAACATGCATCTCCTTTTTGTCTTGTCATCTCTCGCTCATCTCATATAGGCATTGCATCTATATCATCATCCATATCTTTTTCACTAACACTTTCTTGTCCTATCGTCTTCTAGTCTTCTCATCCATTTTCGAGAGCACACTCATATCCTCGGAACCCAACTGTCCTCTTGAGGGGGCATACCGCAACCCTCCTCATCATTCTTCCTCATCCTATTTTGCACTGGGGCATATTTTTGACTTATTTTCTTTGCCACAATGCGACGGGCTGCATTATGACAAAAAGGGGCAAATGTAGACACATAAAAATGACATAGGCCTACAAGCTCTATTTTACCACTTTCATACTAGCATAAGTATGACATGTAATTATGTCCTTGGTCCACATTCGACTATTAGTTAAGTAATTCATTATTATTTAATTAATTTGTGTCTATTGTATTCTTCATGATTATTAAACAAATAAATTTTATTTGTTTATTCAATACGTCATTAATTGTTTATTGTCTTCTTACAATTAAATTAATTTATTAATTTATTTAATTACCTATACTCATTTATTCTTTCTCATTATTAAATAAATGAATTTCATTTGTTTATTTAATATGTCACTAATTCTCATAATTAAATGAATTTATTAATTTATTTAATTATCGGTCATAATCCTCTAAATTAAATAATTATGTTTAATTATTTAATTACCTAATTTAACATTTCTCTCATTTTAAATAAATGAAATTATTTAAAATGATTTTGTTTTATTAACTCACTTCATTTTAGTAAATAATCTAAAAAAAGATTATTTATTGTCACATAAAATCATTATTTTGAATTAATTTAATTCAAAATGGTAATATTCTTCCAAAAATCAAGTAATTGAGCAAATTCTTGATTTTCCAAAAATCTACTTTTCAATTCAACTCTCATCTTCTTGATTTTCGAAAATCTTTATCTTTTTGACTAATTATCACATTTATTCTCAACCGCCGATTTGATTTTATCAAATGAAATCTTGATCACTCATTTAACAATCTTGCCCTAACCCTAATTAGGGATTGTCACATGAAATCTTGTCCACTAATTTTAGGCTTTTGTCAGCTTTTAATCTCGTTCGTTCATCCAAAATTGCATTTTTTATAAAATATCAATTTTTCTCACAATTCAAGACCACTTCATGATTATAGGACCACTTCATTAATATAGACATTTTATGTTTATAATTTACTTTGCATTTAGCTTATTTAATTATTTTCTCATAGGCATAGTCATTTTTCATAGTCTTTTGTCATTCAAATACTTCAAAACTTGCATAGGACATGGTCACAATCGTTTGCTCACACATACAAATCTAAGGGCAACAATCATATGCTACAAGCTAGGAACTGCTATGGAAGTGAATCATGGAAGCTTCGATGTATATCTGGTATAATCATTTATTATTTGCTTTCTTTGTATTCCATAGTTTCTTTGGGTTTTTCTTTAATCTAATCCACTAAATCCATCACCTGAAAAATAACGCATTGATGCACCGACAAGGGTGTCAGGTTTTTGCAGTCTCGATTAATGACCTGGATTTGGAGGAGAGTCGCGAAGTGACTTTAGATGATTATCCTCTCAAGAAGTTTTTTGATGTGTTTCTGAGCAAGATTCCAGGGATGCAACCTAAGCGTGACATCCACTTCAGTATTGATCTTGTTGTAGGAGCTAAGCCTATCTCTAAGCCTCCTTATAGGATGAAAACTCAAGAGCTTCAAGAGCTCCATTTGTAGTTGGAATAATTTCTTGCAAAAGGGTTTTTTCATCCTAGTGTTCCCCCTAGGGAGCACCAATCATTTTCATGAAAAAGAAGGATGGTTTGCTTTGTCTATGTATTGATTACAGACAGCTGAACAAGGTGACAGTGAAGAATCTCTATCCGTTGTTGAGAATTGATGATCTATTTGACTAGATCAAGGGAGAAAAGGTGTTCTCTAAAATTGACCTCAAGTTAGGATACCATCAGTTGCGGATTGTTGAGGAAGATGTTCACAAAACTGCATTTTGTACCCGATACGGACATTACGAATTCACTGTCATGTTGTTCGGGTTAATAAATGTACCCTTAGTTTTCATGAGCTTAATGAATGGTGTTTTATGGACCTACTTGGACTGATTTGTGCTTGTGTTCCTCGATGACATCCTAATCTACTCCAAAACTATGGAGGAGCATGACGAACATTTGAAACTGGTGTTGCAGTGTTTGAGGGATAACTAGTTGTTTACAAACTTGGAAAAGTGTGAGCTTTATAAGACATGAGTGAAATACTTAGGGTATGGTATTTCAGGAGAAGGTATCACCATGGATCCCTCAAAGATCCAATCTATCATAATTGGCCTACTCCCACAAATGTTCCAGAAATTTGCAGCTTTATGGGATTGGTAGGCTATTATCGGCGGCCTATTTAGGGGTTCTTAAAGGTCGCACATCCCATCACCTCTCTGCAGAGGAAAGGAAAGAAGTATGATTGGTCTAAAAATTATTAGTCATCTTTTCAAACTCTTAAAGAGAAGATGACCAATGCACCTATTCTTTTTGTACCTGATCCGACTCGGGACTTTGTGGTTTGCACAGATGTGTCCTTGGAAGGGTTAGGGGTTGTTTTATTACAAGAGGGATAGGTGATAGCATATGAGTCACATAAGCTCAAGGACCATGAGCTAAATTACACTACAAAAGACTTGGAGTTGGTCATCGTTGTTCATGCTCTGGTAAGTTGGAGGCATTTCTTGTTAGGGCATAGGTTTGAGTTGCACAGTGACCATCACAGCTTGCAATATATTTTCATGTAGCTGAATCTTAATGCTAGGAAGAGGAGATGGATGGAGTTCCTCTGCGAGTATGATTTTGAGGTAAAATAAATTCAGGACAAGGAGAATGTGGTGGTAGATTCTCTAATCCGTCGTCGACATTAGTTATCCTCTATGACTCTTGAGGTGGGCTTAAAGTGTCAAATTCTTGGATATCTTCCTTTGGACAGCTGGCTCCAAGAGGTGAAGTTGGAGATTGAGTCGGGTAGAGTGTTGGAGGGAAGATTTACCAGTTATACTCTTGAGTTCGATGGAATTTTGTGATATTCATGTCACATATATGTACTTTCCACTTAAGTTATTTGTACCCTAATTATGATCAAAGCACATCAGGCTCCCTATTTGGCTCATCCGGGAGTTAAAAAGATGTATGTAGATCTTCATCCATTGTATTTTGGGGCTGGGATGAAGAGAGATATAGAAGACCTTGTGGCAAGATGCCTAGAGTGTCAAAGGGTAAAAGTAGAGCACCATCACCCCATAGGTCTTCTCTAACCCAATCTCGTTCCTGAATGGAAATGGGATATTATATCCATAAACTTCATTGTTGGGTTTCCTTTGACTTCACATTGGCACGATGCTATCATGGTCACTGTTGACAGGTTGACCAAGGTGGCACATTTATCTCCCATTCGATCATCCTATACTGCATTGTTTGTGGCCAAAATTTTCATGGATGATATTGTGAGGTTGCATGGTATCCCTTGAAGAATCATTTCCCATAGAGATCCAATTTTCACTTTTTCTTTGTGGACATCATTGCAGCGTGCCTTAGGAACCTAGTTGAACTTTAGTTCTTCTTACCATCTAAAGACAGATGGACAAATCGAGAGGGTTAATCAGGTTCTCGAGGACATGCTCTATATGTACGTTATGGATCAACAATATCAATGGGAAGACTATTTGCACTTGATTGAGTTTTCTTACAATAATGGTTATGACAATTCAATCGGGATGCCACCATTCCAGGCATTGTATGGTCGCCCATGTTAGACCCCTTTAGTTGGGACCATCTTGAGGATAGGGTTCTTCTTGGGTCGGAGATGCTACATGATATAGAGTAGTAAGTCACTCACATTAGAGAACACTTGGTAGCAGCTCAGGATAGGAAGAAGAAGTATGTCAATGCTCATAGGTTTTATTATTAGTTTTCAATGGGTGATCGGGTGTTTCTTCAAGTGCGTCCATGAAATATCCCTATCCGTTATAGGAAAGGCTCCAAGTTGGCACCTCATTTTGTGGGTTTGTTTGAGGTTCTTGAGAGGATTGGGCTCATTGCTTACCATTTATCCTTGTCACCTAGCCTATCATGCATACTTGATGTGTTCCACATTTTTGTTCTTAGTCCTTATTTTGCTGATATATCTCATTTACTAGATTGGAATGCTTTACAGGTCAAGGATGGACAGCTCGCATTAGAGCCCATGGTAATTCTTCAGCACAGGAGGCATGTTCTTAGGGGTAGAGAAATTGATCAGGTGTGGGTCCAATGGGACCCTAATGATGAGTCTTCAGCAACATGGGAGGATGCATCCCGCATCCAAGAATCTTTTCATTATTTGTTTTCTGGCTTCCTGGAGTAAGCCTAGTTTTAGGGGAGAGGATGTAGTGCCTCTCGTGTTACAAATACATTTATAATACTGTTATATATCTATTTTGATACTGTTTGGTTACTAGTTGTGTTTTGATGCATACTTGATACTTTGATAGATATTTGTTTTGTCATGTTGTTGGTTGGTGGATAGTTCTACTTCTTTTTATATGATATGTGGACACGTGTGTTGGATATTTATGCTTATGTTGTTGTTACTAATTAATTTATGATGATGTTGTTTAGATTTTGATTATTGTTTGTGATTCGGGTGAGAGGGATGGTGTTGCATTGCTCATCTGTGAGCACCGTGCCTCACTGCAATTCTATTTCATGGTGAGTTTGATTATGATTTTATGTGTATATGTATATGTTGTTTCGAAATTTGGTGTTATGCAAGACTGCAGGTACCAGGCGTCGACTCCACCTGTATTGTCAGGTCTGAGTGTGCCCTACTACCTAATGGTTTTGATGTGGTTAGGGAGTTGATAAGAAAGTACCCCCATCTAAGTCTGATGTTTCGTCATTGTTTGTCAATGTCATCTATTTGTACCTTGTTCGTTCTTGTGGGTATCATTTTATTTCAAGTTATTTATTTCTATGGTTTTAGTAATGATTGTTAAAGGTTTTGAATATGGCTATTTTGATATCGTTAAATAAATTGCTCCAGTTAAACGATATTCTTGAAGAGGATAGTTAAATAATTAAATTGCTTTTGTCATGAATGTCATTAATTCTTTTAGAAAATAAAATTTTCTAGATAATATAATTAATGTTATCTATTTTAAGTGGACATTAATTGCCTTATTAATATTATATATTTTAAATTATTTATGGGAATACCATCTAATTTAAATATATGTAAATTAATAAGTTTTTTTTATAAGATATTTAATTAAAACATTTGGAATTATTATTATTGTGATTAACTATAACATTGAGTATTTAATTTAAAATTAATTGTAAATTTAAATGTTGTGTGGTTTTAATTATTTATGGAATTATTTTCGATAATATTGATTGTCATAATGTTAATTATATTTTAGTATGTAAATTATATTGTTTAAATTGTTGAAGAGTTAGTTAAAAATGGAAATTGGGTGAAAATGCTTATTTGAAATTGGGAAAAAAGAAATTACTTGCAACTAGCTATTTTCATGTGGAGTAAATTCTGGAAATTGATGGCAACTTTCTGATTTTTACTTTTTTTGGATTTTATATCCATTTTGGTGGTTTTTTGAAAAAGCAGAGAGAGAGAGGAAAGCAATTTTCTCTCTAATTCATTTTTGAGTTTCTGGAAAAAATTGTAACTCTGGTTTTTAAAATAATAATAATAAGAATAATAGTTTTGGCTCTGGAAATTTGGTTCTTCGAAATTGGATTCGATGGTTGTGGATCTCGAAAATTTTGGAAAAACGTAGCTGGCTGGAAGTGCTCGACATAGTAAATTGTCTTTGATTATTTATTAGGCGAAGGACACTAGGTAGCAACAGAAAATTCTTGTATTCTTTTTATTTTTTGTTAAAAGAGAAATAAAATTTTGAAATTGTATTATTTGCCTATCGAAATTTGTATGCAAAGGATAATAATATCGCTGTGAAATTTGGTCTATCTTGAATTGTTGATATTGTGAACCAATTTGTCTGATTTGTTTCTTAAATGTCGTCTACAAGCTTTATATTTTATCTACCTTTTTGTTCCAGTCCATCATCATTTCATTTATTATTTTAGACTTATGAGTTTGGCTAGAAAAATGTTTGAAACACATTGCATTCTTGTATACTTTTCTTCACCTTGGATCCGTTTCGTTCATTGGTATTTCTTAGCCAGTTTCATTGTAATTTATTTTAATCATAGATCTTCCTCATTTTATTTTGTTGTTGCCTTTCACTTTCTGGATCTTGTATTTTGGGGTGGTATTGTGATGTTGGGCTATACCCGAGTTTCTTTTTTCTTACGGGCCATTTATTTCTTTGGAGGTGGTTGTGTTTTGACGCCTTTGGCATCCCTCCATTCTTTCTTAGAATGGTGGCATAGTAGCATGGAGATGTTGTGTGCAACCATTACAGGTTGACGCCCTTATCTTTTCCATTGTCTCTTTATATATATATATACATAGGGTCTGCGAATTTTCTTATTGCTCTAGATTTTTTATGAACTCAAAGACTATTTTTTGAGTTTTTAAATTATGATTTATCAAATCTGTTGTTTAATGGTATTTTCCTATAGCTCTAGCATAGTTAAAATTAATGATTTATAATGACAGATATATATATAATTATATACATGTAATTATAAGTATATATATAATTATATATATTTTTAGTTGTGCGATTGTGGTTTTTATTGCTGAAATTAATGAACAAAAATATATTTTGATGAAATTCAGATTTAGAGCTATATTCAATAAAATTCTTAATTATGAAATGATTATGGAAATTTAGATTTAGGATTTATTCTGATTTGGTTAAAAGAAATAAGATGAGATAATTAATATTGTGTAAATTGAATTCTGATAATATACCCAAAATATATATGTTTTTTCATAGTTTAAGTTAAAATACTTAATTTCCATAATGGATTTGAGAGTTTGAATGAATTGTTTAAATGGTGGTTTAGTTGTATTAACTGATTTTAAAATGACGGAATTATTATTTGACATGCAATATGTTTATTCATGTTAAGTTTTATATTGATTGGAAACATTAGTTTACTTTAAACGTTCAATAGTGAGATAAATTTATTGTGTGTTTGATTATTTAAAATGCATACCTAGCATGTACATAGGCAAGTAGTTGTTGTACTGTGTTAGTGTTTTAGTAGCGTACTTATTGTTTGTTAAAAAATTTCATTATTTTATCTGGAATGATGTATCGTTTGAATGTGCTTTGTTTATAAATGAGAATATATGTTGATGATCAATTTGTTTAAGGAAGAGTTATATGTTGTTACGTATGGAATTTTGGTTTGGTTTTTTTTGTGATGACTTTGAGATTTTGGGGAATCATGTGTCATCTTCGTCCTTGGGTAGATGTTTACTTACTTCCAAAGGCTAGGGAAAATTGTGCATTTGCACATTTTTTTATTGTATTTATCTATTTATCTTGAGAATGTGTGCATGAGTGGTACCTCCTTGATTCATAGTTATTGATATGTTATGTATTCGTGAGATGGTCATGCCTCATGTGTTTTGTTTAGTGAATTCCCTTTATGTTTTTGAGTGATGAGGTACACCCCTTTGCTTGATTTTGGTTTTGGGTAACTGTAGGGAGAGTGCCTCTTCATGGGGGTTGACACACAAAGAGGCTGCCAGGATAACCCATGGAAGAGTTCCCTTAATTAGTGGGTTGGGTTAGTTAAAATCATAACAATACTAAACATGTGTCTCACCCGTGTCGTTAGTGCTCTCAAAGGCTAAGGATGGGATGGGAAGACATGGTTGGTAAGGTCACTGCCTTGTCTCTTTGAAAGGTAAGTGGCTTTTCATGAGTCACCCTATGGGGTGATGCCTTGAGATAGGTTATTAGGTGAACCATAGATGGAGGCAGCTCCTAGTGTTAGGTATTCTAGTTAATCCATGTAAGGGCATGTGATGACACTCTCCCACTATTCTCGTTTGTCTTCCCTTGCTTGTGTTGCCTCTAGGAGTATTGTTGTTGTCTATGTTTTATTTGGTTTTGTTTTGGTTGGTGTTAGTATTTTCTGTTTGACCTTGTTGGATGTGGGTCCTTTCTTGTCAACTCCTTTCATGGGGGGTGGGCCTTCAAGTCCACAAGGTCAGGTGGAACGTGCTATGCACCCATTGGGTTCCCAGATGGTGATTGTGATGCAGAGGCATATTTTTTGATCTTAGAGCTTCACATAGAGGAATATTGTACCACATTATGTATTCAATTCTTCATTGTTGTATCATTCTGGATTATTTTGTATATTTACCATTATTATAAGGGAAGCATCTTTGTAATGTATTACTGGTTTCTTAATGTGTTGTATCTATAGAAATATTCTCCACAAATGTAATATTGAACTTGGAAGTTATATTGTAATAATATGATATTCATGTATTTCTTCATCTATTTTATTTATGTGTGGACATATGTTATATTTATGTCATTTTATTTTACACGGTTCTATTGTATATTTAATTTGGTTTTGTTTAACAATATTGGTTGGGTTCGTTTCGAGTAGTGCACCATGTAACCCCATGGGACTAGGTTGATTTCATATGGATTATATTAATTTTGATTAATTATTTAATCATGGTTAATGTAATTGTTATTTTAAAAAAATTATTTTGTTTATTGCTAGTTGTTTTGTCCTATGGGGTTTGCATGGCAGAGCGTTACATGAATGTCAATTTTTGGAAAGAGATAAAGAATTTTTTACTTAGAAAATAGATTTTGGCAAGGAATCACAAGAGGCTATGTAAAGGATTAAGCAATTGGAAGGTTTATTGAAAACACACCGGCAAAGAAAATGTGAGAGGGACAAAAGAATTGAAGAGTTGGAGGAAAAATTATAAATTTGACCATGGGTCTAGGTTGGATGAATTGGAACATCTTGTTATCATAGAAGAAGGAAACAAGGAATCAGTACCCAAGGGTCCAATTCCTCCACTTTTTGTTCTCTCTAGACCATCTGTAGTGACCTTAGGTGTGGAATTATGGAAAAGAACCCAATAGTGCTTTGAGAAAAAGTAATGGGAAAAACAAAAACTAAATTAATGTCCAAACACACCATGATACTTGGTTGATCCCACATAAGTGGGTTAGAATTTCATTCACAAAGAAAAATTGCTTGGACACTCCAAAAAAAATGGGTTTTGGGGGTTCGCTCAAAGGGGGGTGTTTGACTAAACCCAAAAATGGGTTCGCTCAAACACCCCCCTTCAAGCAAACCCCTTTGATTATATGTTTGAGAGAACCCTAAAACGGTAGGATTTTATTAATTAAATAAAGGGGAGAATGGAAAAAAGGGGGTTCGCTTAAAAGGGGTATAGGGGGTTTGCTAGAACCCCCCTTTTTTTCTTTCTCCCCCTCCATGTGCAATTTTCTGCAAAATTTTAGCTTTCGAAGCTCAGGTTGAAGATGAAAATGGAATCAACTTCACAAAACCAACTGGAGGATTATAGTCCTCAAAACAAGCTATCCATCAAATGTAATTTGAATATATTTTGGTTTTATTACATTTTTTTTAGTTTAATTAAACATAGGTTTTTCACCGAAAATCAAGCTCTTAGTTCTGCACATGTGGAAAAATAGTAGATTATCATACAAAAAATTTGAAAAATATGTAGGTGCTAGGTATTTATATCCTTGATTTTTTTTTTGAATTTCGATACATACAAAAAAAAATTGTCTTATACAATCCACCTATGTCTAAATAATAATTGGTTTGAATTCAAAACTTAATGAAGAAAAAAATAGTCAATTACATGTTATGAAACCAAATGAATCTGTTAGATATCGTAGACACAAATCTAAATTCAAAAAAAATATATCCTTCATAGAAAAAAAAATTATGCGTTATACAGTGTACATCATAGTTCCTGTCAGGCTGTCTTCTATTTCTAATAGTTACTTGTTAGATTTGGACATTATGATACATTGCTCAATTTTGGACTCATTACTATGATGAAAGTTGATATTGTTTTATCATTGATGATTATGCTTATACCATGCTTAATAGATCAGTTTAATTGATAGAATGAGTTATTGTTTCTATGAGAATTACGTGATTATGGGATGTATATTCTTATCATGTTATCAATATTCAATTATTGTGAGTCGATGTATGTTGGTGAAGGGGTACAGTGTCGCATCTCTCACTTGCGAGTGTCTTGTGACACTGCAATTTTTCCTTCACGGTGTGTTTGGCTATTTGTTTGTGTACATGTTTGACCATGTGGTTTTTTGCATGTAGGTTGCAGGTACTAGGCATCAACTCCACCTGGATTTCCAGGTTTGAGCATGCCTTATACCCAATGGAGATAGTTGATTGGGAGATAGCATCGAGTTCCCCTATATTGAGCCATCATCCTTGATGAGGATGAGTGTTCGCTTATCATCCCATGTTATGTGGTCAGTTCATGTTGTTTTGTTGATATTGTTTTAATTTTTCCTTTCATTTCACTTGCAGTCTAGTATGACTTGACAGTATGTCCATTTGAGTTTTGTTCATGATTAGTGCTTCTGTTTGAGTATTACGTCAATATAAGGATTATTGAAATTAAAAGGTACTGTAATAATTAAAAATAAAATATTTTATGTAATTATGGTTTTGATAAAATAGAATGATATTAATATTTTATTTGAACTAAATAAATTAAAATAATGAAGTCATAAGGAAATATTAAAATAAATATATTAAATAATGATATTAGACAAATAAAATTTAAATGAAGGATTAAACTAATAAATAAATATTTACAAGTGAAATTATAGCATGTAATTAAATAAATATATTTTAATTAATTAAATTATTGAGTTGTGGTGGAAAACAATAGTGAAAATTATAAAATAAAATAATAAAACTAAAAGATTTGCATGCAGCAACTGATAGAAGAAAAGGGCTTTTTGTTATTCTAGAAAAAACTATTTTTTGTTTCTTTTTCGTGAATATTTTTTTGGTTCTTGAAATACTTTCTTGGGGGGTTTTGGAAGCTTTAGAATTGGGGGTTTGTAGTGTTGTGGAAATCAATTCATCACTTTGGCAAGCAGGAGGAACCATGTTCTTGCTAAACTTAATTTTAATCTTGTAGCAAATAGAAATGGAATAATAGTTCTACTGGAAATAAAACCATTCTCGTAAATTTTTGAATGTGCTTATGTTGTAAATACCATAAAGCTTTTGGAACCTTATTTCTTTCGGGAATATTTGTTTATCTCATTGCTTGTCCAACATTTTTCCCAATTCATCTACATTAAACAAAGAACTTCACTAGCAATAATAATTACACTCTATTTTTTGTAATTGTTCTCTCTCTCTCTCTCTCTCTCTCTCTCTCTCTCTCTCTCTCTCTCTCTCTATATATATATATATATATATATATATACCCTGCTTTAATTTGAAATTCAATTTGAATTAGGTGAAACACTAGTCTAAATCCCAGCATGGAGTTCTTGGAAGTTCTGAGAAAGGCTTTAAAGCCTTCTCCCCAAATGTCCCTCCCATTAGGAAATTTTGTGTTGTGGAGGCAACGCCCTCCATAGGTCACGACCTATGGAGAGGTTTTTGGCTTCCATAGGTAGTGTCCCCATGGGAAGGTTGATGACCTCTTCCCATGCCACGACTGTGTAAAATAATGGCCATAAACTTTGAATTGTGCTTTAATATGAGATTCGATTGTATTTTTTATATACATTGATATTTGAATGTGGAATTTATTATATATATGTGTGTGTGTGTGTGTGTATTATTTTGTATAAGATGTTAAATGCATTCTCTATGCAATACGTTTCTTGAATAGTGAACTGTTAGTGATGCAGAGGTGGAGGTGGGTGTTAGTTCCTTTCAAGATGTCAACACAATGACCATCAAACAAATTTCAGACCCAAAACACTTCAACTCTTCATTTGTTAGCACTCATACAAGTCTGCCCTTGTAGCCCTCAAGACCTGGTCTATGCAACTTTTCACTCTATCTTTACAAAAGAATTTCCAATTGAATGGATGATTAAGATACCCTTTAAGGGCCTACATAATATACATCAAAACCAAGGGTGACTACTTTGGACCGTATTTGACTTACAATAAGCCACCTAGCAAAATGCTACTCAATTAGCCATGTTTAACAAAAGAAGTGTCTCCCAATTAACCTCTTACCACAAGATCACTTCATATAGTCATTATTCATGTGCCAAAATATAAGATTCCATAATGGGTTGGCGATTTCTAGGCTTCTACAATATTGTCCTTGAAAACCCTTACTTCACCATGCAAACACATAGGGTTTATAGGAAATCACACTCCCAAGGCCTACCCAAAAAAACCAATGCTTCAAACACCCTCCAAACCATTTGCAAAAACTCACCAAACCTTCATAAGACCCACTTCTTCACTAGTTTTTCAGAACCCTATCATGGTTCCACCTTTTCTTAATGGAATATCATTGTTCTAGCCTAGGAAAATACTCCACCGACTAATTTCATGCTCTCCCAAACTCCTAAATACATTTGACACCTAACCTAATATGATACACACCAATCCACTGAGTTACAAATCCATTATGGCAGGTGGATTGGTTATATTGTCATCTTGTTACCCTCAAAACCTTAACTCAGGAAAATAGAGTAGTCACCGGAACTTACTAGTCCCTCACACAAAACAATGAATTTAGGCCTCCAAAGAAGGTGTAATTGAAATTAAACACATATATTTATAATCACTCACAATCTCAAGCCATGACAGAATTGTACGGGTTTGTACCAAGAAGATAAGTTCAGAAAAACAGGGAAAATACAGAGATCAACATTTGAAAATGATGATTTCTCCTTCCCAAACTGATCAACAACCTCTACCATGAGGAATTACATCATTTATAATTGTGTCAACTTCAAACTACTTCCAAAAACTGACCAACTACCCCTTAACCACTTTTTAAACTCTATTGACTCTTAAATTGTAATTTGACAACCTTTTGATCTTAATCACCATTTACAACTGTGTTTTGCAATTCTCACCTATTCTTGACTCCTACTGACTTAAAAACCCCAATTACATATCAAATGGTCATTTTAGACCTTATTCATGAAGGAAAACATCAAAGATCAACTGTAGACCATACTTTATCCACCTAGACCTCATTGTCAACATTGATGTTGATTGACAACTTATTACATTGCATCATATTTTAGCATATTTTTCAACTTCCTTGTTGCATATTGATTAAAAGACCTTCAAATTGACCCGTTGGACCTTCAAGACTCACTTGTCTTCCATTACAAGGTGTAGGTGCCCCTGCACCAGTTGGTGAACATATAACATGGAAATTGTTTGTGATGATATCTTTAAACATAAATAGATATATATATATATATATATTTATATATAACAATGTCTGTGAAGTAAAAATTATGTATTTGGTATTTAAATCAGAACCTTAATTAACGATATACCATCACATATACATATATATACATATACTCTATGTATAATTATGTATTTTAAATGAGAGTACTATTGTTTTATTGATAATATTGGTTAAAAGAATTGATGTATCTGTAATTAAATAAATGTAGAATCAGAATATGGCATTAGATTAGTTTTAATTTATGATGAATAGCTTGAAACTAGAAATGATCAGATTATAAAATCATTATGTCTTCCATGATTTTTTTTTTGGTCCAAGTTGACTAATGTGAATGAATATTTAGTAACATGATATGGAATTTTTGTAATGCACTCTAGATCCTACTTTTCTATTATTGTTTTGAATTATTTATGTGAAGCAAAGTGAATGATTGTTGATTTGGGGAGTGAATTGTGGGTTGTGTACCTATGTATAAGTCCTCTTGTAAAGTGAATATTAGGAGTCTTCCAGAGGCTAGGGGGGTGTTTTCTTGATGGAATTATTTGGTAATCCTTCGAGATGTTTTTTTTGTATTAAATGAGTATATGTTGGTCATTAGCCTTGCACTGTATATTCACCAATGTGGTTGGAACTCATGTGTGAGAAGGGTTATGCCTCATCTTGTTGTGTATGTTAATGAGATCTTGTGATTGTTCAAGTTGGATTTTTTCATTTGATTTCATGGGTTCTCCTCATTGCTTGTAGGGGAGTGGCTCTCAATGGGTTTCGATGCACAAAGTGGCGCTAGGGTAACCCATGCGAGAGTTTCATAATTAAGTGATAACCTAAAATGAATTAGGGAGATTGGGTAGTACCACACTAATCAATATAAGTGAATGCCTCACTCATGGCTCAAGTGTTCATTTAGGCTTGATATGAGTTGAGAAGGCCTGGAATGGAAAGGTCAACTGTCTTGTCCTCATGAGAGGTATGTTGATTACGCATAGGGTTTTATGGGGGTCGAAGATCAATAAAGGCTACCGAGGTAACCCAAGATGGGGGTTGGGGCCTAGGAAGATCTGTCAGGGTAACCCATAGCAAACTATGTGATGACACTCCTATGACAACCTAGTATTCCTTGGCCTCATCTCTCCTTTTGATGTTTTTGTGCCTCTTGAAGTGGTGTGAATATCATGTGATGTTGTATTGTACTTGTGATTTGGAGTCATGTTAGCCTTGTGTCATCTTTTGTCTCTTGACTATTGTGGTGGAACCTTAATGCTATCTCCTAGCATGGGGGGTGGACCTTAGGGCTCCACATGGTTGGGTGGAATTTTCCTTGTACTCCATTGGGTTCCCTCATTTTGTTCCTATTCGTGGTGACTACTCCTAGATATGAAGACTTTTGCACCTGACCCAGTTCATGTGGATCATATTTCTTGTACTTGTATTGTACTATGAACCTATTATATCATGTATTATATTACTAATGTACTCTCCTCACATGTGTTCGAGGAGATATTTCTATTCATGATGTAACCATGTAATGATGTAATTTTGTAAATTATTATTGAACTCTCTCTTGTAATTAGAAAAGTGACTGATGTACCCTATTTATATTAGTTAATGAAATTGAATTTGAATGGTATCTATTGATGACATGTTATAGTTAATGATGTTACTTTTGACATTATGATTTAGAGATATACGCTTTAATTCTGATGAGTACAATAGCCATTGAACCTTGGGGGCATCATTTGGATCGAGGAGCACTCAAGATTTGATATCTTGAGGAGTGACTTCCCAAGTTTTAGGCATCTTGAGAAGTCGCTTCTAAGGATATCTTATCTTGAGGAACCTTTTAGTGTGTCAAGATACCTTAATGCGGTTTGAGATGGCAGATGGCAGTCTTATTCTGATTTAGATGGCATAATTTAACTTTGTGTATATTTAGATATGTTTACCATTCTTGTTATATTCTCTTGGAATGCAATGTTATACTCTCTCTTGTAATGGATAATGTATATGATGATTATTGCATATATTGTTTAATTATTGGTCTTAGCTATTGCTATATTGATGTCATGATATGAATGATTCACCATGGTTGATCTTTCTTATGAGATAGATTAAGTGATATTTACATTGTTAGATAAATTTGGTTAATGGGTTTTTGGATAACGTATTCACAAACCCTAGAGGACTTAGGTTAGAATACAATTTATTGTTTCAATTGTAATCTTGAATATGTTTTCTCTTTCAAAAAAATCACTCTATTTTTAGGTGTTATAGTGTGTTTTCCTCTAGGGTCTCGTGGAAGAGCATTACAATCACTCTTTAAAAATGGTGTTTACTATTAAAAAATAGTTTTCAAAGGAGGTGGAAAAATAAATTCAATTTGATTCCAAAAGTTTTAAAATATATATATTTAGAATCTACAAACAAAATGTCACAAATCACTAGTTTGCATCATCTTCAAACTCCTCATGGTTTACCAACTATAGGTGCCTGAAAGTGAAGATTTAGTTTAAAAAATTTAGTTTAATGTCAAGTTTGGCCAAAAAGTGTAACCCACTATTGTGGGATCACTAACTTGAATAGAAAGATGTAGAAATAAAAAGTTTGAAAGTGAAGATTGAAGAAGTAGAAAACAAGGTTGTACAAATTCTAAAGTTCATACCTCGTGCAAGAGTTTATGCACTATTTTTGCAAGAAAAATACTTTTGTTTTCAATTTAGCCAGCTAATTAGTGATTTACTAATGTCAATGAATGGGAAATTTTTGTTTTTATAAAATTTCTCTAACTCTACACTAGATATGCAAGATCAATTATGAGAGTTTTACTTGCATAGTCTTGTGCTCTCAGATCAAACAAAATGGAATACTCTAATGTTTTTGGGGGACTTATAGATTAAAGCACTGATCTCTTATATCAGGAATGAACAACAAAGGAGTGAGATCTTGCAAGAATATACTAGAAAGGAGAAATTATTGGGAAATATGCTTCATCTCATAAAGAAACATCCAAGATCAGTAGTGCCTTCGGTAACTTTTATTTCATCAGATTGCCTCAAAGACACAAACTACTATGCCACAAGGCAGAAATAGACATAGTTCATTTCCCACATTGACCCTTAGAGAAAAATGAATGTTAATTAAACTAGTTCTAAAAAACACATTAAATAGGTTCAATCATGTAGAACCATTAAACATGAAAGATGGAACATAAAACATGAACACACATATTTACGTGGGGAAAACCCTTTCAGGTAAAAAACCCCACACTCCAAAAGCCCAAATCACCATTGTATTATTTGAAAATGTTAGAATATAGTTACAAATATAATTCAAGCTCTAAGCCTTTACAAATTTTATATCTTGTTGAACTCATGTCTAACCAAGGTGAAGTCTTCTCGTACTTTTTGCTAAAATCTTCATCAAGAGTAACCATCAACACTTCTCTCCACTCAAGAGAAATGTAGCCTCACCTTGTTCTCCATGTATCCATGGGCAACAACAAACGATCATCTCATGTTAAACTCCAAATGCATCACTGTAGTATCATGAATTTCTCAAGCATATGACCAATACACCCAATACATAAAGAACTACCAGACCACTTTCAAAAGCTCCAATCATCTGAATTGGGAACTTATCATGACACCGTGTTCTTACCATCCCCCTTAGGAGATCCCATGCTCTAGGTGAACATAGAATGATCAAAAGAGAAAAACATTATTCCAAAACTCTAACACATAAAAAAGAGTATACCATGACATAAAACAAACAAACTCTATACTACATCACCTATCAAGCACCACCATCTCCTTAACCAAAGACCCCAAGAATCCTCCATGGTTTAGAGATGTTGCACATCTTCAAATAGTGTTCATGCAAATGTGAAAGAACCATTATGCAGCAACAGGATCTAAGATCTCCTCCTAGTAACATCTGCAACACTAAAGAAGACCATTCACCACTTAGTGATGAATGCACAGTCACTGCTAAAGCTCCCACTAAATCGTGATACCAAAATTTTCAAGCACATGAAAAAAAATCTGCTATACTAAAAAATCCTCTAGGTCCACTCATTAACATATCCATCTGACAACAATACCAAGCAGCACCAAGATCCCCATAACCAAGTAGAGATTGTCATCACTGTCAAAAGCTTAAACAAAGTAGTGTATCCAAGTTATCCATGTCATCGTGATACACATTCTATAGGTCCCCATAATTGACTATTCAAGTACTCAACACCATCCATTCTCTCATCTCAAAGAAACCACACCAATGCACAAGTGACCACAAACAAGGCTAGCTAACAAGTCTACACCAACTTTGAATTAACATTGTGAATATAGATAGTTCACTTCCAAGTTTTCCCACAACAAACATGTAGGTAAAGATAGCCCACAACATTGCACAACCCATAGATCCATTCAACAAAAACATTCAAAACCCATAATCACATTGGAAACTACAAAATTGAGATCTCAAAGAGAATTTACCATGTAGGCAACATGACTTAAACACCAAATCAAGTTCGAACCTGACTTGCCAATCATGTTCACAACAAGCACCATAGTCTACGAAATCACCAAGCATCAACACTAGAATGTTGAGTGACTAATTATGTACCAACAATCTCATGTAGAGACAAATCACATCTCCTCGCACCATGTATGAATCATGCATGCAAAACTAAAACTATCTCATCTAGCACCACCCCCAACAAGCCAGGATCTAGAAAATAGTTTAACAATAGCTCCATAAAACCATGAGTTTTCTTGACCATCAAAACCTACAAAACCATTGTGTTTGAGAACACCCATATCCACTCCACATCTGAAACACCATAACAATTAAATTATAAACTGGATTATCATGAATATTCATGACCATATATTATCTAAACGAGAATCTATAAAACCCTCAAATCCAAAGAACATGAATTTGAGTGATGCAAGTAGAACAAATCCTTGAAAATAAATAGCAGTTCAAGAACTCCAAACCCATATCAAGCCAACTCCAAAACCACCAACATGCACATGTATCCAAGAGAGAGATAGGCTATTTCAAAAGCTTCCAAACCATCCAATGATCAACTCCATAGCCTACATGCAACTAAGGTACCAAAGAAACTATGACTTCCAATACAGGAAAAACTCCATGACTGAACAACAACCCAAACTTCTCCATATCACCAGGGAGCCTCTCACACAGAAACCCAATGTGAAATATTTTATACAACACAACCATAGAGACAATAATATTCCACCCCATGCATAAGGATTATACCACTGCCAACTCATGAGATTCAAGTCACATCAATTCAATATGACCAACTCAAGTTTCTCCATCTTCCATACTACGTGTTGTCTCTTGGAACTCAAAAAAAAAAAAAATTCTACTCACCAAAGGATCAAAATATCGGTCGATTAATTCAAATTTCCTCAAGCCTGCCACACTAAGAAATATTTATAGAAGGAATACCCAGAACGAGAAACACCAGGAATTCTTTCATGCATCAACATGCAATCACATGCAAGCTGATGAGGTAAAAATAACCTCATCATAATAAAATCAGAAAGCTTATTATTACAAGTTCAATTCTAAGTCTGTGCCAATTTATTAAACTTTAGGAGAAATAATTACTTATTTTAAAGTAAAATTATGCAAACTTTCTTTCTTGCAATCAATTGAGGAAATTTTCTAATGTAGGTTTAATGGGTTGACTTGAGTGTTTCTATAGGGAATAATCGGTCATCTAGCAGTTGTTACAAATTTTGAACCATCACGTGCCTTAAGCGTAGTAAAGGATACATGTTGTAAACCTTCTCCTAAATATTGGGAGGATGAATCAAAGATTTAGTTTTTGTTTTTTTAATTTTTGTTATCAAAAAATTCATGGCTCGTCTCGAGCCTTCTATATGTTTATGATCTTTAAAGACATGAAATTTAGTTTTAAGTTGTTGAAGACTTTTTCAATGGCTATCCACGCCATCTAGAATCTATGATTTAGTTATAAGTCATCTATAAAAATGTAACTTCAAAAGATATACAGAGAGAGACTAAATGATAACGTTATGTTGCTTATATGATTTATGAGTATTGATGAATAAAAGAAAATTATTTTGTTACTTTCTAAGTTGTTGAGTTATGAATGATGATGACTATTTGTTATGGAGAGACTCTATAATTTTTAGTGTAGTTGATTTGAGAGCAAAGTATTAACCCGCGAGCTGGCCACTCGAGGGAAGTTAGCTTAAATAGATAAGTATTTACTGTTATGTTATTTTCTTTGTTAAAATAGATTACTGTTCAGAAGGAAGTAACTAAGTTCATTGAAGAGTCGAGTTTGTAGTTCCAGAGCACCATTATTTTAGTTAGTGTGAGTTACTTTTCGTATTTGTTAGAATCTTTTACTAATTAAAAAGATGTTTCATAGTTTGTTCACTTATTTCTCTACTTTCGTAGTATATCAGTTGTTCAATTTGCTTGTTTCCCTGCTTTCTAGTTTAGTCGTGATGCTTTCTAAATTAGTTATCTTATGATTTTTGGCTTAGTATTTCCACTTTTCTTAGAATAGATTTTTTACTAGCTAAGAAGTTAAATAGCCTTAGATTAAAATTAATTTCAATAGTTTAAAGAAAAATAGAAAATATAAAATGAGTTATCCAAATCATCTTCTTTTGCAAATTTCCTTGGACACTTCTCAATCGACTAATTGAAAATTCTATATTCTAAAGTAGTAGGACCTAACGACATCCTATCACTATTTGGCATTGTTGTCGGGGACTTGAAATAGCCTTTGTGCTTAATTGTTACTAGGAGATGGTTTTGATATCTCATTTTATGCCAAAAAAAAATTCATCGGCTTCCTCTTCTGCATGGTCAAGAAAAGAGGCCCTCACAAACGATTTATACCAAAGAACCCCCCAAAATACGTACCCATCATACCTAGGGAAGCCCAAGGCTCAGATGACCACACTTCTGAAGAATTATTTGAGCCTATCCCACCTGAGGCTTTCCACTATTTACCTAACGAGCAACTGGCAGAACAACCAGTCATAGAAGAAATTGTTTTTGAGGAATAGACTTCTCTGAGCATCATGGGAGATCGTAGAGCTAAACCTAACCACAATGAACCTCAGCTTCCTCCTAGAAAATTTACTTATCCTATTACCTTGGATGCAGATGATGATACTACGATGAAGAACATTTCTCCAACTTTCCTTCCAACCTTTTGTGGCTTGTCCTTGGAAGACCCAGACCAATTTCTCTTTGAATTTAAGGTCTTATGTCAAACATATGACTATAAAAATGATAACCAGAAGCTAAAGCTTTTTCCTTCTACTTTAAAGGATTCAGTAATGCGTTGGTTTATGGGATTGGGTTCTAGTAGTATAACATCCTGGGGAGAAATGGAGAATGTTTTCTTACAAAAATACCAGAGCTACTGTAGAGTGAGTGACCAGAAGGAAGAGTTGTTTAAACTGAGACAAAACAAGGATGAGAGTTTAGAGTATTATCTTGATAGGTTCCTCTTCCTCTCTAAAAGATGTGGAGAAGTGGCCATTAGCACTGAGATTCTCAAAACATTTTTTCTAAAAGGTCTTGATGATGACGCTAGAAGAAATCTTGATTTGATGGGAAAAGGTGATGTATCTCAACTAACCCTTGAGGAAATATGTGAGTTATGTTGGAATTTATCACGTACTCGGGGAGGAATCCACAAAAATAATCTTTTTAGAGGGTCTAATGAGATAGGTAAGCTCCACGAAGAAATAGAAAATCTGAAAAAAGACATTATCATTTAGTTGAATACCACATTAGATGGTATACAAGCTAAAACTTACAACCCATAAACCTTGTCAATTTATTATCCTAGGTGTCAAAATAAACACCTATTGCATGAGTGTCCATTAGATAAATTCAATGTTTGTAAACTTTGTGAGAAAAACCATCCTATAAATCAATGTAAGCTTTTGTCTAATATTAAGAATACTAAGAAAAAAACCATTCAGGTTGAAGAAGATATAAACACCTTAAACCAACGTCAAGGTGGTAATTTCTCTTACGGACAAAATTCCAATCCTACAAGGAGACCACAAAATAATTGGGTTCATAATCAATGGAGTCCATCTTGGAATCAGTCACCTCCACCGTAACCTAATTGGGGAACTCTTTATTGGGGATCCCCCGAATGGGAAAACCAAACATGGGGAAATCAGCAATGGTTGAATCAACCACAACAACAATGGTACCAACAACATGCTACCCCTCAATGGAATCGGGCACAAAATCAATTTTATACTGAACCTAGGAGGAATCAACAATAGAATTTATTACCTCCAGCACAAAACCCTCCTCTAAATGAGCAAATGAACCAACCTCATCTTCTAGCGCAACCACTTCCCAACCTTAAGAATAATCACCAGAATATTCCAATCTATTCTACCAAACATGAAAATGTCATAAGGCTTAATGCGATACACTTTGGAAATGTGCAGTTGCGCTCTGGTCGAACTCTTCAACCTCCAACTATTGAAGAAATAGTGGAGGAACATGAGCCTAAAATTCGAATCAAAGTCACGTCGTCTAATCAGGATACCGCTACCAAAGACAAAGAGCCTTTTTTAGTGGCAAGAGCTACTGACCAGTTCTAACGGGGAGGAAGGTCAGTCCTTGAATCAACATAGGAAGGATCTCATTCCAAAGGAGAACATGATGGCACCATATCCAGAATGTTTAAAGTCAACAACTCTGGAAGTATCCATGGCTTCATAAACTATGTTAATTCAGGAGATTAAGCAACTACAAATTGAAATTCCTTTACTACAGACAATAAAGGAAATTCTTGAGTTAAACCAGTTAATCAAACAACTATGTATTAAAATTCCAGGTAGGAAGCCAAAGAAAATAAATACCATTCATATTGATGGTTATATAGATGATCAACTATCTGGAAAGTCTATTTCTCCAAAATATGATGATCCTGGGAGCCCACTTATAACAATTACAATCAACGATGTAGAAATTCCAAATGCACTAGTGGATTTTGGGGCAGCTATTAATGTGATGACTATGGATGTAATGGAAAAGTTAGGACTAACTGATTTACGTCCTACAACCATAGTCTTACAAATGGAAAATTAGTCTATAGCCATCCCAAAGGGCATCATTAAAAGCATCCTTGTCAAATTTTATGGATGGGAATATCCAATCGATTTCCAGGTAATTCAGTTCCTTACACCTAAATATAGTTATCCAATCATTCTTGGGAGGCCTTGGTTGGCCACGGTTGTCACTATGATTGATTGCAGGGAAGGGGGAATGACCATTTCGCATGGTCAAGATAGTAAACGTTTGTTTTTTATATCCCCCTACTAAGCCTTTCGAGCATAAAAAGGTCTGGGTTGATGAACCAGAGGAATCCAATGGTCTTGATAGTTTTGCCTCTCTAGCTATGGTAGTAATTAAACAACATGGAGAAGAACTAGAGGAAGAGTTAGTGAGTGATGTAGAATTCCTTGCTATAACCCTAAACAAGGAAGAAATGATGGATGCTCCAAGAATTTTTGGGCAACCAATTGATATAGATAGGATGGAGCAAAGCTATGCTAAAATGGGAATGCCTTGTCCCTTAGCAAATATGATTCCCAGAACAAGTCATTTCTTTGAATATATCACAAGGTTTCATCAACTTATACCTCATAGTTGTCCTCTCAATACCCTATTACGACCAATTTATACTATCACTTCGGTCCATCCTGGAACAAAATCTATGATGTTGTTACCAGGAAAAACTTTGAACATCAATAGTTGGCTGACAGAAACACAAGAGGATAAGTTATTCAATGTGTTGGTAAAAAGGTCTAAATATTTTTCTTGGGATTATATGGACATGAGGTTAATTTACCCAATTTTTTGTACTCACCACATTTATACTAACACTAGTATAAGGCATGTTCGCCAGCCTTAGAGGAGACTCAATCCTACATTAAAGGATCTGGTCAAAATTGAAATTGAGAAACTCCTTCATGGAGGATTTATTTATCCTATCTCTGATAGTAAGTGGGTGTCACTTATGGTGGTCGTGCCAAATAAAAATGGGAAGTGGAGAATCTGTGTAGACTCTAGAGAATCCAACAAAGCCACTTATTGAGATTATTTTCCCCTAACATTTGTTGATCAGGTTTTGGACAACTTGGTTGGAAGGAAATATTTCTCCTTTCTAGATGGATTTAGTGGTTACAATCAGATACAAGTTGCCCCAAAAGACCAAGAAAATACCATGTTTATTTTCCCTTGGGGCACATTTGCATACAGAGTGCTTCCCTTTGGACTTTGTAATGCTCTAGCAACTTTTCAGAGAGCCATTCTTTCTATATTTGTTGCTCTCGTTAATGACTATGTAGAGGTCTACATGGATGAATTTATAGTCTATGGGTCAACATATGACGAAGCTCTTTAGAACCTAGACTAAGTTTTACAAGTTTGTGAAGAAAATAGACTATCCCTTAGCCATGAAAAATGTTTAATAATGGTAGAACAAGGAATATTCTTGGGTCATCATATTTCCTCTGAGGGAATAAAGGTTGACCCAAAGAAAATTGAAGTCATCCAATAGTTGACTATCCCTCAAACACAAACAGATGTTCGACGTTTTCTTGGACATGATGGTTACTACAAAAGGTTCATAGAAGGCTTCAGTAAAATAACAGCTCCTATGTTCTTTCTTTTACAGAAAGAAGTAGAGTTTGTTTGGATGCTTGAGTGTCATCTATCATTCCAAACCATTAAGGAAAAACTTGTCTCTACTCTCGTTCTGTGAGGACCAAACTAGAGTATTCCCTTCCACATTTATGCAGATGCTTCTGATGATGCTATTGGTGTAGCTCTAGGACAAGAAGATGAGAATGGGGGTAAATATGCCATATATTTTATCACTAAAAATCTTACTTATGCAGAAAGGAACTATAAAACAACAGAAAAAGAATTTATATTTGTTGTTCACGCCATTAAAAAATTTTGCCACTATATTACGGGATATAAGGTTATAGTTTATACGGACCATTCAGCTGTAAAATACCTAATGAACAAACCTATAGTTAATGGTCGAATTATGAGATGGTTATTACTCCTTCAGGAGTTTAATGCTACAATTCTTGAAAAACCAGGAAAATATAACGTAGAAGCAGATTTTTTGTCATAAATCCAACATGAAGAAGGTGACAGTACTCCTGTATAGGATGAGTTCCCAGATGAAATTTTTTTTGTAGTTTCTATAAAATCACCCTGGTTTGTAGATATTGCTAACTATTTAGCTACTTTTGAGATACCATGGGGTTCACGACTAAGCAAAAGAAATGAATTATCAAGGAAAGTGCCCCATTCAAATGGATTAACAAAATGTTATTTCATTGTGGACTTGATATGGTCTTAAGAAGATGTGTGAGAGCAGACGAAATCTACAACATTCTAAGGGCCTATCGCGATGATCCTTCGAGAGGACACTACTCTATGAAGAAAGCTTCGCATAAAATCTTAGGCGTTGGATACTATTGGCCTTCAATGCATAAAGATATTAAGAACTATGTTCATCATTGTGATGAATTTCAGAGAGTAGGAAGACCAACTGCTTCTTCGGAAATTCTTTTACTGCCACAAGTAGTGCTAGAACCATTCGAGAAATGGGGTTTAGATTTGATTGGACCCATCAATCCTTCCTCTCAAGAGAAAGAATACATATTGGTTTGCACCGATTACCTCACAAAATGGGCAGAAGTTCAAGCCCTATGAGTAGCTAGGGAAGAGCAAGTCATGGACTTCCTCTATAATAAAATCTTCCTCAGATTTGGAGCCCCTCGAGCTATCGTTACTGACCAGGGACCCCAATTTATGTCCAAAGTGCTCTTAGCATTTACCAACCATTTTCAAGTAAGCCATAGAAATTCATCACCTTAACACCCTCAAGAAAATGGCTAGGTGGAGGTAACTAATAGAGAACTTGAAAACATTTTAACAAAAACAATTTCTTCAAGAAGAAAAGATTGGGCTAGGAAACTCCCTGAAGCTGTATGGGCATACAACACAACCTAGAAATCCATGACTGGAATCAACCCTTATGAGCTCATTTTTGGAAAGAAACCTCTTCTTCCCATTGATTTTGAACTACAATCTCTAAGAACAGCTAAGGAACTAGGTCTAGATTTAAAACAAGCCCAAGTTGAACGAGTTTTGAAACTAAGTGAATTGGATGAGCTTCACCTAGACGTTGTCCATCAAACTGAACTAATTCAACATCATCAAAAAGTGTGGCATGATAAACATATTAAGGAGAGGGAGTTTCATAATGGAGACTAGGCCCTGCTATTTGATTCGAGGTACAAATATCAAAGAGGAAAGCTCTGGACTCATTGGTTGGGACCTTATGAGATTTCTAAAGTTTTTTCAAATGGAACTGTACAGTTGAAACCAATTGATGGTGACACATGAACCCTCTTGGTTAATGGTCATTGCTTGCATTTCTACCATAAGTCAGTCAATAGAGAAGAATTCTCAAGAGTGGTGGAAATGTAGGGTGAAGTACAATGTGTTGACTCTGCCAAGGCAGAGTCTATTTGGTAAATAGTTCTTTAAAAAAAATATTAAAAAATAAAAAATAAAAAAATATATATATATAAAATTTCGAAAATATGTAATAAAAATACATGTATGCCAAGATATTTTCATTATTTTTTCTTCTTTTCGACTTAGCTAATTTTTGTTTCATTTTGCAGGACTTCTTAAAAAGGAATAAAATAACTTCTGAAGCACCCTCCAAAGATGCTCTGGAACGTTATGATCCTGATGTCGATGCTCCGAAACTTGTACAAAACTTGTTATGAAAAAAAGGCATTCCTTCACTAAGGTTCAAAGCTCTCGAAGTTCAAAAGTCTTAAAGTCTTGTCACTCCACCTTCATTTCGTTGCTTCTTAGGCTGCAGCTTTTAGCGATGCTTTGGAACCTTCATTTTGTTGTTGCTCCGGTTGCATCTTTCGGTGATGCTCTGAAACCTTAATTCCATTGATGCTTCGGCTGCATATTTCAGTGATGCTTCGGAACCTTCATTTCATTGCTGCTTCAGCTGCATCTTTCGGCGATGCTCCAGAACCTTCATTTCGTTGCTGCTTTGGCTGCATCTTTCGGTGATGCTCTGAAACCTTCATTCCATTCCTTCTTCGGCTGCATCTTTTAGCGATGCTCTGGAACATTCATTTCATCACTATTCTGGTTGTGTCTTTCACGGATACTCTGAAACTTGTCTTCCTTCTCTGTCATGAATAAAAACCTCTTGTGGGCTCCAGAACTTATGCACTAGTTTCGAGCGCGACGTCAATTGCATACTCTAGAACTTATTCATTCATATTTCACCACCTTTTTCATAAATTCCAAATTTTGTGATACTTCCATCATTATATCTTTTACACCTATCTTCCTATTTTATTTTTACTGTAAAAAAAGCCACCAAGTCCCGTAGTCCTCATTAATAGCTTTGTCATCCATAAAATTCCGCATCACACCATAATAAATTCGTCGTCACTTCAGCCAATACCTTCACATCATCCTATCAAATCTGTAAGGTACGAGATCTTCGAATGATCATAGAATGCAAGTAAGTACTAATTTTTGCTTTAAGTAGGTAGTTGTTTTCAAATAAAGAATAATTAATTGGCACGAACTTCACTCCCAATTTCGTAAATGGTGCCACTCGGCAATCAATTACTTGTACAGTAAGCCTTTCGCATGCCTTCATGCAGTTCTTAAAATCATTGCTTCGTAAGCTGTAAACAGGACAAATAAATTATTTCAGAGGCAATATTTTCAAAAGTGTTGTGTGAAAGCTTGGGCAGTGATTGAAATCTTTTGCAGAGAGGGAAATATGAAAATAGGGAGTGGTAAAAAGAATTCAGAGCCAAATTGACCCGACAAATTATTGGGATTAAGCAATATCTCTAGACTATTCGAAGAGGCAGGATGGTTGGATTTTATTAGAAAATTCAAAGGATATGATGAAAATTTGGTGGGCTCGTTTGCTGAAAACTACTCAAATGGAGAAGTGGTACTTCATGGGAAGCATTTCAAGGTAAGTCCGAAAATCATTTCCCTTTTGTCTGGGTTAGAAAATTCAGGTATTAAAATAAAAAATACCTCTCAGATAACGTACCAGAAATTATCTAAATTATTTGTTAGAGAGGGAGACCCTCAACCCATGGTAGTAATTAGCACTAGAGGGCAGAATAAAGGGTTCCAAAGGACCTCCATACTAGAGCCTTGGGGTACTGTCGTTGCTTGGATCATTAAATATTTTATTTGTGAAGGTCAACTAGTTGTTGTAGTAGGACCTGCTTTTCGAATGTTCATCCATTTGCATCATGGGAAAGAGAAATGGGAAAAGTTTTTAAAGAAAATTAAGAAACCTTCAATCAGAAAAACAATAGAACTAGGGGAATAGTCTCACCAAATTGCTTCACCATCCAAAGCAATTCCCCTAAGGGCTCTCCAGCTCCGGAAGCTCCTCATTCCACCACCCCTAGTAAGGAAGTGCACAACTTTGTAAGTAATGAATTCAAAACCCCTAGTTTTCCTATGCAAGTTGAGCTTGTTTATTCTGATTTGAGTAACCCCAGAAAGAAGAGAAAAT